>CM040127.1:211521068-211838663 GCA_022559845.1 Amorphophallus konjac
TGATCATTCTGCCATTGGGCATTGCTTGATTTCAATCTCAATCTCACATGTCAAGTTGTCATCCTCATGACTAACGACAAACAATGATGCTATGCTATCTATGTTTTAATGATGCTATCTATGTTATTCATGCCTTTCATGCTGTGCACACTTGAATGCTATTCATGATATGATACATACATGCTATTGATGCTTTGATTCATGCTATGCTTAAATGCCTTATTCATTGCTTGTTATCTTTTATATCTTGACTGATGAATCTTTGAGCGCAGGAAGAAGCTCTTGGTCCCACCGACTGGGCATCATCATCCAAGCCCCACAGTGCTTGCACCTCATTTCTCAGATCCCCCATGCTTATTGCTATCACCATCCCCCTGTATGCATTCTACTATATGTTACATACGCTATTAGATTATATCAAGGACCTTGTGGCTTTGGTAAATCTGGGATTTGAGTTCCCCTTCATCAAAAACAATGATGATTCCAAAGGAGTCTTAGTCACACGGATAGGCCGTTGAGCCGTCCAAGACTGGGGACGATGGTTCCCTTTTGTGAGTTGGTGCGTGGATAAACGGGCTTCGGCTTAGTATCGACTCGCAGAATGGGTTTTTTGACCCAGTCTTGGCAGTTTAACAATATTATCCTTGATTATCTTATATTTTAATTTGTTTTAACTTTTCCCTTTAAACCCAGCATGCATTCATGTAGGAATTTGAATAAACAATTTTGGAAAATCATTCTGATAAGCTGATTTGGAGAGTCAAATTGATCTTAATCTTTCCAGATATGAGATATTCATTGCTGATGGAATCCTCAGTCCGTTTTGTCGCTATTTTGGGTCATTTTCTCGAAAGCTCCTTGTTTGGATTTCTATCATCTTATTTCAATCTTTTTCCTTTGATCCACCTTGGCTGCAGCACGTCCACATTGGCTGGTAACCGCTCCCCAATGGTGAAACCTACAGGTTTGTGACCTGGGGTACTTCCACCGCGCTGGAAGTTGATCATTCTCCTTCGTGCCCGCGTGCACACTCCCTCTTTTATCCAAACATCGTTGATTTCATTGAATTTTCCGGGATTGCTTCATCTCGAGCTTTTGATTTCATTCTCATCAAGTGATGTTGATTGCGTGTCTCATCACACCTTGGCATCTACTTTTCAGTTTGCTCTGCTCCCTTCCAAAGTAGACGCCAAGGCGGGGCAGCTGTAGACACGCCAAAATTGACGTTACTGTGAGCACATCTCATATTACCTTGTAATGCCCCAATTTGACCCTCAAATTACCTTTGTTTGAGTGGTTTTTCTCACTTTTCTTGGATTTCTCCCTTTTTTTTCTCACTTTTCTTATTTTTTCCTATTTTCCTGGATTTTTTTGGATTTTCTGGGTATTTTTCTCTATTTTTATGAATTTTCCAGAAATAACGACTTGAAGAGGGGCGTCATTTTATTTTAAGAAAATCAAAAGGAAATAAAAGAAAATTGACGACACATGCATCAGGCGTCCATTCTTTCAAATTCCCATTTTTCTGGATTTTTCTGAAGTTTTTTCGGAATTTTTTGGAATTAACGACCTATCATAGGACGTTATCTTGATTATCAATAAAATTAAAAATTGAATTAACGACATATAGGAAGGGCATCACTTTCATTTGAATTTTTTATTATTATTTAAACCCTCTTCCAGAGGTGATTTGGTGGCCTTCCGGGTGTCAGAAAAATACGCAAAAATAGTCATTGGAATCAGCACATTGAGATGCACCTCCACTTAAAAGATGGGTAAATAATATTAAGAAATAAAAAATAGCCCTATTTTGAATATATTGAATTGACGCCCTTATCTAAGTCGTGTTTCACCTTGTTTCCTGCTCGAACGCAGCTTCCCGTAAGAGTTCCCTGCCCTGTTTGATCAATTTGTTGATTAAGGGAACTTGAGTCCTTGCCGTAATGGACTATTTCCTATTCTTATCCTTCCAATTTAAGATTTGAATCCTTTAAATAGAGCTTCTGCTGCTCTGTTGAAGGTGCCCTTTTTCCGATCTTCTTCTTCGTTTTCTTCTTTTGAGTCTTTTTTTTACGCAGGTACCGCTGCTGCTGCTGCTACCTGGCTAAGGAGGAAGGCTCCTGTGTGTTTAATGCTTCCACCTCTTAGAGTCTTTCTCACTATCGAGTACTAAAGCCAAAAGGAGCCAAAGAGCAGATTTTTCTATCTCCTTTCTCTTTTGTTTTGTTTTATTGCTTAGTTCACATACGCATGCATCATTCCATCCTTCTACTGTTCATCCTATATTCTCAACTACGTTGAGATTCCTTCACAGTGCAACTCTTGCACTCTTCCTATTCTTTTTGCATCATTCACCATATCACTCCCATACCCTTTTGCATAGGGGTTTAAGGGCTAACACCCATAAGGTGTGTTCTAATCCATAATTTTCATGTTTATATTTATATTATGGGTTTGATACTACACCTTGGTTCTAATTCCACTTTATTGGTGTTGTCTTTGATTCTTTTGCAAGGGTAATCAAGCTATAAGAAGAACTCTCTTCATCGGCCGGTCGATTGGAAGAGAAGGAAGCACTCATATCACCTGCATTTTATGGTATGTTCGCGATCCCTCCTCCTTTACATTATTGTTTATATTCTTTGAGGCCCTCGCGTCTCTGGCGATCACGTTTCCTATTCGTACCACTTTATTTATTGATTAAGTGGATTTTCTTTAAATAGAATCTACACCCAGGATTTGGTGTGATGGGGCCGCGGCGAGCTCCCTTGGGGCGAGGAGAGAAGGCATCATTTTCGAGTGAGGATGAGCAGGTGGATGGGGCTTCTACTAGCCTCTTAAGCTCTTCTCCATCTGGAGAGGGCGAAGGTGGGGCTGAGGCTTCGGGGAGTGGCCATCCTAGCTGCGAGGAGGATGAGGGTGACTCCGACGGTGAGGAAGATTCTCCACCTACAGAAGCTGCAGAGGCGAAGGATGAGGCACCACGCCCATGGGTAATTTATGCTTTTTTTGTGTTTTGTTGGTTTGGGGATGGAGGATGGGGTGGATGAAGAGAAAACGGGGGTGAGGCTGTGGGCGGCCAGGTCGCCAGGGAGACTAGGCGGCCAAGGTCTTGGCCGCCCTGATCTCAGGGCTGGGGAAAAGAGAAAAAAAGGCTTATGACTGATTATGGGTGTTTCTTGTGGTGTTTTGTAGGGTCAATGGAGGATTCATGCCCAGGTTTCTTGGGACCTAGTGTGGGCGTGGTACCATGCCCTACCCCATGAGTATAGATGGACAGTGGACAGGCTGGGATTTGCCCCTTTCTTCTAGATCACACCCTTCCCGGTTGATGCTACATTCCTAACGGTGCTTAGGGAGAGGTGGATGGATAGCTGACGTGCCTTTGTGATTCCGTGGGGGCACATGATCCCTACACTCGAGGATGTTGCGTACCTGACAGGACTACGTGTGGCTGGGGCCCCAGCACTGGGCCAATAGCTTAGAGATTATTAGCAGGAGGTGGATCGACTATTGGGAGTGCGACTATCTTGCACCAAGAGGCTGGTGACCACCCTTCCTCTCGGTAGGATTAGTGCGGTGATGGGGTTAGCTGGCGTGGTTCGAGGGCCACTGGAGGTGTCACGTCCCGAACCGATAGCAGCGGAACGTGTCGTTTGCTCGGAACGTGGCAGTTAAACAGTCAAGTCGATCAGAACATAACCATAAGACTAGATGTACTTGAACAAAATAGACTTTTTATTTCAAATATAAGTTTATTACAACTTGGACCCAAATAAAAGAAAGACTTAATAAAGGAAAGTTACAATGAGACACTTGACTAGACTTAACATAAGACACAAGACTAGACGGTTCATCTAGATGTCGGAGTTCTCTTCACTCTTGCCCTTGTCCATCATGTTCGGTCTCGTCGTCACTAAGGTCATTACCTGAAAAACATTAGAATATGCAGGGTGAGCGAACGCTCAGTAGGACTTAATATCTCAAGCTCCAAGCAAGCTTTAAGTGAATTACATGTTAACATGCTCATGCAAGTCATGCAAAGTATAAGAAATCAAGAGTTATAACGGCGCGAGATAAAAATAAGAACTATAAGAACAATCAAGAGATATGAGATCAATTAGATAAACATATCATGAACTATTGTGGCAAGATAACGAGTACTAACATTAAGGTAGTTCAAGAACATTCACGATGAACAATATAGAAGCAAGTCAATCACTTCTACTATATATAGTTTGCCAAGACACTAAGGGGAAGTCACGATAATATGATAGCCCCTCTAATAAGGTAATTCAAGATCTTATCATGATGAACAATAAGTTGTGGAAGGGTGTGCTATGATGGCAATTGCTCCTGATCATCACTATCACGTGAGCTTTTGCACATCTAGCACTACATAGGATTGGCCAATGCGCAAAGGGAAAATCACGAAGATATGACTGCCTCTCATGGAAATAAGTTATAGACAACTATAGGTGGTGAATGTCAGCACTCGATCATCGTATACCGGTAAATGTTTGGACTTTGTCTCGCCCAACAGGGTCAGATCAGGACCCGTAGCATTTAAAATGTCATTTTATTGGGACTCGTTGGCACTCAAAATTTGATCGTTGGCGACCAAGCCGTAAAGATGAATGATACGGCCCACTGCAGCACAGAAGCCGATAAAGAGCAACCTGCTGGACACTTCTCAAGCTACCAGAGTCTCGAGTCACCTGGGACGAGCACCGGGGACTTTACCTCGGGAGAGTCGAGAAGGATCCACAACCAACCGGCAGTGCGACCAAGCCTGCCTAATGATTCGGCATCGACTCTATCGTGCCGCTACCCTGCACCCGTCACGCGACCAAGGACGATAGTCTACCCGGTGGCTCGCCACCTAGACGAAGACTCTCCTGAGGAGGAAGAACGCCATCGGCCTTCGAAGCAAAAGACCGAGAGCTCTGACAGTAGAAGGTCCCGATCACCCAACACGGGTTTGGCTTCTCGCTACATCGGGTTCGTTAGCGGCCGAATGATCGTCCAGTTAAGGCGGAATTATTCTGGATGTCATATCATCCCGCAAGGAAGCTTTGAGCACCGACGAGGCTGGGCCAGAAGCATGGATCGCAGTGCCGAATGCCGTGTCATTAGAAGACCCGTGCCCTCAGGTCGAACGTACATAGAGCTCCGAGGAAGGTCGCACGTCCTACCGGGACTTTCATCAACCTCCCGTCGAGATCTTCATGAAGACCACAGTAGGAGAAATGACCAACGGTGACCTCCGGAACCATCCCCGGACTCGTCAATTAGCCCCGGATAGTCGAAAAAGGCTAATACAGCGCCCTCCCAACAACGGCGCCCCCTAAAGCGGTGCCACCTAAAGCGGCGTGCAAAAACCCTCTTCACCTGGCCCCTCTTCATGGCGCGCTCCTATGGCGCCGTTTTAAGATCTCTATATATATGTCACTCGGTTCGACCAAGTGAAAAAGAGAGGACATTCAGAGAAAAAAAAAGAAGGAGAGGCAATTAAAAAGAAGAGCACGAAGAGAGAGATTGAGCCGAAGAGCGCCACCAATCAGAGTGAGGTAGCGAAGGGTTTCTTGGGGAGAAAGCTCTCCTCCTGAGAACCTCTGACCGCCACCGTTCTGCTCGGCCCGAAGCTCCCGTCGCCTGAGAAGAGGAGTCTCTGCTCTCTGCTTAGGTGGGTCACCGTGGTGTCCCTCGTCGATCCCCTTTCATCCGTTTTCTTTTTCTCCGTTGTAATGTAAGTGAGAAGGGGGGAGGGGTGATGATATGAGCCTTTCTTCCTCCCCCTTCTCACCATCTTTCTTTAATCTCCCTTCCTCTCTGCAACTCCTCCCGTGAGGGTGATGTAAGTGATGCCCGAGCGACAACGCCGGCATCGAATGCAGTTGTTTGTTATGTGTTCTTCGTGAATGAAAAATATATATGCATATATGTTGATGGTGTATGATTGATGTCGTCCATCCTCCGTTTTCTTCACGCCACCTCTTCTGTTTCTCTTGGCGTTTCCCTTTTCGTGGCCATGGAATCGGCGTCGTGCTACGGTGTCGGCGCCGGAACGAGTAGTATATCGTCTTCTTCCTGTCTGTGCATTTAACGGGTTCTCCGTAGAATAAAGAAATGGAAAAAAAAAAGAAACAAATGGGGTTAAAAATAGAGATGCCCCGCCGGCCTTGTTCCTAGACTAGGATAAGGGCAAAAATGGCTATAGCCTGGCTGTGGCGAAAATCCGAAAGGGCATTACAGGCAAAATCGGGTACCCCGCCACGTGAAAACCCGAAAGGGCGCGTGGGCAAAAGCAAGAGGGGGCTGATTTCGGTGAAAACCCGAAAGGGCGCTTGAGTCAGTAATGTGATACAAAAAAAATGAAATAAAAAATGATGATGATGATGCAGTAACGAGGTTACCCTCGTTCATCATTCCACTTCCATCTACCCCTTTTTTCGGCCCTTGTCACCATCGGCAAGATCGGTCGCTACCCCTTTTCGGGCCTTGTCAACATCGGCAAGATTGGTCGCTACCCCTTTTCGGCCCTTGTCACCATCGGTAAGATCTGTCGCTACCCCTTTTCGGCCCTTGTCACCATCGGCAAGGTCGGTCGCTACCCCTTTTTGGCCCTTGTCACCATCGGCAAGATCGGTCGCTACCCTTTTCGGCCCTTGTCACCATCGGCAAGATCGGTCGCTACCCTTTTCGGCCCTTGTCACCATCGGCAAGGTCGGTCGCTACCCCTTTTCGGCCCTTGTCACCATCGGCAAGATCGGTCGCTACCCTTTTCAGCCCTTGTCATCATCGGCAAGATCGTTCGCTACCCCTTTTTCGGTCCTTGTCACCATCAACAAGATCGGCCGCTACCCCTTTTCGGCCCTTGTCACCATCGACAAGATCGGTCGCTACCCTTTTCGGCCCTTGTCACCATCGGAAAGATCGGTCGCTATCCTTTCGACCCTTGTCATCACCGGCAAGATCGGTCGCCACCCCTTTTCGGTCCATGTCACCATCGGCAAGATCGGTCAGTACCCTTTTTGGTCCTTGTCACCATCGGCAAGATCGCCCATCCTTTCGACCCTTGTCACCATCGGCAAGATCGGTCGCTATCCTTTCGACCCTCGTCACCATCGGCAAGATTGGTCGCTACCTTTTGACCCTCGTCACCATCAGCGAGCCCGGTCAACTATCCTTTGACTTGGACCTTCCGTCCTCATTAATAGATAAACTACCATTGCTTCAACATTTGAACCGTGTCTATAAATAAACTGCACTCTCAGCTTTCGTCACCATCGGCGAAGTTAGTGGGGCGCATCCGCCTACTCTACCCATGTCCCACCCTGGTCAAAGCTCGATTCCAGGAATAGTTAATCCGCGGTGGAGCGAACACCTCACCCCTTCGCTAAAGGTGTGAGCGCTCTCCTACGCCACTAACTTACATCCCTGGACTGAGCTAATCGACTGGAAGGAGAAAGAAAAGAAAAAAAAGAAGACACAATTGAGGCAACCAATAAAGACATTTCATTGATATGAGTTGTCAGAATACATCAGTGTTCGGGGCATACCCCAAGATACATGAGCTCCGAAGACAAAAAGGAGCGAAAAAAAAGAAGAAGAAGAAGAAATGGAAATAAGATAAAGTTACTGCAGAGGACGTCGAAAGATGTCTTCCAATGCCAAAAGACCCAAGGAAGAGTACTGGGTCAGCTCTTGCAACCGAGATTCGGTGGCCGACAGTTGTGATAATTTTTCAACCAAGGAGGCGAGCTGCCCTTCTGCCAGGTCCGCTTCCTCTACGGTCTGAACCTCCAGGCGCTCAGTCTCCTGCAATTCTACTTCAGCCCTGGCAAGTTCTGCACGTAATTCCGCTATGCGTGCTGTGAGGAAGGACCGGCGTTGTAAAGTAGTGCTAGCAGTAGCTCTCAGTAGCCCCACGGTCCCTCTCAATGAAGTGGTAGCAGCTCGATAATCGGCCTTCTCCAATTTCACAGCCGCCAGCTGATCGAATACCTCCCGGCTGAGGTACTCCTGCCTGTTGGCATGCTTCAGCAACATGATAACCCGCGGGGTCCAATCGTCCATTAGACACCCAAATGCCAATAACGAGCGGGAGAGGTGTTCTATCAGACTCCTCAGCTGCACATAAGTCAAGCCCGGAGAAGCTGATATGGCTCGCTGAAGATTATCTAGAGACTGCCACACCATGTCACTAGAAAATTGTAAACCTAGTGGCGAAGTCTTGGGGAGCTGAAAGTCTACACTGCTGTCCACCTCAACCCAAATATCGTCACTCGCCTCGGAGGACGTCGACGGCATGGTTTGCATGGCACCAACGCCAGACTCAACAACAGTGGCTGATGCAGTTGGGGGAGTCTCCACTACTGCAACTTCCTTTCCTGCCCTTTGAGGTGAAGCCGTAATAGCCATCCCGACTGCCGAGGATGCTCGCTCCTCGTGTATAGGCTCACCGGATTCTATAGAAGAGAATTCCTCAATGACGGCCAATGCCGAAGAAGCATTGACCTCTTCTTCGACAATTTCTCTCGTTTCTATCTCCAGGAGGCCACTCTGCTCCAGCAGCAATTCTTTGCCGACAGTCGGGGCTTGACATTCCGCAACTTCGGTCGAGCCGCCAATTTCTACAATTGCTCCGGGCTCCTTTGAGGCTGCCGCTGCGGCATAATCGTAAGGCGATGGGCCGCAGAACTGGGGGAAAGATTGGTTGGCCCATGCCTAAGTCCGGAAGAGGTATGCGAACCGTCACAGTTGGCGGCACCACCTCAGCCTGCATCACATATATGTACGTCAGCCAGCTGGCTTGGAAATGAAAAGAGGGGCTATGAGCGGGTGTCAGAACCCTTCCTACCTCGACCCGCACTATGTTTAAGCCTCCAAGAGTGGCCTCTGAAGGTTTTGGCCCTCCTCCTGCAGTCGGGTATGATGGCCCGTGCTCGACTCCTAGTAGTCTCGGGGGGGGGTGAATGTCAAAAAGTCACTTTCATAAGCTGAAGAGGCCTCGGCATCCTTAGTCTCTGTGTCAGCCGGTGGGTGCTCATAGCAACTGGAGCCACCACCGTAATCAACTCGCTCGGGGGAGGAAGACTCTTCGGCATGCTCTCGAATCTCCAGCATCTGAGCAGGTGTCGTGCTACTAAGAGTAGCTCCCTTAAACAGAACCTCCTCAACGATTTCTGTCTCAGGAGCGTCAGCTTGCTGAACATCCTGGGATTCTTCCCTGGAAGTCACCTGCTCTCCAGCAGCAGCTTCTCCCACGACCTCAACTTCGGGGAGCATCGTCGGTCGAACATCGGCTGGAAGTTACAAACAATAAACAGTCAGGACCTGACTAAAGGCACGGTGGACCACCGAGCTCTACAGGCAAGCTGCAAGTTACCTTCCATCTCCTGATGGGGTGTCGGTGAAGGTAGATCCCTCTCGACAAAAGCTGGAGGGGCTTCCTCCTCTCTCTCTCTGGCCGCGACACCCGTCACCGCCTCTAGCCCGACAAGGCAGAAACAGTACCAGCAGCTACAAAAAGGTGATCAACCAAGGTGGCAGAAATAAGCAAACAAGCCATACAGGAACAAGAAGTTACCTTCATCTTCGGGCCCTTGTGTCCGAGCGGCCTCAAACTCAGCAAATGAGGGGATCCGGGGAGGTGCGACAACTGGTTCCTCTTCAGCAGCCCTCCTTTGGCGCGCTCGTGCAGCACGGGTGTCCGCCTGCTTGGCCTTCTTAGCCCTGCTGATAGCCTCCTTGACCTGGGACCGGGTTCGCTTCCGCGAATCACCAAGAGGCAGTGGCGTCGTGGTCGGAACCGGCTCCGGTATGTCAAAATATGAAGGCTTCTGCGCCTTAGAAATCAACTCCCTGTAATGCCGAGTCACCTCCACAGAGAGGTGAGCTGTAAAAGCGCATAGGTGAGAAAGATGCATACTGACTATGAAAGAAGCAGCTTCAAGGCTGAAAGGAAAGACAAGCATACCTGGTGGCCCTGTATATCGGGGAGTGAGCGGCCAATAAAATAATGTGGGCACCTTGTCTCGGGAAGCAGCCTCACGAACAAGCCAACACACATCGCCTATTTTCTCACTCTTCTCAACCAACTGTGCCAAATCTTCATGGCCGCAAGAAGATAAGTGATAATACAGGCTCAAGTGGTCCAACCCCCAGCCGTCAGCATACTTAAAAGATATTAAGAGTTGGTGGTCCAAAATGGCTTCTAATGGACCAGAAATTGAAAGCCCTTGAGAATGAAGCAGGGCGAATATCCAGGGGGTATTGGAATACATGTCTTCCCGCCTATCCTTCCTCCTGATGAAAGTCCTATATGGATGAAGATGGTCAACTTCTGGATGCCAGCCCGCCGCTACAGGAAGGGGATCCTTCGCTGGGATGGGAATCGTCTGAAGAACTATTCGCTACAGAAACCATTCACGCTTCAGGCAGGGCCAGTGCCCAATCGACCAGTTCCGGCTCCAGAATTGGCATTGAACTCTTGGTGCCGGCAAGCGGATGGATAAACTCCTCTGTCTCGAACAGGCGGCATTGCCACATCTTATTGACGAGGGGGCTGGAGCTAGCTGCCAAGCTCCAAAAATGCAAAACTCCTGGGGAATCTACCGGGATTGTGGTCAACTTCCCCCGAATAGCACAAAGCTGATCCGCCATTGAAGATAGCTCAGCACTGGCAAACTCGATCATCCTCGGCACAGGACGATGTGACTGCATCGACCGGGGAGCTGCTTCAGGAAACAAAGTGCATACCCAGGTGTTGAAAAAGTGAATCGGAGCAACTGTCCGTGAATTTCTGGGGATGCGTGATTTGTGCAGGTCCCCCAACATCTTATATATGAGACATAAAGCCACTGGGCACAAAGACAGCTTCGTCCCCCAGGCCATCAGACAGGCTGGGTAAATGGCCTCCGGTCTGATTACTGTCTCATCCCCCTGAGGAAGAGAGAACGAGCAAAGCGAATATGTCAGATACGTAGCACAGTGTGTGACTGCGTCGACTCCTGTAGGGTTCGGGCCCCCTTGTCACCCTCTCCCTGAAGCGGCAGGATAGGTTGTCTGGCGGTGAGCCCTCTTCTTTCGCTTCACTACTGTCAGAGCTACTGTTGGGAAGTCCTCATATTGCTGCTCCCCACCAAAGAAATACTGAAGCCACGTGCCTATCCGCACGTGTCTTTTCTCACCAGGCTTCCGCGCTTCCCGTGAATCGAGCGTTAAATGCAACAGGGTGCGATATGCCTTCATTAAATAGCGATAGGCAAAGCCTGTAAAGTATTTGCCTTCGCCGTCCATCTGGTCCTTCAGCCAGTCCGGGAAGCAAACTTCTTCATACAGCTCCCCATCTATCGGTATGCCGCTCAACTGGGACAGACTCTAGAGATCCAGCGAAGTCTCTCCCTCTGTAGTATAGAAAGTGTTGTATTCCGGGCAGAAGACTTCGATCATCCCGCAGCACAGACCCCAGGAGATTGGATACCGATACCGGGAAGCATATATGCTCTGATAGACGCCGGCATACACCAGGATTGGAGCGTACTTCCGCAACACATAATCTGTAAATTCAACAGCTCCCGGTCTGAAGGCATGGGCATCGGTGGCTTTGAGCTCTCCAAACCACCCCACTGATATTTGATGCTTAAAACGGACTGCTAAGCAGTCTAAGAGAAAGGGCTCATCTCGATACCCCCAGTACGATGGGGTAAGGAATAAACCGTATACGGGCTTCTCTCTGTCAACGCACCCGGCGGCCTCGTTCCAGTGGGCTGGCGTGAACTGTGGTGCTCTTGTTAGTAGCCCGGCCTCTGGAGATAACTCCTGCACGCCAAGAACGGCTCCCCATTTTCTGAGTTCACTTGGGAGATATATGGGCATGCCATGAATGACCGACTCGGTCAGACTATCTCTGTCCGCCAGTAAAGCTCCCTCAGCTCGACGGACAAGAATTATGTCACGCTTCCCGCGAAGGTTGAAGCATCCGAGGAATGCCATCAAGTGTTTGTCCTTGGGATGGTCCAGTCTGACGCCATCCCCTCGCTCATACTTAAAATGATTACCATCGAGGATCATCAGGCGGCCGGTATCGAAGGTATTAGTCTCCGAGTCTGAAGACTCAGCTACCACAACTATCTGCCTGGACCCCCGATCAAGGGAGTGGACATTCCCCCATGTCACAGCAATGCGGGATGCAGAGGAAGAAGGACCGGATGCCATGTTATCTGCAAGGTAGCGTCCAGAAAAGAACAAGCAAAGTCAGAAATCAGTTAATTGAAACAAGACTTTTGACAAAATTTCGGTAGAGTCTCCCCAGCCTGGGAGTTTGCCAAGAGAGACGCGGAAGCCGTCCACCAAGGGAGCGACCCCTAAAAGTAGCCATAAGCGCTAAGCCAAGGCCAAATGGGACACCCGAGGGATATAGCTCCGAGGACAAGTCCTACGAGGAGCCTCCTGGGGACCGAAGAATTGGGTTTAAAACCCGAATAAACAAACTCCACTCACCCCTAAGAAACTCGCCCAAACCCTCAGACTCACTCGGCGTCGCGTGGAGAAGGGAATGAGGAGAGAGAAAGATTTTTGCTAAATAAGCATTGAAGGAGACATTTACAAAGGATGAAATCCTTTTATAAGAGGATCTCCACCTCTGTTAAAACGGCGTGCCCTGGAGTGTGCCATTTTAACCTATTTGCGTGTCGATCAAGACGTCGCCGTTTTAACCTATGATCAAAAGGGCGCGGCACTTTAAGCGGCGCCGTTTTAAAAGCAAAGGCAAGGACGCGCCGTTTTAAATGGCGCCGTTCAAGCTCCCGATCGCGCCGGATTAACATCCAATGCTGGAATTAAGTGCCGTTCCGAGCATCCGTCATCAGAGGAGATCAATCCGAACGAAACTCATCTGTCGGACCTGATGCACTCCTGCCTCGCTTGCAACACCCACGTCTGGGGGGCATTTGTTGGCACTCAAAATATGATCGTTGGTGACCAAGCCGTAAAGACAAATGATACGGCCCACTAAAGCACAAAAGCTGATAAAGAGCAACCTGCTGGACACTTCTCAAGCTACCAGAGTCTCGAGTCACCTGGGACAAGCACTGGGGACTTCACCTCGGGAGAGTCGAGATGGATCCACAACCAACCGGCAGTGCGACCAAGCCTGCCTAATGATTCGGCATCGACTCTGTCGTGCCGCTACCTTGCACCCGTCGCCCGACCAAGGACGACGGTCTACCCAGTGGCTCGCCACCTGGATGAAGACTCTCCTCAGGAGGAAGAACGCCATCGGCCTTCGAAGCGAAAGACCGAGAGCTTTGACAGTAGAAGGTCCCGATCACCCAACACGAGTTCGGCTTCTCGCTACATCAGGTCTGTTAGCAGCCGAATGATCGTCTAGTTAGGGCGGAATTATTCCGGCTGTCATATCATCCCGCAAGGAAGCTTTGAGCGTCGACGAGGCTGGGCCTGAAGCACAGATCGCAGTGCCGAATGCCGTGTCAGTAGAAGACTCGTGCCCTCAGGTCGAACGTACACGGAGCTCTCAGGAAGGTCGCACGTCCTACCGGGAGTATCGTCAACCTCCCGTCCAGATCTTCCTGAAGACCACAATAGGAGAAATGACCAACGGTGACCTCCGGAACCATCCCCAGACTCGTCAATTAGCCCCGGATAGTCGAAAAAGGCTAATACGGCACCCTCCCAACAACGGTGCCCCCTAAAGCGGTGCCACCTAAAGCGGCACGCAAAAACCCTCTTCACCTGGCCCCTCTTCACGGCGCGCTCCTATGGCGCCGTTTTAAGATCTCTATATATATGTCACTCGGCTCGACCAAGTGAAAAAGAGAGGACATTCAGAGAAAAAAAAAGAAGGAGAGGCAATTAACAAGAAGAGCACAAAGAGAGAGATCGAGCCGAAGAGCGCCACCAATCAGAGTGAGGTAGCGAAGGGTTTCTTGGGGAGAAAGCTCTCCTCCTGAGAACCTCCGGCCGCCGCTGTTCTGCTCGGCCTGAAGCTCCCGTCGCCTGAGAAGAGGAGTCTCTGCTCTCTGCTTAGGTGGGTCACCGTGGTGTCCCTCGTCAATCCCCTTTCATCCGTTTTCTTTTTCTCCGTTGTAATGTAAGTGAGAAGGGGGGAGGGGTGATGATATGAGCCTTTCTTCCTCCCCCTTCTCACCATCTTTCTTTAATCTCCCTTCCTCTCTTCAACTCCTCCCGTGAGGGTGATGTAAGCGATGCCCGAGCGACAACGCCGCCATCGAATGCAGTGGTTTGTTATGGGTTCTTCATGAATGAAAAATATATATGCATATGTGTTGATGGTGTATGATTGATGTCGTCCATCCTCCGTTTTCTTCACGCCACCTCTTCTGTTTCTCTTGGCGTTTCCCTTTTCTTGGCCACGGAACCGGCGTCATGCTACGGTGCCGGCGCCGGAACGAGTAGTATATCGTCTTCTTTCCGTCTGTGCATTTAACGGTTTGGTTGAGCGAAAGGTCTCTCGGATCCGTTTCCCTCGGCGCCGTATATGCCCCTGTGATTCACGGGCTACAGTAATCACTTTCTCCTCCCTGGGGGTTTCTCTTCCGATCGAATGTCAAAGATTTTCATCGACGGAGGTGCATCCATATGCACGTTCCTTCAACCTGTTTTGGGCTGTCCTCT
Organism: Amorphophallus konjac; assembly: GCA_022559845.1. Taxonomy (NCBI): domain Eukaryota; kingdom Viridiplantae; phylum Streptophyta; class Magnoliopsida; order Alismatales; family Araceae; genus Amorphophallus; species Amorphophallus konjac. The sequence continues at coordinate 211,535,730 of CM040127.1, forward strand.
TAATCCCCCCTCTGTTCTCGACCATGAACAGAGGAAGATGAGGCCGTCCCCACATTTTTCGTCACTACTTTCTAAGCATCGTCTGATGAACGTTGCATTAACCTGTTAACATTTACATGCATATATGTATGCATACCTACAGGCATTAGCATCAGCCTGCCAATTGTGCAAGTTTTCCCACCGCGTCGTTTTGCTGTTTCATTAGTGGGATTCGGCAACCCGGGGAGGGGTGTAACATTCCCCTGATCTTTCATCTTAATTTCTCGGTCTGCAGGAGTCCATTTGCCAATAATGGATCTTCGAAGGCCAATGAGTGCACAGAAATTGGGTTAATCCCAACACTTCAAATCCACAGCCCCTAGTGGGCCTTGTGGTGGCCGTGAGACGGGTGCCCCTCGTAGGCTGGCCCTCGGGGTCTTCCCTCTCTATCGGTCATCCCAACTTGGACATGGTATCGACTCGGGTCACGTGCCCCTCGTAGGCTAGCCCTCGGGGTCTTCGCTCCCACTGTGAGTTACGGCATCTGTCTACTTTCTACCCACGGACTCGGTGCCCCTAGTAGGCTAGCCCTCGGGGTTCTCCTATCCGTCTGGGTTTGCCGGCCGCCGTTGCACCACCCGGCTTTCAGGGGTTGCTCCACCACGTGAGTACTCCCCGCTTTTCCCCGACAATCCTCCGGGATGGGGAGATGCTGCCGAAATTTTGGCTCGAATAAGTTTGACTCGGAACGATCGTTGCGCTCGAGTATGAACCTTGCGCGAGCCTGTGACTCGACTTCCGGATGGCCCGGGGCCGATCCGTTGAATAATTGACTCAATAAACTTCCAAAATCTTCCAAAATGTTTTAACAAGTCCAAAACGGAATCGATAAAACCTCGGTTTCCGCAAAAATAGGGATAAATCGGTGACATCAACACTCGGCGCGCCTTAATACGGCGCGCCTTAAAACGGCGCGCCTTATTCCGACGCGCCAGGAAGAGGGGCGCGCCATTTTCTGGCCAAACCCTATACCTACGATGGGCGGCGCCATTTCAGTCCTTTGCCCACGTTTCTCACGCCGTTTTAAACTCTATGCCTACGCGCATCGCTTCAGTTTCATTTTGAACCGCGTCGTCGTGCCGTTTCAATCCTTTCCTCTCCTTCGGGGTGATTTTCAATGTTAATAATAGAATCAATAAACCCTGTAATCAATAAATTGAATAAATTGGTTCGTCTGAAGTCCGAATTAGCAATTCTTACAACTTTATCATCATGCTTTAGTCCAAGCATTCATGCCGCATCAATGTATGTCTGAGTGCACGGACCCTCGGTATATCCAATGACATTAGCAGAAAGCCGGGTTACACCCGACGAAAAGCTTTTGCCACGCGTGATGGTGGTCTTCGGGCCTAGGTCCTGTGCCACGTACTGAGGGTCCGCCCTAAGAAACCGTGCATGGTAGATCATAACATCTTGCATGATCATTCGCATCCTCTGCATCCTTTATTTCGGCCTCGACAGCCCACTATCTTGGCAATTAATCAAAGGTTTTCCCTCCTCGTGAGGGATGTAATTAACGCCATAGCCTTTATGATATGGCGGACTGCTGGTCCCGACCGAATCTCACTCTCGCCCGACACGGGTCAGAACGAGCGCAGAATAAACTTGTCACTTACGTGACTGGCACGCCCGCGTAGTCAATCGGTCAGTTAATTACCAGTTAGTTAATTGGTTGATCGACACGTGAAATAAACTAAATAAACCCAAACGATAATAATAAACCGAACGAAAAGATCCCATCGAAACAGGACCCATAGCCCCTGACATTTTGTCTAGACTAATTCCATATTTATGGCCAAGAATTTCAAGGATCAAGCATGTACGAATAATAGGGTAGATTTAATTGAACAGATATTCAAGATAGACCTCGACAATGTGAGCGACGTCACGCGGTTCGGGGAGCGGAGAAGACGCGGAGCACGCGGGCTCCTCTTTTGTTTGCTGCAACACAGAAATAAGAGAAAAGAGAAGGGGCCACCACGGGAGATTGCTCCGGCGGGGCGAGCGGGAGAAATGAAGATGGGGTTAAACGGCCATAGCGAGAAGTGACTCACCGCGGCCTCAGGGGGACGGGAATGGTGCAGAAATTAAATAGCAAGAATTGAAGTGACCATTGGGGAAGTGACTCGCCGCGGCCTCGAGAATATGAGCAGAATATAACAGAATATAAAGAGAACATAAGAACGGAAATTTAAACAGCCATTGGGGAAGTGACTCGCCGCGGCCTCGAGAATATGAATAGATAAGAATATAACATATAAGAACGGGAAGTTAAACGGCCATTGGGGAAGTGACTCGCCGCGGCCTCGAGAATATGAGCAGAATATAACAGAATATAAAGAGAATATAAGAACGGAAATTTAAACGGCCATTGGGGAAGTGACTCGCCGCGGCCTCGAGAACAAGATGTGATCACCAGGGGCCAAAAGACCCCAAAATAAAGAAAGTGATCGCGCCTACCTCAAGAGCGGGAGATGGCGGGTTGCTTCTTCCTCCCCCTTCGGCCGGCCGAGGGAGAGGGCTTTCCTTGGTTACCCTTGCAAAACAGTAGACAATAAATGAACGGAATTAGAAAATGGCAATGTAGTAACAATTCCTTACAATAAAAGTAACGAGATCGTGACCTGACACACACCTGGTTGGTGTGATTTTAAACCCCTCTCAGACTCGAGTAGGAGGAAAATGCGATGATGAATGCAAGAAGTATGCAAGAGACGGCGCCCTTATGTAGGGAGATAGAGGATGCAGTATGATGAATGTAAAGAACTATGGAGAAAAAGGGGAAGAAAAGGCTTATTGGATGAGCCGAGGGTGAGATCCGGCAGAGCTCCAGCAGCGTGGGGATGACGTGGAAGCGCGGTGGATGAAGACGACCTTCCTCTCGCGAGCGTGGGCACCCGAGAAGCCGGCAGAACCTCCACCTACAAAAGACCCCACGGGTTAGAAATGACTCCGTAGCCTCTGGGCTCCGGCAGCCTATCGGATCTCTTAGAAGCTCCCTCAGAACTGAGGGGGGGGGCCTCTATTTATAGGGCTTCGGAGGGTGGAGGCGTCCAGGACCCTGGACACCTCCATCAGGGCCGAACTAATATTTTATTCTATTTTTATTTATTTTTTTGGAATATTTTTGTGGAGGCGTCCAGGGCCCCAGACGCCTCCAACAGGTCCACCGAATCCCACCGACGGCCGCACGCGGTTTGGCACAACGCGTGATTTTGTGAGCGGCGCCTCGTGATTCAGAAATGGGCGCGTCCACCTGGCTGGACGTCTCCATAATTTGGATTTTTTCACACACGACAAACCGTCGTTCGGTGGGCGGCGCCCGTGAGGGAGTTGATGGAGGCGTCCAGGGGCCTGGACGCCTCCATAAATATATTATTTTTATTTTGTGTTTTGTTTTTATGCCAAAGCTGGCATTTTAATTTTTTATACTTGTTTTTATGGAGGCGTCCAGGGGCCTGGACGCCTCCATTAATATATTATTTTTTATTTGATTTTGGGCTGCAAAAAATAAATTAAAAGAATGGGGGCGTTCAGGGGCCTGGACGCCCCCATAAAGACCCACCCGGGTCCTCAGTTCAGGCGTTGGCGGCCGCCCGACAGACACCCTTTCTGGTTTCGGAACCTCTGATGCGTCCGACTGGTGTTGATGCCGTCCGAATGCCGTGACGAGACGATTCTGGATGCCGAAAAAGGTAGAAGAAGACCTAAGAAAAGGAAGCACTTAAGCGATTCGAAATGCGTAAGTCGTCGCGGGGCGTCGTATAGTAATATGAGACTTTCTCAGGAGACGTCAGGAATGGCGTGTCTACAGCTGCCCCGCCTTGGCGTCTGCTTTGCAAGGGAGTGACACGTAGTGGAATGGTATCGCATTGGAGTGAAATGAAGTTGGAGCGGACTGATAAGTTGATGCCAAGGTGTGATGAGACACGCTTTTGACGTTACTGTCTGGAATTTTTCCTGGAGTTTCAATGAGGCGACCTTGAAGAAGGTCTTTCAAATCTTGACGATTGCTTGGACGGAGATCAAATAAGGGAGGGTGAGATGTGCGCTCAGGCACGAAAAATAAAGGAGACCAACTTCTCGGTGTGGAAGTACCTGGGTCATAAACCCACAGGTTTCACCTTTGGTGAGCGGTTACCAGCCGATGTGGAAGTGGTGCGGCCAAGGTGGGTCAAACAAGGTAAAAAGTAAAGGAATATCTGAGGGTCTGTCCAAACAAGGGTCTCCTTTGGAAGAGCAGCGTAGGGCCATTTCAAGAAAATTTAGTATTTCATTCGGATTGGAATATCTCATATTTGTAAGAATTGAAGCACAGCGGCTTTCGCAATCGAACCACTTGAATGATCTTCCGCAATAAATCAAAGTCCTATATGAATGCATGCCGAGCTTAAAGAAAAATTTAAAACAAACTAAAATAGAAAATAGCCAAGGATAATATTGTCAACTTGTTAAGAATGGGTCAGGATACCGATCCGGTGAGCCGACACTGGGCTGGGGCCCATTTATCCGCGCATCAACTCACTGAATGGAACCGTCGTCCCCATGCTACCACAAGTTAACGGCATATCCGTACAACCCAAATTCTTCCGGGATCATCACTGTTTTTGTTGAAGGGGAACTCAAATCCCAGATTCGTTCGGGCCGCATGGTCCTTGACATGTTCTAGTAGCGTAGGTATCATATACTATGATGCATGACATGGGGGACCAACCATTGAAAGGTGGGACAGGAGATAGGACAAAGACGTCCGTTAGTAAAACCTGCACAGGCCAGCATGGATTAATAACATCAGAAAGTAACAGAATCGTAAAAGAATTGCACCAAAATGGAAAGGAGATCTAGCCAAAATCCTGACATTGACCGCTGATGTGACATGTTCCGTCCTGTAGCGCCCTACCCTTCCTATAAGAACTCCTCTTAGGCTAGTTCATTCAAATGCACCAAGGTGGGTTTTGGAAGCTCAGGAGAGGAAGGAGAGGAGAATCTAGAGATTTCAGGATGGAAGGAGAGTCTTCCCGCGTTATGAAGAGGAGCAGGCCTAGCGGCGAGATCAGGCGACTCTCCGACCTCGAGGGTCATCTGAGTGGGACGATCATGTCGCATATGGTAAGCTGATTCTTTTCAAATTTCTCCACGTGAGCCTTCTTCTTACTTCCTTCATTATTTCTTCTTTCTTTTCCCTTCCAGCCATATCCACTCTTCCCAGGCCCGAGGAAGTTTTCCAAACTGCCATGGCTTTCAAAGCTAACTTCCAACATCTCCATCGGCATGAGGGCCATACTCTCGAAGTGGCATCTGCAGGGGCTCCTTATTCACGCCAAACACTACGAGAAGATTCGTATGGACTGGGCGGCTATGGGCGCACTAGTGGAGATCTGGCATCCCCAGACCCACACTTTTATCTTCCCGACCTTCGAGGTGACCATCTTCCTCGAGGAGGTGGAACTTCTACTCGTATTGAAGAAATTCAAGAGTGACGGGAAGGTGAAGGCTATGCGGATGCTGACACGGGGGACTTCCGAAAACGTCCTTGGAAGCTTCATGCCGCCCGACGCAGCCCAAAAGGTTCGTACTCAAAAGGGAATTGATTTGCAAAAGCTCGCGGAATGGGTCATGGAGGCCTTGAGAGGGTTACCAGACGATGACTATTTGGAGGGAATCATGAAAGGGTTCACCATATGTCTGGCGGGTGCTCTCTTGTTTCCTTATACCGACAACATGGTGGAGGAAGACCAACTAAGTGCTATCTGCGGGATCTGGCGTGGAAAGAGGGTGGGACCCGCTGTCCTTGCCTACCTATATTGTGGCCTTACTGCCTCGAGCATGGGTAAGCCTCCTTTTGGTTGTGCACTTGTTCTGAGTTGCTGGCTGGATTTGCATTTCAAGTTTGATCACCGTGAGGGAATGCCAACCGCTTCGAAGCTCTTCCAACAAAGCCCTCTTCATCACATAGCCGACGCGTTAGGCTTCGGTGGTACTGTAGTGAACCGCGTTCCATGGCTGATGAAACGCGAAGACTGGCGGTCTCACTTCCGCACCGTGACGCAAGGCTTCTTCACTTGCGCACCGGCATGTTTGCTTTCGCTTGATCTCCTCATGAGGCCTTCTCCCGAAGTTGATCTTCAACTGATCGGCGCGACCGAGTTCGTCCTCTATAATGCGCATCGGTGTTGTCTCCAGATCGGCATCCCACGCCATTCGTTCCCGCTACCGACTGGCATTGTTCCTTTGAAGAAGAGGGAGTTGGGCACTGAAGCGGACGCGAAGGAAGCGAAGGCCGTCAAAGCACCCTGGAAGACAAGTGTTGCGGGAAAGGCCTTAGCGCATGTGGGGGAAGAATGCGAGATGTTGAGGGCTTATGTAACTGAACTGGGGAAGTTAAGGCCTAAGGCGCCTAAGCCCCTGATGTAACTCATTCTGCTTTTCTGATGGAATAAAGACTGGCATTTGGAAGTTTTGGACCAGTTCCCTTTGTTATGATTTTTATTTTTCCGTTTTTCTATTTTTGTGCTTTCTTTCTTTTTATGTATCTATTTATTCACAATATGATCATATGTAAATATATATTAAAAAAATATTTAATGGGGGCGACCAGGGGTCTGGACACCTCCAAGTTTTTTATTATTATTATTTTTTTATTATTTTGGGGGCGTCCAGGGGCTTGGACGCCCCTATATTTTATTTTTATTATTTTTTTTGAATTTTGTTTGGGGGCGTCCACACGCCTGGATGCCCCTATATTTTCCTTTTATTATTATTTTTTGTTAATTTTGTTTGGGGGCGTCCAGGCACCTTGACGCCCCTAAATTTTTTTAAATTTTTGAAAAAAAAGAATAAAGTGGGGGCGTCCAGGCGCCTGGATGCCCCCAAAAATGGGTTTTTCTTATATAAGGGGGGCCTCACCCCCCTTTCACTTCTACTATTCATTCTGATGACTCGTTCACCCTAAGCGACCCATTCCCAATTCCAATGGAGCAAGGAGGCCCGAGCCAGGGTGGGGAGAAGCGGAAACGACGGGCTCGTCGTCCGAGAAGGCTGAGAGATGACGCCGAGGAGGCTGCCGTGGCGGAGGACATTGCCGTGGAGGAGGAGGCTCCTCTTTTGGCAGTGGAGGACCCTACGGGCGCTGGTGACGCGGGAGAGGACGAGCACGATCTGGTAAGCCCCTTAGACTTCCATTCTATTGGTTCACTGGGCCAAACGGGCGGACGAGAGGCTGCGTGGAGAACGCCGGGGAGTGAGGGAAGGAGGCGTCCAGGGGCCTGGACGCCTCCATATTTTCTTTTTTTTCTTTTTTTATTTATTTATTTACGTAAATAATAAAAATAGAATTAAAAAATAAGGAGGCGTCCAAGGCTTGGGACGCCTCCATGATAATATATATATTTTTATTATTTATTTTGGTTTTGGTTTTTGGTTTTTTCTAAAATTAAAATAAAGAAAATGTAAAGGAGGCGTCCAAGGTGTTGGACGCCTCCAAAAACATAAATATTTTTTAAAAATAAAATAAAATAAAATAAATAAGTAGTATATATAGTGTTATTGTTTATTACTATTCATGATGCTGATGTGTTCTTTGTTGGTTTTGTGGTGTGCAGGGCGTGATGAAGGGCCGGATCAGCTGGTCCCTAGTGGTGGCGGCATACCGTGGGCTGCCAGACTTTCAGAGGGCGCATGTGGACGCCATGGGCTTCGGAGCTTTCCTTAGGATCGAGCCCTTTCGGCTCGACCTTCCTCTTATCCAGGCATTGAGGGAGCGGTGGCATGCGCCGAGTCGGGCGTTTCTGATGCCCTGGGGGCACATGGTGCCGACACTAGAGGATGTGGCTCGGATCACCGGGCTACGAGTTGACGGAGAGGCGGTGAGTGGGTCACCTACCCCGACTACCGAGAGAGTGTCCTGGACCTGCTGTGGTTAGAGACGAGCGTGACTGATAGGGACAGCAGGGTAGTTGGCCGAGTGGAGATCATGGAGGCGCTCGGATTCGTCGACCCGCACCAGCGGGTTAGCGAGACTGGAGTGGAGTTTCTGGCACGACTCGAGGGAGACGCTCATGCAGCTTTCACCCAGGACCCGAGCGAGCGGGAGCTGGTGGATCTAGACCTCCGGAGGTTTCTTTTCTTCTTCTTGGGCCGCCTTCTGCTGGGGAAGAAGGGGGATGGCATCCACTGTCGTTTCCTCGGGATCTTGGCGGATCTGGACAGAGTGGGACACTACGCGTGGGGAGCGACTCTGCTTGCCCATCTGATTGCCGATCTCTCCCAGACTTCGGAGAAGGAGACGACAATCAGTGGCTTCGCACCTTTTCTCCAGGTAAACATTTTATTTATGCATTCTCACAGTAAAATATGCAATTATTGTACTAATGATGTATGATGGATGCAGGTGTGGAGCTATTACTATTTCCCGATGGGGAGGGCTAGGCATGGGAACAGGAGGGCCGTGCCTCTGGCGCGGCGGTGGAGGCCGGTCGTGGTAGCGGCACCACACAGCTACCAGCTAGCGTAACTTCGTCGGGAGCTGAGTGAGTATCCCGAGGCCATGGTATGATGCGTATGATTTTTTGTGTTTTCTTATGTGACTGAATGGCAACTAATATGATGCATGTATGATGATGTAGGTGGTGTGGAGACCCTACCTGGGCATGGGCGACGCTGGCCAGCCTTGGGTTGCAGCGGGTCTTCCTCGTTTCAGGCGGGACGTGTGGGTCCATTGCCTGAACGAGATCGAGCCGCTTCGGCTGAGGCTGGTTATGAGGACGTTGGGGCTAGCCCAGGAGTGGGTTGATGTAGATGAGCCGGCCCGCATCGGGCAGAAGACCAAGCGGAAGGCGAAGATTGTGGACTGGCGTACGCGCTTCCTGGCACAGTACCAGGACTGGCAGCAGGGCGGGGTCCCAGTGGTGTCCCATGTACAGGACAGTACTGATTACCTGAGACGGTACCGGGCTACGTACGGGGACCGCCTCTTCCTTGGTGGTATGGCAGGGGTAAGTGAAATGAAAATGCTTCACCCTTCTATATGTATATGCATGTGGCACTAACTTATGTGCAATGTAGGATGTTCGTGACAACATGATTGCTGAGCTGCGGGCCCAGCTGGCAGACGCCAGGCGGCAGTTAGTGGCCATCCGATAGGAGTTGGAGATCCTGGTGAGTCTATGCAATGCATTTTTAGTGACCTGGATTTTTGATGCTTAGCCTTTGACCGACGTTTGCCCCGTGTTTCAGCGGGCCCACCAGACAGCGACAGCCGGGATGGCTGGTGGAGCGGGTTCCAGTTCGCGGGGCCCTCCTCCGGAGGTTTCTGCCCTCCAGGAGCAGCTGGCGTATGCGGTGGCTCGCGCTGAGGAGGCCGAGCGTTACCGCGAGGCTCGAGTGAGTGTCTGCCTGACCTCGACTCTCCTTCTGGCTGCTCTCCTTCTATCACTGTTCTCTTACGGTGCATGCGTGCTTTGACAGGTGGCCGAGATTCGGGAGGCCCTGGCCCATGCTATTCATGTTGAGCAGAAGCGTGATGCCTGGGTGGCAGAGCGTGACGCTCAGATTGTGGAGCTAGAGGAGGAGCGGCGATGGAAGGCTGAGGAGCTTCCTCGCGACGTAGTGGATCTGCGGATCGCCCTCGAGCTATCGAGGAGAGAGGCGACGCGAGAGAGAGAGAGAGGAGAGGGAGAGGGAGAGAGAGGACAGAGAGAGAGAGAGAGAGGGGATAGGAGGGCGGAGCGACTGCGAGACTGGGACGAGAGGAGGGCTCTGGAGGCCCAGCTGATGGAGCTCCGATTGAGTCTCCGCACGGCGGAGGGGAGGCTTCGAGAGAGCGAGGAGCGGTACCAGAGGGCGAAGGAACGCGAGGCGTGACTTCGTCAGTCTGGTTCTTTTTCCATGGGCAGCTATCTGGTTTCTTCGGCCGAGGAGCGTCGTCGTGCCTTCGAGGCTGGGGTGCCATCGCAGGGCGAGGTGAGCACAGCTTCTCAGGGTTTGCAGAGGCCCCCTAGGGATCCCCGTCAGAGGAGGGAGGAGAGAGATGACCAGGAGGGTGATGGTGAGAGTTAGAGAGTTGCTTGTACACTCCACCCTCCTTACTGCATGATGTACTTTCGGCTATTATATGAAATGAAAATGGCTTTCTTGTGTTGTGTGTAATTTTCTCTCTCCCATACTTTCTTCTTTGCACTGAGTTGTCCTTCGAGACACGCTCCACGAGACCTTGCCCTGAACAGCGGGGACCTATGCTTTGCACGGGGGGATTCTGTTTCCTTTCTCCCCTTTTTGGGCGCGTCCAGGCACGAGGACGCGTCTTAATCCTTGAATTCAAATTTAAAGCGCCGGGTGGCCTCTCTTCTCCCGTGCCTTACCCGCAAACGAGCCCGCCTTCAGCCGAAACTCGCTTGTCCCCCTTTTCGTCTCCTTCCTCTCTTGATCGATGGAGTTCGGTGGTCTAGACCACGGCGAAGGTGGAGAGGGACGCGGGACCCCTCATCCGAGGAGGGACGCGCAAGAGCACGAAACGGCGTCCATGGAGGAGGAAGGGCCGCTTCAGGCCCCCGAGGGACCCGAGGGGCCCAATGGCGCAGAAGGAGGTGAACACAGCTCGGTGAGTGCTTGGTTTTCCCCCTCTTTGATCCATTTTGAGTTTTGAAGCAAGCCGTGCGAGGGGGGAAAGGGTTCGGCGAGTGTTGTACTCAAATGATGGACGCGTCCTAGACAGAGGACGCGTTCTTTGTTATGATGCGAAGTCCTTCTTTCTTGGTCCAGGACATGGCGAGGACCCTGGGCCTAGCCGATGACTGGGCGAGTGCAGACGAGCCGAGCCGCGTCAGGAAGGATAGTCGCAGCAAGGCGAAGCTTGAAGATTGGCGCATACGTCTCCCTGGGCAGCAATGGAGCGTACTGGTGCAGGATAGTGTCGACTTTCTGCGGCGGCAGAGAGAGAGTTATGTGGGGCTTCCCCAAGCCGGGGATACGCGCGACGTCGACGGGTCGCGTGCCCAATTAGCCGAGGTCAGGCGGCAGCTGGTCGCCACTCAACAGGAACTGTCGCTCTTGGTAAGCTAAGTGATGCATTTTCTATTTTTAAATGTGGAGCTTAGCTGACGGCTGTTGTTTATTCATTCCAGCGTGCCCAGCAGACAGCGATGGTGGGAGTGACTGGCGGCGCATCTTCCAGTTCCTCGGCCCCTTTTCTTGAGATTGCCTCCCTTCGGGAGTAACTTGATGGTGCGGTGGCTCAGGCTGCCCGGGCGGAAGAGGAGCGTGATGCCTGGGTGGCGACTGTAGCTGAGCTGCGACATCGCGGTGAGGAGAGACCTTCTCCAGACATCCTGGAGTTAAGGGTTCTTCTGCAGATGATGAGGAGAGAGGCAGAGAGAGAGAAAGCCGAGAGAAGGTCCGAGCGACAGCGGGATCAGACCGAGAGGAGGGCCTTGGAGGCCCAAGTGAGGGAGCTCCAGCTGGGCCTTCAGGCCGTCGTGCAGAGGCTAGGAGGGATGGAGACGCGCTACGAGAGAGCGCGAGAGTTCGGGGAGCGACTGCGCCAGTCTGGTCGCTTTGCCGCTAGTGACTTCTTTGCCACGCCAGGAGAGGAGCAGCGAGTCATTGCTGTGGAGCGGGTGCCACGAGGCGAGGCGGGTGCTACTGCAAGGGGATCCCGGAGGCTTCTGAGGGACCCTCACCTCAGGGGAGAGGAGAGGGACGCCTAGAGGGACGAGCATGAAAATAATGGCAAGAGTTGGCGAGCTAGTGGACCCGCCACCTCTCTATGATTGTAGTGTTTATGACAGCTTATGTAGAATTATGGAGTGATTTGATTTTCTGCTGCTTGTTTGTTCTCTTGTGCGTTCCTTCTTCCCTACACTTCTTCTTTGGCACTGTTTCCATGTGATGGGTCTGCCGAGACTCTACCCCAAGCAGAGAATCGCGTCTTGTTGTGACTATTTTTCACGGGAATCTCCCGTCGAAGTCAATAATGACGGCCCTAGTCCCTTTTCCCGGATGTTGTGTCAAATTTTGCGGACGTCCTCCAAAACATGATAGGGTATCCTTAGACAACTAGGGGGGCTAGTCATCATATTCTTCGTCCAATCAATCACCCTGTGCGAGCGGTGAAGTGACACACGGGACCGCATGGCAGGTGCCTTATCGCGAGGGCTATCATTAACAGGTGATGGAGGCAATCTTGGCCTGCACTCCTTCCATTTCTATAAATTCGTGTCCCTTTTATCCTTCCAGGTTTATCGAGAGCTAACTCGAGGAGCACAAGTTCTCACGGGAGAGGAGGAGTTCAAAATTCTGAGAGTTGGATGGAGGGTGAATCTTTCCACTCCTTGAAGAGAAGCAGGTCCAGTGGTAGTAGTTCCAGGAGGCTTTCGGACCTCGAAGGGCACTTTAACGAAAGGGCCCAATCACAACTCGTAAGCTGAGCTTTCCTGCCCTTTTCTCATTCTATCTTCCTTCCTCTTGACAACACCCTTCTCCATTTCTTATGCACGCACAGAGCGTGATGAAATCACACATTTCATGGGAGTTAGCAGTGGCCGCATACAGGGGTCTCCCGGATTTTCAGAAGGCCAGGCTAGACGTGATGGGATTTGGTGCCTTTCTTCGGATCGAGCCGATCCAACTCGACCTGGTCCTGATCCAAGCCTTGTGTGAGAGATGGGACCCAGTGAGTCGGGCATTCTTGATGCCCTGGGGGCACATGGTGCCCAGCTTGGAGGATGTGGTCCGAATTACGAGCCTCAAGGTGGATGGCGAGGCAGTGACTGGAGTTACTTACGCGGACTACCGAGAAGGTGCTCGGAAGCTACTGGGTTTGGACCTAGATGGTCGGAAAAACAGGTCGGTAGCTAGGGCGTCCCTCATAGATGCATTAGGGCTCACCGACACTCGTCGGCGGGATGATGAATCCTCAGAAGAGTTCATGGAAAGGATGGAAATAGGATGTCGTGCCGTATACTGCACAGATTTCGGCAACTGGGAAAGATGCAACATAGATTTGAGGAGATTTCTCCTCTTCCTTTTGGGGAGATTGGTACTGAGCTCGAAAGGGGATGGTATCCAATGTCGCTTCCTGGAGCTGCTGTCAGACCTTGAAAGAGTAGGATACTATGCCTGGGGAGCTGCCATGCTGGCGCACTTGTTTGCAGGTCTGTTCTAAGAAGCGGACCGTGAGATGACTGTGAGTGGTTTCACACCATTCATCCAGGTATTTTTGGTTTTGCTTGTTTTGTATTTTTTTTGTGTTTTTGCAAGGTACTGATGACCTGCGCCGAGCAGCTGTGGAGCTATTATTACCTCCCCATGGGGAGAGCTCGGCATTGACGACCCGCGATGGTGCCGCTAGCCAGGCGGTGGGAACCCATCATGAGTGCGGCACCCCTAACCTACCAACTGATGGTGCTAAGGCGGGAGCTACAGGAGTTCCCTGCAGCGATGGTAAACTGGAGACCCTACTCAGACATGGTCGATGCCGACCAGCCGTGGGTTCTAGCAAGTCGTGCCCGATTTGGACGGGAATTGTGGATGCACTGCCTGAATAAAATCGAGCTGCTTCGGCTACGATTGGTTATGAGGACTTTGGGACTGGCTCAGGAATGGGTGGATTCAGCTGCGCCACCTCGCGTTGGCAGAGAGACGCGAGGACTGGCGACCTGCATTGACTGGCGCGTGCGGTTCCCTGAACAGTATGAAGACTGGCAACTAGGTGGCATGATTGTAGAATCACATGCGCGGGATAGCGAGGACTACTTGCGTCTATATATGATAAAGTACGCAGAGCGGCTCCAACCCCGGGGACTTGTGGAGGTAGGTTTCCCCTTTTTCTCTTTTCTTCTTTCTCCCTTTTTAGTTTTCTGGTGGAAATGCTGACTCGTATGGCTGCAGGATATCCGTGATATGATGATAGCGACTTTACGAACTCGCTTGGCAGAGATGGAGCAACGGTTGGGCGATGCCCGCGGAGCTATGAGCGCCTTGGTAGGTGTATGGTGCGTTCCTAATTAAAACCCCAGATTCCAGATGTTGGCTGCTAATTCACGCGATCGTAGCATGCCCAGATTGGCGCGGCTTCCCCAGCGATGGGAGTAGGTGGTGCCTCTTCCAGCTTGTGGATTCCCACCTCAGAACTTGACTTGCTTCATGAGCAACTTGCTCACGCCACGCAGCGTGCTGCGGAGGCAGAAGGGATGCTCTGTATACAGGTAAAAGTTTCAGTGTTGAGTTCTCTTTGTTTACGCCTTATCGCGTATCTGAGATGGTACACTCGGCAGGAAAAGGAGACGGAAGAAGCGCTTGCCCAAGCTGTGCAGAAGGAGGCTAGGATAGCTGAACTGGAGAGGGAACTGCGGCGTCATCCTGATGACGACTCCTCTAGGGATGCCGTGGAACTGAGGATCACTCTCCAGTTGGAGAGGGAAGACCGCGAGAGAGAACGTGCAGAGAAAGAAAGAGACGTAGAGAGAGAAAGAGCCAACAGATTGACTGAAAGGGAGGAACGAAGGGCCATGGAGGCCCAACTATTCGAACTCCGAATCAGTCTTGGTCTTGCTGAACAGTGGCTGAAAGATGGTGAGGAGCGCTACCGAAGAGCACGAGAGCGTGACTTTCGTGTTGGTAGCTTCTCTGCTGCTTCCGTGGATCAACGCCGGGATGTGGGAATAGGAAGGGGAGTACAGAGCGGTAGGAGTACTGCTTTTCATAGTTGGGTAGCACCTTTGAGAGCGTTTTGCCCGGAGAGTAGTGGGACGAGTAATGCAGAGAGAGAGGGCGGAACTTGATGTAATTTTTTTTGGTTTTTGGAATAAAATACAAGGTTCGGTTTGTTTGTTTTTCACCTTTGCTTCTGTTCCCTGAATCCCTGCACACATCACTAAAACAAACAAATCAGAATTTCTGTTCTGACTTGGCCCCTTGCTCAATAAGCAAATGGTCCTGTGACTGTCCTTGAAACTAGTCAAGGGGCCAAGCCTTTATTAATAAAGGCAAGATAAAGATATGATGATGAATGCGGCACACAAACACACGGACGCAAGCGAAATTTAGAAGTGGGATGCTGCACGCAAATGTAATCATGTAAAATTGATTTATTTTCTTTTTTATATTTGGCATTTTTTCATTTTATCATAAAAAAGATTTTTTTGTTTGCAAATATGTACATTTTCTCTTTTCCATTTTTGTTGTTTTTATCATTTCAATTTTTTGTTGCTAACGCCTGGCAAGCACCCAAATGGCACCTAACCTACGTGAGAACAGAGGTTTCTTACTGACCTCCCAGGTATCCTAAGTGCATATCTAGGTTGATTTGGGCCTCTAGACCCCTCGAATAATGATCCCGCCGGCTAAGACTTACCCTGATGACAATACCGTCATGCCATGCTTAGGCTCCCAGTCGCTTCCGACCATAGGGATTCACCCAAAAGGTGTTTGAGGTAAGAGATTTGCCCGACCCGGGTCTGTTTCCTCACAACTCTAGATGGTATATGATGGAACACCCTGGAACCCCAATGACCAACCGTGCGACGCTGACCCGAAATCAGACGCCGTCGCACCCATAGGTGACGCGCTTGCATTGGCCTAAGCCCGAGGTTAAACAAGAAGACATCAAGGTGGTAAACAGGGGTCTTGACCAGCCAGAAACATGGAGACTCCTTCGCAGCGATAGCTTTTACTTTTCAAAGTAGGCAACCAAATGTGTATATTAAAATAAGGTCGCAGACCCTGGGCAGTTTTCACCTTTCAGAAACTCCATCGAACCTTTATCTTTAGAGGGAGAAGGAAGAGTGTAGGGGATAAACCTCCTGAGAGGACCGGCAAAGCCGTTCACCCGGCGAGCGAATAAGGGCCCATTAACTCTTTCCTTTCGGGCAACTTCGGACCAAATCTCGAGCATTTACATTCCATAGCCCCCCCCTTTTTGTGGATTCAAACTTTTGCTTTGAGGGGTTCCATTTATCGCATTAGGCACAGTCACGACCAGGCTCTTGATTTTGATTTTGTATTTCTTTTTGTGAGGGAGATATAGTCATTTGACGTTTGTGGGCTCCCTTTCGTATGCCTGCGGGGACATTGCCCTCTTCTCATGCTCTGATCGATCCTCGAGGAAATGGATCCTACTCTTGCCCTTGGGGTTTGAGTTTTGGTTTCTCATGCTCAGCGTTTTAAGGGCGTCGACTGTCTCATTTGGTCGAAGAGAAAAGAATAAAGATTACAGCTTCTGGAGATCTTCTGGGTGGGGCCCCACCGTAGGTGATGCTACCGACTTTTTTTGAATAAAATACATAAGTGAGCACATGTTAGCTTCCTTCGAGCGAGCATAGGCCGACGTGGCCGGACAGGGATCTCCAAGGTTCTGGCAAACCAAGACCCGGTGCCTACCAAGCCTTAATGGGCCCTATCCTAACATGAAGGTTAGATGCAGAGACTTGACTACATGGTGACCACCAAGCATTGGCATTTTGAATTTTCCATATTTTTAGTGGTTTTCGGTATTTCTTTGTTTTTGATGTTTTTTATCTTTTCATCATTTTTTTGTTTTTTTTATGCTAAGGGTAGTATTTCTTAAGATAAAGCTCATTCCAAGGGTGGGATAACTCGGTCCCTTCGGCGTTGATTAGCTTGTAGGCGTTGCCAGGGTACACGGCTTGAATTACAAATGGTCATTCCCAATTGGGTTGGAGCTTAGAACGCGGCCCTCCAGGTTTGACAAAAATTCTTTTTACGACAATCTCACCGACTTTGAATTTTCTCTCAACGACTTTCTTTTGGTAAAAGCGAGCGAGTCTATTTTGATACACACGCGCGTGTTCGGCAGCGGCCAGCCGCTTCTCATGCAAGAGTTCCAACTGGGCGAGGAGTGAATTACGACGATCGTCGAGGGGAAATTTCTCGTCCAATTGTACCCTGAGAGAAGGGATCAGAGTCTCGTACGGGACTACCGCTTCCATACCATAAGTAAGGGCAAATGGAGTCTGCCCGGTGGGGGTACGGATTGAAGTGCGATAGGCCCATAGAGCTTCGATAAGCTTTTCTGGCCAGTCTGAAAACTTACTAGACTCGCAGGTTTTTTTGATGATTTTGAGCAATGTTTTATTGGTGGCCTCCGCTTGGCCATTACCTTGTGGGTAATAAGGCGATGAATGATGCAATGCAATTACGTACCTTTTGCAGAGATCCTGTAGGTCCTGATAAATGAACTGTGGCCCATTGTCAGTGACGATCGTGCTTAGGATGCCAAATCTGGCGAGGATGTTCTTCATGATGAACTTGCAGACTGTTGACGTCTTGATTTCCGTGTAAGCTTCGGCTTCGGCCCATTTGGTGAAGTATTCCGTCGCAGTAAGGATGAAAGATTTCTACTTGGTGAGGGAATTGGGATCACCTAGGGGACCAATGATGTCGAATGCCCACATGGAGAAAGGCCATGGGGAGAAAATTGGATGAAGTGAGGAAGATGGTGAATGGATTTTATCGGCGTGAAGTTGACACTTGACACACCTACGGACATAGATAGCACAATCCTCTTCCATAGTGGGCCAATAAAAGCCTTGGCGAATGATCTTCTTGGCGAGCATCTGACTATTCACGTGGCCACCGCACACACCCGAGTGCGTCTCCTCTACACATTTCCAAACCTCATCGTCACCAAGACATCTTAACAGAATACCAGTAAGGCTCCTTCTATAGAGTAGACCTCCAACCAATGTGTATTTCTGAGCCACCCTTCTTATGGTTTTCTTATCCTCCGTGGTGGCCCCTTCAGGATAAGACTGATCTTGGCAGTATTTGACGATTTCATAGAACCATGGTTTCTCTTCATCAGCCAGTTCTTCTTCAACCTCTGCCAACATGATCTCCCTCTTCTCAAGGATATCTTCCTGCAGGATCTTCCTTGCTATCCTGTCTTTGATGTTTACGTAGGAAGCATCATCGATTGCAGGGGCGTGAAGTTTGTAGATGGAAATGGACTCAAACCATCTTCCTAGAGGGAACCTTATGGATGATGCCAATGAGGCGAGGGCATCGGTGAGAATATTCTGATGACGAGGGACATGAACAAAGATCAGTTTGGTGAACAGTTTGGCAAAGACAGCAGTGAGTTCTTGGTATGGCTTGAGTTTGAGATCGCGAGTGCGATATTTAGTGAGCACCTGGCGAAGGATGAGTTGACTATCACCTACGATTCGCAACTCAGTGATACGAAAAGAATGGGCGAGTTCTAGGCCAGCTAGAAGAGCTTCATATTCGGCTATATTGTTGGTAACTGGAAATTTGAGCTGGTATGCCAATGGGAATGTGAGGCCTTCAGGCGATAGGAGGGTGACGCCGATTCCTCTCCCTTGAGAATTCAGAGCTCCATCAAAATATAGCGTCCACATTGGCTCATCTGATTGGTTGACTGACATTAGTTCTTCATCTGGAAACTCTGATTGGACGGGATCGAACTTGGGAAGAGGATGGTGAGCGAGATGCTCGGCTATGGCATAGCCTTTAATCGCCTTTTGCTGGATGTAGGTGATGTCGAACTGAGAGAGAAAACTTTGCCAGCGTGCTAGCCTATCCGTAAGGATGGCTTTCTCCAGAAGGAATTTAATAGGATTCATTCGAGCAATCAAGTGGACCTCATGAGCCAAGAAGTAGTGCTTCAATTTCTGCACTACCCAAACGAGGGCAACACATGTTTTCTCCATGACGGTGTACTTCTGCTCACAGGGATTGAGAAGTTTGGACAAGTAATAGGTTGCCCGTTCCTTGCCTTCTTCATCAGCTTGTGCGAGGACGGCTCCCACGGAGTCATCCAAGACTGAGACGTAAAGGATCAGAGGTTTTTCTGGTTTGGGTGGAATGAGAACGGGTGGACTAGCCAGATATTCCTTCAACCCTTCAAAAGCTTTCTGACATTTAGAATTCCAGTGGAATTCTACTCCTGGCTTGGTCAACTCGTAGAGAGGTCTACACCTTGGTGAATGTTGGGACACAAACCGACGAATAAACTGCAACCTCCTGATTAAACCTCGAACTTCCCTCAAATTCTTGGGAGGCGGCATATCCCTGATAACCTTAGCTTTGTCGGGATCTATCTCGATCCCTCTTTTTCTCACAATGAACCCCAGCAATTTACCCGACGACACACCAAACACACACTTCTTCGGGTTCATTTTCAATTGGAACTCCCTTGACCTCTGCAAGACCTTAGCCAAAACTTCTGGATGTTCCATCCTGGTCCTTGATTTTACCAATAAGTCATCCACATATACTTCTAGATATATGTGCATCATGTCATGAAATATGGCCATCATAGCTCTTTGGTAAGTAGCTCCAGCATTCTTTAACCCAAACGACATGACCACGTAACAATATGTTCCCCAAGGGGTAGTGAATGACGTCTTTTCTTGATCTTCTTCTGCCAAACGAATTTGATTGTATCCTGAAAATCCATCCATGAATGAGAGGGTTTCATATCCTGCCGTGTTATCGATCAACACATCAATGTGAGGCAAGGGAAAATCATCCTTTGGACACGCGCGGTTAAGGTCCCAGAAGTCGATACAAATCCTGACTTTCCCATCTTTTTTCATGACCGGGATAATGTTCGCCACCCATTGAGGATAAAGGACGACTCTAATGAACCTGGCTTTGTGGAGCTTATCGACCTCTTCTTTCATTTTCAAAGCCATCTGAGGGTGGAAACACCTTAACCTTTGTTTTACCGAGACGGACCCTGGTTTTAGGGTTAAACGGTGTTTGACCAAGGTTGAATCTAGACCCGGCATATCCTCGTAGCTCCATGTAAATGTGTCCTTATATTCATTGAGAACTTCAATTAATGCCTTTTCTTCAGAGGGTGGTAGGTTGTCACTTATGAGGATGATCCTATGGTCTTCCTCAGTTCCCAAGTTGACTTCTTTGGTGGATTCTTCTACGGCGGTTGACGGCTCGTCGAATCTCCTCATTCCACTTGCGTATGCGCCCGCCGCATCCTCATATTCTTCACCCTCATCTTTAGTGGGGCATTCTTCATCCGTGATCTCGTAGACTCCATACCCTTCATCAAATGCACAGTCGCCCTCATATTCTATTTCCTTGTACGGGTGGTCCGCAAGGCGGTACGTACCCGTGGGAGATGTAGGAGGTTTCCTCAACGAAGATGTGTTGTTGGGGAGTTTGAAAATTGACATTTTTTTTCGTTTTCATTTTTAATGACAAAGCTGTGAAAAGAGATTGGAGGAGAGAGAAAAGTGGTTATGGCTAGAGGATTGTGAGGCTCATAGAGCAGATCATGGTTGAAGACCTGGCGCGGGTTGAAAAGCCCGCGTAGGTATGTAAGCAGAGAAGGGGAACTGGGAAGATCATCAGACAATTGTCTGGCCCAGGAAGACGATATCAGCAAAGGCTGAGATGAGTGGATGGAGAAGATGGCGACTAATGAGCCGTCGACGGCAATGTTGAGGACGGATGAAGATCAGTCGATGACAGGGTCCTTCTGGCGAGGACGAGGATAGTTTGGAACCTTGACAAGAGTGGTAATATTCTCTGGTATTTCGGAGATCAATGGTGGTCCTTCAAGCTGCGGAGACAAGAACATCCTTTCCAGTGCAACGGAAATGTCCCGTATGTCGAACCATTTGTTCCACTCGCATTCCGGATCTTTGATCTTGCCTCTTTTGGTGATCCTCGGACATTTTTCAGCCAAATATACAGCATGTGATCTCCCATATGCTTCTCGTGGGTAATCTCCCATCTGAACAATAGGCCCTCTGTTGAAGTGGTTTGATAGAGTCCATGTGAGGGGCTTCCAATCCGCCTTGAACGGTCCTTTGAAGCCTAGGCCCAACCTGCGGTTCGGCCTAATTACCTTTGGCGGTTTGAGCCTACCCTGTAACTGTGCGCCCAGACATTTACCCTGTTGGTAGCCGATGTTCCTCATAATCTCCCACCCTTTGGAGTGAAAAGGGAGATATGATGTTGCGGTTGTCCTGACCGGCTCCTTTGGTGCTAGTGGAACGTGAGATGAATCACGTACGTCCAGTAGTGACAATATGGGTCGATGAGACGGCCAAACAGAGGGCAGAGAGGTGTTGATAGCATCCACTGTGTGAAGGATAGGTGTACTGACCACTTTAATATTTCTCCCATTGTAAGGAAACTTCAGGCACTGATGGTTGGTGGAAGGCACAGCGTCCATGGCTTCGATGTAAGGGCGACCCAGTATAGCCTTGAATGTGGGGTCCATGTCGAGGACATGGAATTCTGTGGGAATTGACATGGGGCCTAGTTCTGCCTTCAGAATAATCATCCCCTGCGGCGGCCTTTTGCTATTGTCATAAGCCGTGACCGTGATCGAGGAAGGTCTTATTTGTTCCTCGTCGACCCCACACAACTGAAGAGTGCTCATGGAGATCACATTTATGGACGCACCCGTGTCCACAAGACACGGGTTTATGGATACCCCATTAATTTTTATTGAAATGCACAGTGCATATTTTCGAGCCTCCTTGGGAGCGAGCTCGTAGTTGTGGAACATGATCGCCGGTTGTGTGTCTGTTGGGGTCAGGACGGTCGAAATCTTCTCCACGGGGAGGTCTTCATTAACCATGACTTTTTGAAGATATTCCATCAAGGCCGCCTGGTGGGATGTGGATCTTTGAAGTAGCTCCAGGATGGAGATCCGAGCAGGCGTCTTGTCCAAGTGTTTCAATAGATCATACTGTGTTCCAGGGATAGCTCTTTCTGGTTATTCTCCATCATCCTTCTCTGGCTGAGATTGCTCAGGATTCTGACTGTTGTGGGGGAAAACCCTGTGGAAAATCCTTCCACTCCGGAGCACCATTGCCTGCGGCTTTTGTACCTCTGTGGGGGTATGAGTGGGTTTTAACAGAGGTTTGAGGGGTAGTGGTGGAGGAATGGTCGATGAAGCAGGGGTGATGACGGGAGCAGGGATTCTGATGAGGGGTTTGTTAGGTGGAGGCATGGTGGTGGTAGAGGGGATATCGTGCGGATTATGAAGGATAAGGGGTCTGGAAGGTGGAGGTGGAGACGAAGTAGAAGTGGGTAGGGCTTGAAGCGAGTAATGTTTTTGAGGTGGGTGATGGTTAATGAGTGGTTTTGAAGGCATTAGTGGTGATACGGTGGAGAAAGACGGAGTTATGTATGGTTGACGGATGATAAGGGGTTTAGAAGGCGTAGGGGTAAATATGGTAGAGGTGGATGGTAAAGTGGGGGAGTGGGAGAAGATGAGAGGGTGTGAAGGCGTAGTGGAGAGTGTCGGTTGATAGGGGATCGGGGTACGGATGAGAGGGCATAATGGTAATGGAAATGGTGAAGGTGATACTGACGCGGGTTGATGAGAGAGAGGTGCTACCCGGGCAAGGCAAGGGTGTTGCGTGATGATAGGATGGGCGGTAGAAAGAATGGAGGTACTTTCCGAGTGCCACACCTGCTCTCTCCCGACTTCCGGGAAGGAGGAGATGGGGTTAACCTGATGATTGGGCTGTTGGTGCTCCGGTAATGGATTATGGATTATGCCCATGTCGGGCTGTTGTTGTGGGGCCTGCTGAGGCTATTGTTGTTGTTGTGGTTGCTGCTGCTGCTGCTGCTGCTGTTGTAACTGCTGCTGTGGCCTATGAGGAGGTCTCCTAGCCTTGAGAGCCGCGACGTATCGTCTCATTTCATCCCAATCTATTTGATGTTCATCATTCATATCGTGGATGTAATCTTTGAAATGGAAGCAGTAATCTACTGTGTGTCCTGGCTGCCTATGGTAGACGCAGTATTTGGAGGTATCAACATTCGGGGGCCACACGGGCCTTTCTCTGGGTAGGGCGAGTTGGTTTGATGCCATGAGGGCATTAAAAATGTCTGCTAAGGTTTCTGGCAATGGTGGATAGTAGGCTCTCTTGGGACCGACCGGCCTCCTTTGTTGCTGTTGGGGACCATAGTTCCCCGGGGGTGGAACTTGGTTGTACTGAAGCGGTGGTTGTTGTTGCTGAGGTTGTGATTGTTGTTGCCGGGGTTGACGTAATGGAGGCATATTATCCTGGGGTGGATTGTTTTGGGGTGGAGGACGAAGACTGAAAGGACCTGGTTGGAGGGGAAGTCGGGGCATTTGTGGAGGCCTTGGGTTGACTGCATAGTTGGTATTGTTGACCGCACCCACTTGCTCATTTGTCACGACCCCTTCTGTGGCTCCGCCCGGGACACCAGCGCCTGTCTTTCTGACCACTTTGGGCTTCGGTGACTCAAACATGTTCATAATGGGGGAGTCTTTTAACTGGGTTTGGATGTACCAGGCCCTTTCATAGAGTTCCTCCATTGTAGTAAGTTTATTCATGGCCAGGACGTGTCTGAACTGTGGGGTTGCATTAGACACAATCATCTTCACTTGTTCGGGCTCGGAGAGGGTATCCCTTATTCTTTCCGCCAGAGACCTCCATCTATCAGCATAGCAGACAAAATCCTCGTCGGGTTTCATCTTTTCGGCCACTAGGTCGGTAATGGAGAGTGAGGGACCGACCCTATCCCTATATTTCTGCAAGAACCTTCTCTGAACTACTTCAAAATTCTCGGCCTCGCGGGGCTCCAAAGAATAGAACCACTCTAGCGCGGGACCATCCAATGATCTCCGAAAGTGGTATGCCAGGGACCTCTGATCGTTTTGCCAATAGGAGGACTCATACATGAAGTCCTTGAGGTGAATGAAGGGGTTGCCGGTACCATTGTATCTGCGGTACGTGAGCATTTCGGAGGGAGGAAGATGAATGACGGGAAGGATTGGCAAAGCAACCTCCGGGGTGGCTTTCACGTCCACCATTCTTCTCAGATTTTGAAACTGCTCGTCTATGCGATTGAACCTATTGAGGAGCGATTGGGCGAGCTCCTCTGGAGGTGAAGGTGGTACTTGCCACTGGGGGAGAAACTGTCTCCTGGAGACTTGAGGGGGGAACCCCGAATGAGAGGGAGCTATCGGACCACCGACAGTTGGCTCTGGCTGAAGCGGTATGTGGGGAACAACGGGAGTTTGAGATTGTGACGGGAATTGGAATAAGGGTGGTTGTTGGCTCGCTTGTCCTTGAAGCGAGGAAGACTGGATGGCTTGCGCCAATGAAGGAGATGGAATGGCCTGCACGGACTCTTGGAGAGGTGCGATGGCCGGAGTTGATTCCTGGGGCGTGGGGGAAACAGATTTCCCCTTCAGAATGGCCTGGAAGGCCCGGAGCTGTTCAGAGGTAAGCTCTGTGTTGGCGAGGACGCCCAGTAAGGAAGAGATATCTTGTGGTGGGGATGTGTCCCCGGCAATAACCTGCACCTCATGCGAGGGCTCATGAGAGGGACCCGAGTCCATAGCATAAACTCGCGGGTCGGCTGACAAACCACGACTAGGGTGGTTCTCCTCAAAAGACTCGTGAGCCATGCTTACAGTTTTCCCAGAACGTAAAAACATACACTAGCAAGCAGGTAGCAGAGATTATCAAATAAGTGGATGCCTTTACGCCTTTTTTTTGTTTTGATTTTGATGATTTTTTTTTGTGCTTTTAGCGAGATCCGAAGTTCACACAAAATAGGGACCCTAGTTTATTTTTGTTTCACCGCCGTATCAGCTAGGGTCTCTCGTCTCACCACGAATGGGATGACTAACTCCAGGGAACTTCAATGGTACAACCAGCCCAGTGAACGAAGAGGAGATTCTTCGATGTCGGGGACTTACGGAGGTCCCAGTGAAGGAGATTCTAGTCCGTTGAGAGGAATTCTCAAACGGAGAGTCCTTCCTTCACCGGGAAAGGGTGATCCTTAAAAAAAATGAAAAAATGATATAAAAGAGGGATGGATGTATGCAATGGAATGCTGACAGAGATATAGAGTAAGAAAACAACAGAAATAACAAACATATAACAAACACCCAACCAATCACAACTGACAGTGCTGCCGTGAGCACAACGGGGGCGCGCGAGGGCGCCAAGGTGGAGAGGCATGGACGGTGCCGAACTTGCAAGGGTAGCCAAAAGGAAGCAGTAGTGTCCCACCGTGATCGCCAATCTGTGAGCGACGTCACGCGGTTCGGGGAGCGGAGAAGACGCGGAGCGCGCGGGCTCCTCTTTTGTTTGCTGCAACACAGAAATAAGAGAAAAGAGAAGGGGCCACCACGGGAGATTGCTCCGGTGGGGCGAGCGGGACAAATGTAATATAGCAAGATGGGGTTAAACGGCCATAGCGGGAAGTGACTCGCCGCGGCCTCGGGGGGACGGGAATGGTGTAGAAATTAAATAGCAAGAATTGAAACGGCCATTGGGGAAGTGACTTGCCGCGGCCTCGAGAATATGAACAGATAAGAATATAACATATAAGAACGGAAATTTACACGGCCATTGGGGAAGTGACTCACCGCGGCCTCGAGAATATGAGCAGAATATAACAGAATATAAAGAGAACATAAGAACGGAAATTTAAACGGCCATTGGGGAAGTGACTCGCCGCGGCCTCGAGAATATGAATAGATAAGAATATAACATATAAGAACGGGAAGTTAAACGGCCAGTGGGGAAGTGACTCACTGCGGCCTCGAGAATATGAGCAGAATATAACAGAATATAAAGAGAATATAAGAACGGAAATTTAAACGGCCATTGGGGAAGTGACTCGCCGCGGCCTCGAGAACAAGATGTGATCACCAGGGGCCAAAAGACCCCAAAATAAAGAAAGTGATCGCGCCTACCTCAAGAGCGGGAGATGGCGGGTTGCTTCTTCCTCCCCCTTCGGCCGGCCGAGGGAGAGGGCTTTCCTTGGTTACCCTTGCAAAACAGTAGACAATAAATGAACGGAATTAGAAAATGGCAATGTAGTAACAATTCCTTACAATAAAAGTAACGAGATCGTGACCTGACACACACCTGGTTGGTGTGATTTTAAACCCCTCTCAGACTCGAGTTGGAGGAAAATGCGATGATGAATGCAAGAAGTATGCAAGAGACGGCGCCCTTATGTAGGGAGATAGAGGATGCAGTATGATGAATGTAAAGAACTATGGAGAAAAAGGGGAAGAAAAGGCTTATTGGATGAGCCGAGGGTGAGATCCGGCAGAGCTCCAGCAGCGTGGGGATGACGTGGAAGCGCGGTGGATGAAGACGACCTTCCTCTCGCGAGCGTGGGCACCCGAGAAGCCGGCAGAACCTCCACCTACAAAAGACCCCACGGGTTAGAAATGACTCCGTAGCCTCTGGGCTCCGGCAGCCTATCGGATCTCTTAGAAGCTCCCTCAGAACTGAGGGGGGGGGGCTCTATTTATAGGGCTTCGGAGGGTGGAGGCGTCCAGGACCCTGGACACCTCCATCAGGGCCGAACTAATATTTTATTCTATTTTTATTTATTTTTTTGGAATATTTTTGTGGAGGCGTCCAGGGCCCCGGACGCCTCCAACAGGTCCACCGAACCCCACCGACGGCCGCACGCGGTTTGGCACAACGCGTGGTTTTGTGAGCGGAGCCTCATGATTCAGAAATGGGCGCGTCCACCTGGCTAGACGTCTCCATAATTTGGATTTTTTCACACATGACAAACCGTCGTTCGGTGGGCGGCGCCCGTGAGGGAGTTGATGGAGGCGTCCAGGGGCCTGGACGCCTCCATAAATATATTATTTTTATTTTTGTGTTTTATTTTTATGCCAAAGCTGGCATTTTAATTTTTTATACTTATTTTTATGAAGGCGTCCAGGGGCCTGGACGCCTCCATTAATATATTATTTTTTATTTGATTTTGGGCTGCGACCATAAAGACCCACCCGGGTCCTCAGTTCAGGCGTTGGCGGCCGCCCGGTAGACACCCTTTCTAGTTTCGGAACCTCTGATGCGTCCGACTGGTGTTGATGCCGTCCGAATGCTGTGACGAGATGATTCTGGATGCCGAAAAAGGTAGAAGAAGACCCAAGAAAAGGAAGCACTTAAGAGATTCGAAATGCGTAAGCCGTCGCGGGGCGTCGTATAGTAATATGAGACTTTCTCAGGAGACGTCAGGAATGGCGTGTCTACAGACAAGACTAGTACAATGGCACACAAAAACCGAGACAATTCGAGAAATCTGGGAGATTGGCGTCTCGTCAGAGCACCGTATATTTAGGAAGTCGCGCCCACAGTGGTGGTCACTCATTCTCTGAACAAAGCATTGAAGAATTGGTGCCTCCACAATACGGTTGCTTTTACACTAAGCACCCCCCAATAAGGTCACCCCTTCAACATGCTCACGACAGAAAACGGCGATAACCAATGTTGTCGCTAATCAAATTAGCACCTTTTAAGTCAGATAGAGACAGATCTCTCAGAGAATCACCATAATAGCGTTCTATGAGGGCTGGGTGTCATGTTTTCTTTAGAGTGACATGACTAACAAGGTTCCAGGGTTCTTGTGGTACAACCAGCTCAGTTGGCCTTGAGGGAATCCAAGGCTACGAGGAGACTTACGGAGGTCCCAATGACTAACTTGCTAGTCCGAAGGAACGGAATGTCCAACGGAGGGCTCGTATGTCACCGAGAGTTGAGGGTGTATCGGTAAACCATCGTGAAACTTGAGACTGCGTCTACGGACTGAGACGTAGTGCCAATATGATCCACGGTACAGATCAAATCTCGAGAAAAATAGAATAAATCGCGTCCATGCAAGTAAGTGTCAATTATAGCATCCCTTAAAAGGACGGATACTATTTTTAGAACTAATCACATGGTAATCAAGCGAAATTTACAAGGGTCACGACAATATATATGTTGTAATTTTTACCAACTTTGATCATAAGATATGAATTTTCTAATATTTAAACATGATATGTAATTTTTAATTTAATCATGATGAACAATAATATTTTCAAATAAAAGAATATTTTTAGAACTAAATATATGATAATCAAGAGAAAATTACAAGGATCCTGAATATATATTTTTTTGTAATTTTAACTAACTTTGATTGTAAGATAAAAATTTTCTCAAGATTTAAACATATTTTATTAAAAGTAAATCAACGATATATTTTATATGGTCGCACATTAGTAATATATATATATATATATACGGAAACTCAATTGTCGTCATTTAGTTAATGAATATTATCTATTTATTTAAACTTCACGTTCTAGACGTACACACGTCGGAATTATGCAATCTATATATCAAAATAAAGGGCTCGAAAAACTCTACCTAACCTGATGTTCAAAAATATTTTTACTTGAGAGGAGGGCTACTTTGGGCTAGGAGGATTGGAAAACCGAGATATCACCCTCACTGTCTCGGTGTCCATCCCAATAACACGCCCATAAAATTTCATAGCCAAAGGATGCTCTGGCGCCCATAAAAAGACTATGAAAGTAAAAACTTATAACTACTGCGATACAGTAACATGATTCGCCATGTTAACTATTTTAATATATTTATTTAGTAAATCTAATTGTTAACTAGTTATTATTACCATTTAAGGGCATGAAAAATTTAAAGAAAATATGGAGATTCTAGTCATGTATATTTTATGATTTTTAAATACTTAATTATATGGATCAAAATTTTTAAGCATGCTACAGTTCTTAATTTCCTAATATAAATCATGCAAACGATTGAAACTAAACCATGCAGACATTGAACATGACTAACTTCTAACCCATGCTATTAGGGGTTTGCGTCTGGGAGATTGCCTACCTCTTGGCATTTATACGATCGGAGGGGTTGCTGGAAAGAAGAAAATGATTCAGGGAAGACGCTTCCCACGGAAACAGCGGCAGCAGGATCTATCGCGGCAGCAGCAGTAGCACGCGGAAGAAGAGGGGGAAATGATACTGCAGCAGCGGCACCAGCGCGTAGTAGAGGAAAGGAAGAGGAAGCTTTGTTTTGCTTCCCACACAACAACAACAGCAACAGGGACGATGAACGACGTCCACCACGGTGAAAGCAGTAGTAGCCCGTCCTTGTTCGTCCGAGGGAATTACTTACAGGAAACGATGACCCTAAGAATGGTTCGAAGGCTAGTGCGGGAAGTTTTTTTTTTTTTTTGAAAACTTTCCCTGCATCCATTTCCTGCTATTACCTCCGCCGCCTGATGTTTTTCACACGTAACCTTAAAGCTAAGACCATGTACGCCTCATCAAATGTAAGTGAGTTTTGAGTTGTGGGTTTCATCGTTAACAAAGCCCGTGCACACTTTGCATGCAAGGTGGATTTGGGTTATCGGCGTTGGGTTCACATGGGTTTATATTCATGGTCTGTTAGTGGCCCCATTTATTATATTATTGTATTAAAGCCCATGCATACCCTACGTATTTAGCCCTTCTCGTTAGAGTCCACTTAGCCCATTTTATATATATTATATACGTGTGTATGTATTTTGGCTCATTTAGCACCCACTCTGTTAAGGCCCATTAGCTGATGAGTATACTTGGGTTTTAATATAAAGACTATCATATATATATTATTAAGGCCCATACCTACCAAAAAAATTAATAGGTTTTTAACTAAATTAATTGGTAGAACTTTATAACTTATTTATTTATCTTTCTTGTTAATTTCCATTGATGCCTCGGGTATCCGAGTCGGGTTCAATCCTATGAAAGTCTTTATATATTTATATGTGTATAAATATATATTTGGAATGATATTCCTTCTAAATACTTGAGTTGTATTTTCAATTTAAGCCATAAATAGATAAAAGGATATATTCAATTTCTATTTCTCAATTATTTATTTATACCTTTATTAATGCCCATTAATTAACATTTGGGCCCATTAACTATTTTAGCTAATTACCATTTTTCCTAAACTTTTAATTTCCATAATCTTCAACGACTAGTATTTACAGTTAATTTCATTTATTCTATATTTAAATTTTCGGGGTGCTACAGGAGGATTCAGGCACGTACTTGCAGCGGGTTCGTCAACAGATCAGATCGAGGGAGAGGGACGAGTTCCAGGAGGTCCGACTCTTCCTCCTCTACTTTTTCGGAGGGCTGCTATTCGTGACTTCTTCAAATAATGTAAACCTAAAGTACTTGTTACTGATGTGCGACCTCGAGCGGGGCCCCCCACTAGCATGGGGAATACCGATGCTGGCGCACCTCTTCCCTCACATGGAACCCTTCAGACCAGGTTCAGGGAACCTGGGTGGCTTTACTACCTTTCTGTAGGTACGAGCTTATCCTTATGCCAAATCTGTTACCTGCTTGTGATTGATTGATTTTCTTTTTCTTTGTTCTTTCAGATCTGGGGATATACCCTTTCCCTTTAGGCCGCGGTACGATCCCGTGGGACAGGACCAAGGCGGTCCCTCTGATGGTGCGGTCGGAAGTGCTTCAGGACCACCGCCTCGTAGTTACTCGGCTGTCGGACCTGCGGACTGCCTTGGATGAGTTCCCACACCACCGGGTGAGTGTTTTGTTAAAGTTAGCTCCTTTGTTGTTATATGGACTTGTTAGGTGAGCTAATTGTTAAAAAGACCTTCGATTTACGTTTTGGCAGGTGGTGTGGACACCATATGCTGGTGAGGATGATGCCCCTCAGTCCTGGGTGAAGGACGAGCGATCTGGGTTCCGCAGGGACACGGTGTTGTTTTGCGTGAACCTGAGGGAGCCCCTTTACTTGCGACTGGTCCAGCTGACCTTGGGATGGCATCAGCCTCCCGTGGCAGTGCCGGCTCAGCACAGATCAGATCGTGGGCGTCGGCGGACCTCGACGAGTGATCAGGATTGGGCATCGCTCTATCCTACCGAGGCAGAGGCATTGCAGGAGGGTCCCTCCCTGGAGCGGGACCAGGGCCTGAGGGACAACGAGACATACCAGACTAACTACAAAGATCGTTATGCTAGTCGGCTTTGCCTTGACGCTCGAGCGGTGAGTGTCCTTAATGGTATTAACATTGATGGAGCATAGCATCTACTTTTGTGAATGGAATCTACATGCAGATGTCGGAGACTGAGGCCGTCTGCATCCTCAAGGATTGGATTTCCGTTCTAGACCAAACCATTGTAAACCTGAGGCATGAGATTCGTGGGTTGGTGAGTCAAGAAAATGATTGATTGCAATTTGTTGATTGTGACATTGACTGACCACTTGCCCCTTTTCTTGCAGCGAGGTGAGCTGGCGTACGTCCGCGTGAGGGTGGGCGTCACTGGAGAGGCTGGGCCTTCATCCCAAGTAGAGGGGGTGGAGGAGCTAGAGGGCCGCTGGGAGGCAGCTCTCGAGCGAGCTGA
Organism: Amorphophallus konjac; assembly: GCA_022559845.1. NCBI lineage: Eukaryota > Viridiplantae > Streptophyta > Magnoliopsida > Alismatales > Araceae > Amorphophallus > Amorphophallus konjac. The sequence continues at coordinate 211,566,970 of CM040127.1, forward strand.
GGAGAGAGAGGCCGAGCTAGCTGAAATGGTACGGCCTAGACACTTTTGGTTTAGCATATCTCTTCATCTTCTTTGGTTGATTTTCCCCTGATTTTGTGCATCTGTGTGTGTGAATTCCTGCAGTGGAAGGAACCAGAGGCTAGCTTGGCCTCTCGACGCGAGTTAGAGGGACATGTCGAGGACTTGACACATCGCCTTGGCGAGGTGGAGACCATCGAGAGATTGCAGGGTCACCTTGTCGAGGTGAAGGAGAGGGAGGCCTAGGCACGAGCCCGAGAGATGGCGATGGCGATCCGAGAGCGACGAGCTCTCAACCAGCTGGAGACCCTGCGACGGCGGGTACTACGAAAGGACCAGGGCAGAGGTGCTCCTGGAGAGGCAGCAGGTGGACACGCTACTCCCTCAAAGTCAGTGCAGATTGGAGGGAGTTTGGGCTTCTCACTGAGGGAGCTCCTGGAGTTAGGTGCCTCTCCTCAAGAGGCGCCATAGCCAGCTCTGCCAGCGGCATCGAGGGCTTCTCGACCACCGAGGTCGGGAGAGAGACATGATAGAGATGATGATGAGGTGAGCAGCTATTGACACACAAAATATGACTGGGCAGTAACCACGTGCCCGAAGGAGTCAACCAGAAGTCAGAGACAGATCCACTCAGACCGCTGAAGCCTCAGGCCACCTTACAGGAAGTGCCAGGGACTCGACATTTCGTCATCTCAAGTTCACACATCCACCACCGCTCACTTAAGGCCTACTGATGGTCAGAGCCAATGAAACCAGCATCGAGACGATCATACCAGATATACCTCAGGCGACTCCCGCCTGATGAAGAAACCTCCCCTGAGATGAAGAAATGTCCCTGGCCCCTCGGAGTAGGGAACCGAAGGCAATGTTAGTGGAAAACTCGAGTCGCACGACTAGGGTACCCGGGACTCCGAAGTGGCCCGTGAGCGACCGATGGATGACTCCGAAGGAGCAAGGACCCCCGGAGCGGTGGCTCATTCAATGAGAACGCTTCATGCAAGCATAGAGTGACCCTGAAGAACCAATATTCTGCGTTAATAGTGTCACTAGCGGAAATTTTGAGGTTTCCGTAAGATACACGCGGAACATCGGAATGGTCCGAAAGTAGCCTCGAAGGCATACAAGCCTGGCAGAAATCATCCTAGGGGTTACCACTTTAGTGAAGAAAGTCCATGTACTCTCCGAGAGAGGGTGGCAGCACAAACCGGTGTGCCGAAGGGCAAATCAGTGCAAATCCTGGGAAAATCGGTACGGGTTCTGCACGTCTCAAAAATCTGCGGAAGCCCCGAATCAACACTTCAAAACACATTCTGGGACTACTGCACTAATTCCAAAGCTACTCCGGACGACTAGCTCTCACCGAGATAATTTCATGTAAAATGATGAAATTACAAAAATGCCATTGAGTGGCCGAGTCGGTGGCGCTACTTTTCCTGATTTGGCAGTGGCCTTTGTAGCTGAGGCGGTGGCACTTTAGGGATGAATCGGTGGCGTTGATATGGCTTGAGGCGGTGGTGGACGCTGGCACTGAGCTGGTGTCGCTGGCGTTCGAGGCGGTGGCCCCCCTCCATGGTCGAGTCAGCGGCGTGGTGCGCGCCTCGAGTCAGCAATGGTTCACCCATCCCGTCAGGGTTTCGTTGCCCTATTTTGATGGCTTGCCTATATAAAGGGCCCCTGGCCCTTAGAAAGAGAAGGGGGAAAAAGGGGGAGATCAGATCGGATCGGGAGATCTAAAGAGAAAGAAAAAGGAGAGCGAAGGAGAAAGAAAAGGCCAGATAGAGAGGAGGGGGAGAAATCGAAAGAAGCGAGAAGAAGAAGGTGGGTCTCGGAGGGGCTCTACCATTTTCCTTCTGCACTGTGTTTTTCTAAGTTCTTCCCTTTCCTTTTAAGTACTTCTTTTCTTTTCCTCTTTGGAGTTCCTCCAAGCGCTGTAATCCCCGTTCTCATTCTGCTGTAATCGACAGATAAAGTGAATAAAAGAAGGCTCCGTCCTTTTTGTTGTGGCTTAAGCTTATCCTTTTTTCTATCGTTCTATTTCTTGCCAACCACAGTTGTTTCTATCGATTATGCTCTAAGATTCCTGGTCTTCCCCTGAGCGTGAGGAGGCCCCTTTGGGCCAAGTTAATGCCAGATCCTATGATCGCTCATCTTGGAATATTTTGTTTCCTTTTCGTGGGATAATGGCTTGAAGCCACGCCCTTTGTGGTCGACAATAAATTACCCCTCCCCAGGGGCTATTCTTTTACCGATAGCATAGTTTCATCTACGATCATGGGTTTTGTTTGAGTGAATCATGACTGAGAGACTGCTGAGTGCCCTTTCACTCGTTTCTGTCAGTTGTAAGGGCACCAGTGCACTCTGAGAGTCGATATGATAGTCGTTTTTTACTTTCTTCCGGAGCTTCCATATGCGCCCCCCTCTCAACGTTCGATGATTTATCCCTGAGGGTCTCGACCCCCCGTTCGGCTTATCTCTGATGGCAGTGAACACGAGTTGCCTATGGCAATCATGATCGCTCGCAGAACGGGGATCGTCTCGTGGCGAAGCAGAATAGTATGCTATGTCCCTGAAATCGTTGCTAATCGACAAACGGTTTTCTTCGAATGTTTCTAATCTTCCCTGACTGGGGAGGCGTACAGTCCTTTCGCTCGTTGCTTGATTTCCTTGCACCAATGCCACTCAGGGTTCCAGGGGGTCTGTCGTCTTGTCACATGTTCCCCTGGAAGCCCTTTGCACCGAGTGAGCAAATGAAACTGCCATTTGTATGGCTATAATCAGAGGCCCATTTCACCCCTGGATCATCACGAGTCTCTAGTAGGATGGGTCTCGAGACTCTGTTCGTGATGACTCGAGGGACTGAGGTGGTCCACCTAGGCTCCTCAGTGTTTATGGTTTGGCACCATCTACCATGTGCCATTCCACTTGTCTAATTGAACATCTCCCTGTGCTGGGGAGATGCTGCCCAAATTTCCCCAGACAAAACTATGGTTTTACGGTTATTTTCCTTTTAATCTCTGATAAAGCGTGGGAGTGTCTTATCTGATTGTGTCTGATACTCAGAGGGCTTATACATTGACGGCTGCCCAGTGCTGGAGTATGAACCTCGCACAAGCAAGCTAAGAAGGAGAACAAACGAGCAAAGTCAGAAAAGAATATACATATATAAATAACAAAAGGCAAGATTTCTTCTAATGCCCAGGCAGTCATGCCTTTGGGTTCTTAAGATATTCTCATTCAAATGCCCTATTTGGTGTGAAGCCAACCTCAAATGGCGGATCCTTGGGACTCGGTGGCGTCGCCACCTAATTAACCGCCATGAACTTCGATTCGGTGGCGATGCCACCGAATCACCCCTTTCTTTGCCCATCACTGACTCTACATATCGCACTCCTCTTCTCTAGCCTCGATGTTATCACCCCTCTCCCCTTCACTAGCACCGACCTACACTGCGCTTCCCATTCGCTAACACCAACCAGTACCGCCCTCCTCTCCGCTAGCACCGACCTAGCTTGCATCCCACTCCACCACCAGCCTCGACGCACACCACCCTCCCCTTCGCTAGCACTTACCTGCATCACCTCCTCTCCACTAGCATTGACCCATACCGCATACTCTTCTTCACTAGCACCGACCCAGCTCGCACCCTCGCCGCTACTGGCATTGACGCCCATCGGCTCTCCGCCAATAGCACCGACTCAGTTCGCACCCCTCGTCACTACTAGCATCGACCTACATCGCCCTCCACTCAATCTGCACCGACTCTGCCCTCTCCCTTCTCCGATGTTGCCTCGGTGCATATTGCACCGACCTATATCACCCTCACCCTTCTCTACTGCTACCTCGGTGCACATTGCACTGACCTATACCGCGTCTCCCCTTTTCACCACTGCCTCGGTGCACAACGCACCGACCTCCGTTCCACCCTTGCACTGACCTTCTCCACTGCTACCTCGGTGCACATTGCACCGACTTCCCTTCCACCTTTGCAGCGCCTGCCGTTGACTCGGTCCATCTATGTGCCTCTCTTGCTAAATAGTCCTGAATAAATGGCTGAATACACTATATGTGTACATACATATGTATATACACTAAATGGCTGAATACTCCTAAATTCCACGCCTCGTACCGAAGCACGAACGTAATAAATCTCAACTCCTCTTGCATGAATAAAAGAAAGCATAGGGGCTCACATAGCTTCGTGTTTCCGTCACTTCCGATATGTCGTTATCATTCAACCTCGAGTGGCACTTATCTTGGCAATTAATCAAGGGTTTTTCTTCTTCTCGGAGGATGTAATTAACGTAATAGCCTTTACGCTATGGTGGACTTTCGATCCCGACCCAAACCTCACAATCGACTGACTCAGTCGGATCGAGTGCACGATAAATTTTGTCACTCCGGTGACTGGCACGCCTACGAATCATATGAAAAATAAATCCGATGTCACCAAAGTGGCATGCCCGGTGGGACCGAGTCTCCCTTCATCTCTTTACCAAGATAGGAAGTCACTTGGGGCTTCCCCAAGAATACTGATCGTCTGCATGTTTCTTTGCTTACAGGAGAATGAGAATGGAGACCGGACTAGCTGCACTCGTGTTCGGTTCGGGCGTTGTTAACAACCACATCAACCATGGGTACTTGGCGGTGCCCACTGTGTTTGGGTCCTTCCCGCCCATTGTCGGCTTCCCCAACTTTTTTGGGCTGGCCTTCACTAAACTGTTGGGAGTCGAGTCTCCCAAGATGATTGGGATCAAGGACACTGAAGAAGTCAGTGCCCCTGAACCCCCATTGGTGCGGACACCCGAGCAGTTGATCGACACGACACGCCGAGCCACCAGTACCGCACACGGAGCACGACACGAGCCACCTCAACATCCATCTGGCTCGGAGACAGCCTGGAGACTCCGCCTTGAGCCTCCCCCTTTATTATATTTAGTTAGACTTTATGTGTATTTCATTTGTATTTATTTCGTTGCATTCGGTTTTGCCATTTTGAGTGTAATAGGGACTTACGAGCATTTCGGACCCCGTGGGCCCCCCGGGCCCCACCACATTGGGCCACCTCAGCCTAGGGTCCCACGTGGGGTCAGTCAACATGCCACATGGGGAATCTAGAAGTTTGAATGGTCAATTGTCCACATGGGGGACAAGGGACCAAAATAGTCAACATTTCCAACCAACACCCACCTACCATGTCAAGCTTGTTCCCCCCCTAGTCAATAGGCTGCCCCCCCCCCCTTATTTTTTTAATTGTATTTTTATGGAATGGTCACAAGCCATCCCAACCCTCCATCTCACACCCCTAGATCCAACGGTGGAGGATGGATTAGATGGGTGACCTATATATGCTTGTATTTTCCCATTTTGATGAATTAATGCCATTTTGAATCAAAGAAATTGTTGGAGCTCCAACTTGGTGCGACCCTCTCTCCCCCCTTGCAGCTGTGAAGGTTGCCTCTGGAGGTGTGACTCCTCCCCTATTAGTTCCGGTCATCCTCGCCGCCGCCACGAGCCGCCACCGCACCGCCATCGTCTTCATCGGAGTTCTGCCCGTGCAGTACCACAGCAGCTTCCACGAAATTCATCCATCAACCAAGAGCTCTGATCGACCTGGGGATTTTACTGGAGGTTCCATAGGTGTCAAGGATATCCCAAAAAAATTGGTTTGTCATTCTGATCCCGTTCCATATTTTTAGATTTTCGTCCACTCTTCACTTTCAGTTCTGCCAGCAGTCTATCCAGATTCATCTCCGCCCTGAGTTTTAGGTCTTAGGTCCACTTTTTGATTTTCTTTGGTTCACCAAATTTTACTGGATCTTCCTTCCACCAACCCCTTCATCCAAAATTTTTCTAAATTTCTATTTTGTCCATTTCATATTTTCCAAAAATCATTCTCAGATCCACCTGAAGTTCTGTCCACCCGTTCCCAGATCCGATCACCAGACACTCCAAAAATCCTATCAAATCACCACCACCTCCAAATTCAAATCTAAAAATTTTCCCAGCTTCGTAGTTTGATTATCTAAAACTTTGAAGAAGCGCTTGAAGTCTGATTCCCACTGTAAGTAGGCGGTCAATGGCCGTTTACAGGGAACTGATGTGCTAAACTGAGAGTTCTGGAACTGTGTAGCAGAGAATTGAAAATTAGTTAAGTTCCAGGTCCACGCAGGTTCAGAGAAATCCACTGGCCCTAGGTTGGAGGATTTTGAGTCCTCTTTCTAACGGCGCTGGTTTCATCGCATTCCGGTGACGGGGATGATCGCAGCAGTTGATTTCGCCGGAGCGCGCGCCTGAAAACAGCAAGCAAAAATCCGTGGGCAGCATTCCACAAGCTTGGAGATCGGAGTTGTTCGGCCACCGATCGGCGTTCTCAGACGACCGCCTTCCGTGGAGGCGTGCCACCAGGGGTCCCCATCACAGTGGGACCCACTCCTGTAGATCCGGAGGCCAGCGCCACCCGTGGGCCCCACGGGCCCGCAGAACCCGCCGTTCGGAAAGCATGAAAACGCGGAGTTCGGCACCGCCGGGCGACATCAAGATGCTGCCCGTCAACCCAATTCGCGTGATTCCCGGGCCCCGCATGTGACCTTTTACCTCCCTACGTGGAGTGGGTCAAATTATTGTACTGCTGTAAAATTGTGTTAACCGGGGGTCCGTGATTGGCCGGGGTTGTCTTCGCCACGCCGGGTGCGTGGAGGTAATGGTCCGAACCTCTTGGCGTTCATTTGCTTAGCTAGTATACGGTCTTTTGCCACTGCCGAGAGTGTAGGTACTAGCCCGTGTGTCCATGTCACCGCCGTGAGAGTGAGAGTGACCCGTCCCGTGACTCGATCCGAGTCCGGAAGTGAGTCTGACTACCTTGAACTCTGCCGGTTCCTTAACCGAGCACGATCCACGCTTTCCCTCGCATGGGACGCCGAGTGAGTTTGCACTTCTGTTAGCGACGTGTAGCCTATGGGAGCTCTCTGTGTCGGGCCTAATGTCTCTCCCATCATGTGTTGCTGGTCGTGTCCACGTCTAGAGTCTAAGGTCCATACCACGTAGAGTCGGTCCCCGTGTCCGTCCCGCATCACCCATGCTGTGCAATCCCACCGAAGAGGCCGACGAGAGAAGTTAGCTGCATGGTGCATCACGCCACCAACGGAGCTCGCCCCATTTGCAACAGGAAGTCCGGAGGTCGTCAGCAGAGGAGTATCCGAAAGAGAGCTGCTACTACTGTCACTGGGCGCCTCTCGGCGTCTAGGAAGTCTATTCTCATTGGAGGTGTCTGCATTTTCCTCGACGGATGTGACGCCCAGGCCATCCCTGACCGGGTAGTCCCTGCTGTTCCTATTCATAACTCCTTTTCGGCTTTGTCCGGAAGAAGGGCAGAGAAGGAAGAAGAAGGTTGCCGAGGCCGGAGAGAGCTCGCCATACGGCCAAGGAAGTTAAAACAAGTGTGGGTCCCTAAGAGGGTCCAACCCAGGAAAGAAGACACGCCCATCCGTCCCTACGAGCCCAGATCAAGGGAGATCGGGAGAAGGAGAAATAAGAGGGGTGTGGCCCCAGAAGAGGAGAAGTATGCGATTGCGGAGCTTCCGCGTCGTAAAGTTTTCCATGCCTGCGCCAGGTAGGCCGATATCCCGATTGTGAGGGGAAGGTTCTATCAGCCATCGGAGAGAGCCCGATTGGCATATCTGCCTCAGGTACGAGGCCACATGCTATCTCCCATTCCCCACGGGGGGAGGGATCAAGAAGAAATGACCGATATGGTCAGAGGGTATTTCAGGGGCTTAGGCAACCCCTCATTAGGCCAACAGCGCATGCTAAGTAGCTATGGCTGAAGAAGTGGAGTACCCACCAATGGAGATCGGGGAAGAAGAAAATAGACAAGCCTCGTCCGTGGATGATAACGGACATGAATACCAGTTCCAACAAGACTATGATGCTACAGAAACCCCACCACGGTAAGGGGGAAGGACGAGGAGAACGTCAGTCTTTGAAAGACTAGCCTACCCAAGCCGAGTGAAGAGAAGTGTCTCCAGATATAGAAGGATTTGAATATTGTTACTTGCAATATGGCCAGAGTGGCCAGAAGATGTGACAGTTTGCCAGACGAACCGCAGGAGTTGGCTCGTCTAGCCAATCGGCCCGGGGCAGATACCAGGATGGTCACAGCTACTAGAGAAAGACTACAGATGATGGAAGAAGGCCGGGAGGTTTCCGAAGTAACTGCTACCCTGGCTGTTAATATGGTAACCACCGAGGAAGATGAAGTCTTGCTGAACGCCTCACTTGAGGGAGCTGCGGGAGAAGCAAGAGAAGGCACTTCAAGCATGGTGACTATGGACCCGTCTATATTGATGTTGCTGTAGAAATATCAGTAGGAGATTGAACTCCTCAAGAAATAGTTGCAAGATAAAAATGAACAAACATCCACTTCCAAACAGCCGGAAGTACTACCAGAATCTTCACAGGGAGGGGTTCATCCCCGTGATTTCCCACCACTGTACACTCTAACTTAACCAGTTGAGCATAGCCAAGCTGCTCCATTCCAAAGGGCTCCTCAGCCATTGATACCGCCAATATTGCCTCAGCTGCATCAGGCACCTTTGCTGCGCCCGCTCCCATAGGCGACTGTACTTAACATGCCATACAGGCAGCTGGCCCACTTCTATCCAGAGCCAACAGATCCTGCAATAGTAAACCGACTTATGGTCGAAAAGATGATAGAAATGAAATTGGCTGAGCGGGGCGAAGGTGAATACATGGCTTTTGATGCCTACCGAGTGCCTTACCCACCACACCACGCTGCCAAGCGTCTTCCCCCGGGAGTCAGTAAACCGCCGAAGTTTGAAAAGTTCAACGGGCAGGGGTCCCCCAAGGAGCACATAGCCTATTACATGACCGTCATGGGGGATCTGGCCTCTAACGAGTCATATCTACTGAAATTTTTTGGGTACTCTCTAACGGGGCTCACATTTGAGTGGTATTCAAGCTTGCCGGTCGGGTCGATCAGCGACTGGCCAGATATGCAGAAGAGCTTCTGAGAAAGATTCCATGTGACCGAAAGAGAAGTTACTATAGCTGAACTCTATGCTACCCGTCAAAGGCCGGATGATATGACTCTTGATTATATATAGAGGTGGAGGAACCTTGGAATGAGGTGCAAGCGGCCCCCGCACCAGGAGGACGCTGTATAGATTTGTAAGCAAAAGCTCCATAGAGAGGTGCTAGAAATGATGATTGGAATGGAGATTAGGTCATTTGACCGTCTTAATAATATAGTAGCCGAGATTGAATCCTTCCTAGCGAAACATTCAACTGCCACATCCGGCACTTCTATACCAAAAGCAAAGGCGGTCGAGCGACACTCGGCACCTAAAGAAGCCAACACCATCGACTTTAAGGCCCTTGAAAAGCAAAGGGATAAAGCTAAAGAAGTTGATGTGCCTCCACCGGATAAGGCAGAATGATAAGAAAGAGGGCCCTTCACTCAGGGACAAGATGAAGAAGGCCTACTCTTTTCCCAAGGAAAAGACCAAGGTGATGTTTGACTGGGTTACCCAGTATGACATAATTACTCTACCTGAGCCAAAAAGGGAAGAAGATTTGAAGAATCAAGACAGTCCCAGATTCTGTCCCTACCGGCGAATGTTGGGGCATCCAATTGAAAATTGCTATGTCTTTAAAGACATTATAGAAGGGCTGATAAGGAAGGGAGAGATAGATATGGGGGAGTACAAGATTGATCCCCCGCAGCCACATGAATTTTAGCTAAAGCGGACGGCTATTAATGTGATATCACTGTATCAGGCATTACCTGAAGAAATGGCGGAGGTCAGTTGTTGGCACTCAAAATATATTCAATGGCGATCAAGCCTCAAAGACAAATGATGCGGCCCACTGAAGCGGAGAAGCTGCAGAAGATCAATACACTGAAGCCTTCTCAAGCTGCTAGAGCCTCAGGTCACCCAGTATGAATGCCGGGGACTTCACCTCAGGAGAATCGAGATGAATTTACAACCAACTGGCTACATCATCAAGCCTGCCTAATGAACCGGCATCGACTCAGTCGTGCCGCATAAACCACATCTGTTGTCTGACCAAGGACAAGGGTATACCTAGTGGCCCGCCACCTGAATGAAAGATCCTACCGAGGTGAAAGAATGCTCTTGACCCTTCAGAACAAGGGACCGAAGACTCTATTAGCAGAAGACCCCGATTACCCGGCATGGGTACGGCTTCTCAGCATATTGGGCCCGTTAGTGACCAAATGATCGCCCAATCAGGGCGAAAGCATCCTAGGTGGTATCCCACCCCTCAAGAAAGCTTCGAGCACGAGTCAGGCCGAGCCAAAGCACAAACCATAGTGTCGAAGGCCGTGTCAGTGGAAGACCAGCGTGTTCAAGCTGAAGATGCACGAGGTTCCGAAGAAGGTTGTACGTCGACCCGAGAGCTTCGTCAGGACTTCTCACCAAGGTTTTGTAAGACCATGGCGAGATGAATGGTCACGGTGACTCCCGAAACTAGTCTGGGGCCCACTGTCTAACCAGTGTTAAGCAAGCAGGGCTTATTCGGCGCGCCCTTTAACCGGCGCGCCCCCTATTCCCAGCGGCCTATTACCCGACGCGCAAAATGGTCAATGGAGCTTATCCGGCGCACTTTCTTCACGCCGTATTAGGCCATCTCTATATAAATACACTTGGTTCGTGTCACGCCCCGAGCCTTTATTACAGCGGAAGACTAACTCGGGGAGCGCGAACAGTCGGCATGGTAAGCCTCTTGCGAGTAAGAACAATCAGAGTGTAAGACAATCACACATAAAGAAGCAATTGCACAATATTTACAAAAAAATCCAACTTCATTCCATTATCAATCAAATATTTAAAATACAATAACTTTTTCCACCATCTTTCACTCTACTAGACTCAAGAAATAGGAAAATTTACATTGACTCGATCTAAACATCATAGACTTCCTAAGTCTTCGCTCATCTTTATTCACACTCGGATCCGCTACTTGAACCTTCTGAATCCGAATCAGACTCACTTTCATTTCCTGAAAAAATATTGGAAATAGGTAATGAGCACACTTGCCCAGTATGTATCTTTGCATTAACATGAAGGCACTATTAAAGTAATTAACAATTTAGCTCTAAAGAAGTAAGGCAAAATCACGCGAATGCGAATATCATGCGATTAAATCAAAGTAACACGATAATCATGTAAGATAGAGTGAACAAGAATGAACTAGCAAAAATGTAACAAGAACATGATATTTGGCCTTTCATGAATAAGAATGTAACGAGAATGCACTTTCACTTTCACTTTCATAACCATAAAGGTTACGCACGAGAACGTCAATCATGTAGCAATTCACTAGATTTTCACGAGTGCTCATGGATTTCACTTATTTATAAAGAAAGTACTCCCAGCGCAATGCGACGCCAGTAGCATCATACCCCATGGTTTATAAAATAGTATGTTTCCGGCAATCAGCCGTGGGGACTAGCATAGAGCCCTTGGACACAATCAGCGCCCGAACTACATCTTCACGTATAAATCAAGCTACTTCCATGAGTGTAACAATAGAGTATGGCCAAGAATGTAATAAGTTCAATAACTCATGATAACAACAATTAATGAATGAATGCTTCAATTTAGAGTATGAGAGATCAAGAAAAAGACTTAAACAATGTCATGCTCACGGAAATAAATCGACAGCATAACGGTACATTCTTTTCTCTTTCCAATCATTATATTAAGTTTCTTGATCAATATTATAAGTTCTAGACTATCATTAGTCCATCTAGAACCTTTGGAATTTCAACACTTGGGTCAAACCTTGGGTTAAATACTTAAGCAATGTGACGGTCATTTATTGGGTCGTTACATCATGTAATGCTCCAGTAGTGGGCCGTTACAATGATCCGAGTCCAGAACAATAAAAATAAACTCAGAGAAAGGTGACGGTCATGCATTGGGCCATTACATTATGTGACGGTCCAGGATTAGGCCGTTACATTAGTCTGAATCCCGAATCAAGAATTCAAACTTAGATGAATGTGACGGTCTTATATTGGGCCGTTACATGGCCTGACGGTCCAATATAGGGCCGTTACACTACTGACAACCAGAAAACATCGATAGTGTAATCTAATCAATGGGCTTTAATGGTATAACCAACTCGGCGTCCTAGTGGGAATCCCAGGCTCGCGAAGAATTACGGAGGCCTTGAAACAAGATTTTCTAGTCCATTGGAAGGAATATCCAATAAAGAGGTCCTCATGTCCAAGAATAATGTTCCTATAGTGCAAAGTGAACTAATGGACAACATACCAGAATATGTGCCATGTACTTAAAGAAATGACTCTATTGATAAAGAGTGAAGGTGTAACGTTGTGAAACCATGAGGAAACTCTGTCATTACATTATTTGGAAAATCATGATTTAGAATACAAAACTATAGAGTTTTGGGCACATAAAATTAACATAACTTAAAATAGCTCAATATGCCTAAGGCATGCAAATACCAATATGAAACAGTAAGTAAACTTAAAACCATAATAACAGGTCAAAACTCAGCTAACTAGGATTATTTATAAGTTAACTTAACTGGTTACTATTCTGTCATGGGCTGACAGAACACAGAGTCTAACGGTCTAACAGGAGAGCGTCACAGTGCTTGTGACGGTCGATCGAGGGGCCATTACAGTAATGTAACGCTCCTGTCCTGGTGCGTTAGAGACAACAATGCAATGAAAACATAACAGAGTGTGTGACGGTCTGTTGTAAGACCGTTACATGTATGTGACGGTCCTACCATGATCCGTCAGAGCCTCTGCTGACAGCAATAGATAATAATGACCTAAGTTTCAACTCACATCATGTCTGAAAATCATATATATATAACTTCCCACATGATAGAATGAAAGCTAAACTAATATCATGCATGGGTTCTAGTGAATTTCACAAGGAAGTTCCTTTTCAATGCAATTAGGGTTAAGGATAGTTGCGTATGCATGATTCTACTAAAACATGAAATTCATGAGCTAAAGTGTAGGTAATCAAGCAAAATCAGAGGGCTTTTATCCCTAACATGTTATTTTTGCCGTTCATGAGATAACCTACCTCTTAACTTGGTTTTAAACTTCTAATTTAGGGTTGAAAAACGTGCCCTAGCTCTCCTCTTCCTGTGACTTTTCAGCAACTTCCTTGGGCTCTAACTCCTTGGTTGCTTGGTCTCCTAGCACAAAATTTGGAGAGATATTAGTATAATGTATTATAAACAAAAGTTTCTAAAGAACTTACCTGAAATTATGACTCCTTACCTTGATTCCACGCGAGCAAAAGTAAGGGTTGCTCAGTTCAGAACTAGGTTCTATTTATAGGGTTTTGGCTAGAGTTTGAAAATTAGATCGATTCTAGATTCCTTATTAAAGCTTAGATCAACTTCTAAGAGTCCTTAACACCTCTATTAGTCTTCCTATCTCAATCCCTAAGAGATAAGTTAGCAAAAATCCACTCTTTTGGCTTGTTTTTCACTTCACCGAACTGCAGGATGTAACGGTCGTCCATAGGCGCGTCACATGGCTGTGGCGGTCGCCCGATAGACCGTTACACTCAACGTGTATAGAGTTTCATTTTAATAAAACTCTTTTATTCGTTTATCGATATAATTATCTTAGATAATTAGTATTTATCCTTAAAATATGTGAATAGACTTAATAACCTTCTAGAATATGGGCCAAACTTAATGGGCTTGGTCCTTAAACCTTTTGGACTTTATTTAAATGGATTTGGTTAATTATTTAACACAGATGGGCCTTATAATGACTTATTAATCTAATAACCCATTTATTAATACATTTAGCCCTTTATAAATTCTAGAAAATTATTTATAAATTCAAAAATTATTTACATAAATTCTGGGGTCTTACACCCTCCCCCACATAAGAGAATTTGGTCCCCAAATTCAATATATGGATTTTGGAGAGTGCACTTATTTTAATGTATTAAGAATTAATGTTAGGCGACTGGGTTAAGAGAGTACCTTTTATCATCTTACCTTCCTTGTCTAGAGTGGCATTTAATCGACCTTGCTTCCCGCGTCCGTTGTTATCCCTTGAAGATTGTCCATTGATGAAAGGACATAGGGGCAGGTGATGTTCCCGGCTTCCACATTTGAGACAAGCGCCGAGACGCTTCCAACATTGTTCTGCCGAGTGCCCAAATTTTTCACAAAATGAGCAAGGTGCCACGGCTTGCTCCTTCTTTTCTTTAACTTTCTTATCCTTCCCGTTTCCATTTCCATTTCTGTTTCCGTTACCGTTCCCATTACGGGACCTCTTAATGTGACGGTTTTCGCCCTTATCTATTTCTATCTCATCTTGCCTATCATGTTTTCGGCTTGACCTTTCTTCCCGGAGCCTCTCCATTTTCTCCATGGTTCTTTCACATAGATGCGCTCTTTGAACCATTTCGGTATAGGTGCAGATATTCTGAGTTCCAAGTTGTTGGATGAATCTGGGTCTTAAACCATCCATAAATTGGTTGGCTTTCAATAAATCTGTGCTTATCAAGTGAGAAGCATAAGGTGCTAGTCGAGAGAATTGTAATTCATACTCTACCACGGACATCGTGCCCTGTCTTAAGGAGGCAAATTCCATAGCCTTTCTCTCTTTCACATGCTCGGAAAAGTACTTGGCTCGGAAAAGTGTAAGAAAACCCTCCCATGTATGAGGTGCGTCTGCAGGTGGCGTTGGAATGGATTTTCACCATGTACGAGCATCCATGTTGAGTTGGAACGTGCCAAGTCGAACCTTCTACTGGTCGGTGCATTGCATGACATCGAATATTCGATTCATTTCGTCGATCCAATTTTCTGCTTCATCCGGGTTAGAAGATCCAGAGAATCGTGGAGGATTTAAACTTCGGAAGTTGCCATGCAAGTTACCCGCGCCAGCCCTTCCACCGGCTTGGGCCACTATTTGTAGGGCTTGAGTAAGTCCTGCAACAATTTGCTGCATCTCATCCCAGTTTATACGATGAGCCATTGAGAATCAAGGTACCTGAGAATCATGGACATTTTAGTTATTTAGAGTCGGGAAGATTTATCCTAAGGTAATTTCTATATAACTACCTCATCCCGGGCTCTACCCAATCCTCACGTGGGTGCGGAAGTTTCTTCTTTAGTTCATAGGTAGGGGTCCTTAAACCTTGGACTTATCTATGACATAACTCTTCTCCCTAAGTCCTGAGACTTAGGCTCTGATACCAACTTAACTATCACGCCCCGAGCCTTTATTACAGCGGAAGATTAACTCGGGGAGCGCGAACAGCCGGCATGGTAAGCCTCTTGCGAGCAAGAATAATCAGAGCGCAAGACAATCACACATAAAGATGTAATTGCACAATATTTACAAAAAAATCCAACTTCATTCCATTATCAATCAAATATTCAAAATACAATAACTTTTCCACCATCTTTCGCTCTACTAGACTCAAGAAATAGGAAAATTTACATTGACTCGATCTAAACATCATAGACTTCCTAAGTCTTCGCTCATCTTTATTCACACTCGGATCCGCTACTTGAACCTTCTGAATCTGAATAAAACACACTTTCATTTCCTGAAAAAATATTAGAAATAGGTAATGAGCACACTTGCCCAGTATGTATCTTCGCATCAACATGAAGGCACTATTAAAGTAATTAACAATTTAACTCTAAAGAAGTAAGGCAAAATCATGCGAATGTGAATATCATGCGATTAAATCAAAGTAACACGATAATCATGTAAGATAGAGTGAACAAGAATGAACTAGCAAAAATGTAACAAGAACATGATATTTGGCCTTTCATGAACACGAATGTAACGAGAATGCACTTTCACTTTCATAACCATAAAGGTTACGAACGAGAACGTCAATCATGCAGCAATTCACTAGATTTTCACGAGTGCTCATGGATTTCACTTATTTATAAAGAAAGTACTCCCAGCGCAATGCGACGCCAGTAGCATCATACCCCATGATTTATAAAATAGTATGTTTCCGGCAATCAGCCGTGGGGACTAGCATAGAGCCCTTGGACACAATCAGCACCCAAACTGCATCTTCACGTATAAATCAAGCTACTTCCATGAGTGTAACAATAAAGTATGGCCAAGAATGTAATAAGTTCAATAACTCATGATAACAACAATCAATGAATGAATGCTTCAATTTAGAGTATGAAAGATCAAGAAAAAGACTTAAACAATGTCATGCTCATGGAAATAAATCGACAGCATAACGGTACATTCTTTTCTCTTTCCAATCATTATATTAAGTTTCTTGATCAATATTATAAGTTCTAGACTATCATTAGTCCATCTAGAACCTTTGGAATTTCAACCCTTGGGTCAAACCTTGGGTTAAATACTTAAGCAATGTGACGGTCGTTTACTGGGCCGTTACATCATGTAACGCTCCAGTAGTGGGCTGTTACAATGATCCGAGTCCAAAACAATAAAAATAAACTCAAAGAAAGGTGACGGTCATGCAATGGGCCGTTAAATTATGTGACGGTCCAGGATTAGGCCGTTACATTAGTCTGAATCCCGAATCAAGAATTCAAACTCAGATGAATGTGACGGTCTTATATTGGGCCGTTACATGGCCTGACGGTCCAATATAGGGCCGTTACACTACTGAAAACCAGAAAATATCGATAGTATAATCTAATCAATGGACTTTATTGGTACAACCAATTCGGCGTCCTAGTGAGAATCCCAGGCTCGCGGAGAATTACGGAGGCCTTGAAATAAGATTTCCTAGTCCATTGGAAGGAATATCTAATAAAGAGGTCCTCATGTCCAAGAATAATGTTCCTATAGTGCAAAGTGAACTAATGGACAACATACCGGAATATGTGCCATGTACTTAAAGAAATGACTCTATTGATAAAGAGTGAAGGTGTAACGTTGTGAAACCATGAGGAAACTCCGTCATTACAATATTTGGAAAATCATGATTGCTTGGTCTCCTAGCACAAAATTTGGAGAGCTATTAATCTAATGTATTATAAACAAAAGTTTCTAAAGAACTTACCTGAAATTATGACTCCTTACCTTGATTCCACGCGAGCAAAAGTAAGGGTTGCTTAGTTCAGAACTAGGTCCTATTTATAGGGTTTTGGCTAGAGTTTGAAGATTAGATCAATTCTAGAGTTCTTGTTAAAGCTTAGATCAACTTCTAAGAGTCCTTAACACCTCTATTAGTCTTCCTATCTTGATCCCTAAGAGATAAGTTAGCAAAAATCCACTCTTTTGGCTTGTTTTTCACTTCAAGGAACTGCAGGATGTAACGGTCGTCCATAGGCGCGTCACATGGCTGTGGCGGTCGCCCGATAGACCGTTACACTCAACGTGTATAGAGTTTCATTTTAATAAAACTCTTTTATTCATTTATCCATATAATTATCTTAGATAATTAATATTTATCCTTAAAATATGTGAATAGACTTAATAACCTTCTAGAATATGGGCCAAACTTAATGGGCTTGGTCCTTAAACCTTTTGGACTTTATTTAAATGGATTTGGTTAATTATTTAACACAGATGGGCCTTATAATGACTTATTAATCTAATAACCCATTTATTAATACATTTAGGCCTTTATAAATTCTAGAAAATTATTTATAAATTCAAAAATTATTTACATAAATTCTGGGGTCTTACAGTTCGACCAAGTAAAAAAGAAGGTCAGCAGAATCCGAAGAGAGACCGTTAGAGAAGGCAACTCCACCTGTTGTCGGGTCCGTTTCAGCGGTCCAGCCCCCGCATGCTGCCGAGATCCAGCTCCACCCGGGGGGCCATGTTGCCGTGCGGGACCACGGGTCCCCTGCTCCGTCCTCTCCCTTCTCCAATCCTGAGAAGGAGGTGCCCCCCTTCCTGCCCGCCCGTAGGAGCAGAAGAAGGAATCAGCGAAAATTCAACCCGATCGGGTACTATAATGTCAGGCTTTAGTGCTGTTATTGGTCTTCCTTCTGCCTTCAGTTTCCTGTCTATTTGTTTCTTTTTTGTTCTGGTTGTCTTGGGCTTTGTCTCGCCCTGGTTGGGGGCCCTACTGTCCCTTCTTTTGGTGGCCCTCCCTCTCTCTTGTACTTCCTTTTATTTTAGTTATCCTTATTGAAAATGCTTGCCTGGTGGCCGGGGTGGTGTTTTCATCCCCTTCCGCAATGAAGGGATGAACGCCCTCCCCCCGTCCCCCTTGCAAGTATTAGCTTTATTTAAAATAAAAAAAAATTAAGAGAAACCAATCATTCGGGAGAAAAAAAGCTTGGGAGAGAAGTAGATTTTCTCCTGAGAGTGCTCCTGCCACCGTCCTCCCCTGTCTGCTTGTCTGGATAGCTCCGGAGCTGGAGAAGAAACGCCAATACGATACTCTATTTTACGTGGCGAAACTTAGGTGGGTTCCGGTGGTTTTCTCCCGACGATCCCCCTCCTATTTTCCCCCCGATATAGTGTAAGTGAGGGGGGGAGGGGCGATGATATGGGCCTATCTCCCCCCCCCCTCACCATCTCCCTATCTATTCCTCCTCGGTAATCCCGTTGTTGTAATGGATGAAGCGGCTTCCGAGTGACAACGCCGGGCCATGCCGAATGCTTATGATGTTCTATGGCTTTCCTTTCCCGTTGATGGATTGAATAATATTCAATGTTGTATATGCTTACATTACTCTTCCCTCGATTCACATGTCCAACCGCCTCGTGTGTGAATGTCAAGTTTTATTTCGTGATACCGAGCACGCCCTGGTTCTCCTCAAGGCTATATTGATGTCACCCCCCCATCCCCGGGGTTTCTTTGTGTTGAGATGCTCGTACCAAGCTCTCTCATGCTCATTAGGGATATGTGATACCAGAAGCATACACAAATGTGCTTCCCTGGTCAGTCCCGAGACCGGTTCCTCTTTACCTCTCCTATCCTAATCATAGACTGGAGGAAACGGGGCCGTCCCTACAAGCTGGGCAAAGGTCTCTCTGGCATCATCGATTTCTTTGTATACTGCATGTTGATTGTTTGAGTGTTTGCCACTCTCAATCTACATAGGTCATATGCTAACCTGCCTGTTCCGGAGGCCAGCCTGTCGACCCATGCTAACCTGCTAACCATCTAGCTTCCCTTGGTCTATGACTAAGCGTAGATAGTGTAACGACTGAATGACCTTCTTATCCTGTGCACGGATTGCACTACTGTGTTTTATTTTCCCGAGAATGACAATATGTAACCGGGGAGGGGGGACATTCCCCATCGACATCTCTAAATCACCACGTGGTCAAAGAGTCGTGTCCATTCCTAATATGAATCCCTTATGGACCAGGAGGTGAACATTGACAGGGGTTTTGACCCGATATCAAATCCACTATCCTTAGGGATATTGTGGTGACAATGGGATGTGTGCCCCTCGTAGGCTAGCCCTCGAGGTTTCCTTCACTATTAGTCATCCCTTTTCCTGATTATGAGTCGACTATGGGTCGTGTTCCCCTCGTAGGCTAGTCCTCGGGGTCCTCACTTCCCTCGTTGGTCACCTTATCCAATTGTGTTCAACCCACGGAACGATGGTGCCCCTAGTAGGCTAGTCCTTGGGGTTTCGTATCCGTTTGGGTCTGCCGGCCGCCGTTGTGCCACCTGACATTAAGGAGCTTACCCCATCCGTAGGTATGCCTCTGCTTTTCCCCCGCAATCCTCTAGAGAGGGGGAGGTGCTGCCAAAATTTCTCCAGACTTATTGACTAATTGCCCTCACAGCTCGGACTCAATAAGATATGTTTTTCCAAACAATTAACTTCTGTGCTCGAGTATGAACCTCGAACGAGTCTCAACCCTGTCTCAAGGGCATCCTGGACCCCAATTCACTCATCAATCAACTCAATGCATCTTTGGTGCGGACACCCGAGCGATTGAGAAGCACGATACACCGAGCCACTTCGGAGTCCATCTAGCTCAGAGACAGTTTGGAGACTCCCCCTTGAGTCTCGGCATTTATCACATTTATTTGGACTTTATTTGTGTGCCATGTGTGTTTATTTAGTTTTATTCGATTTGTAATTTGGATTGTACTAAGGGTTTTTGTGCAAAATGGGACCCCTGGGTCCCACGGGCCCCCACCCCTCCTCCCATTGATCCACCTCACCCCTAGGGCCCATGTGGGGTCAGTCAACATTCCAATTGTGGGCTTCTAGAAGAGTGGGCCTAGTGGGGGACAAGTGGACTTAAATGTCAAGGTTGGCCACCAACCTTAACCACATAGTCAAGGGGGCGCCCCCCTCCATTTAGAACAAATTAAGTAATTTTATTATTTTGGTCCAACACACATGGGGAATTAAAATGTGAACTTCCCTTTGTACCCCCCCCCCAAATCTAGATCTAGGGTTATTTTGAGTCTTTTGGCATTTCATATAAATCTCTTATATTTCTCATTTTTGATGGAATTAATGCATACAATTTGAAGAAATTCCTTGGAGCAGCCTGGTGCGCCCCCCTCACTCTCTCCCCTCTCTTCTTCTTGCAGCTGGGAAGGCTATATTCTGAGGTGGGAAGCCTCACATATCAGTTCCGGTGATCGCCGCCGCTGCCATCGTGCCGCCATCGCACCGCCACCATCGTCGCCGGTATTCTGTCCATCCAGGACAGAGCCTCTTTCCAAAAATTTTATCTCTCAGCTCCGAGATCTTCTTGAGCTCAGGTTCTCAGGGCGTGTTCCAGAGGTTCCCTCCATGTTCTACAAAAATTGGTTTGGCCTCTAGCTTCCGATTTCTATTTTTACATTTTCGTCCATCTTTTCCTTCCAGTTCTTCCAGGTTTCTGTCTACAGTGACAGCAACCCTGAGTTTCCCATCTCCGGATAACCTTTTGATTTTTTATGGAACCCCTAAAATTACTAGAGGCTCTACCCACCATCCCCTCCACCTAACAATTTTCGTGGAATTTATAAAGGCCTTCACATATTTTCTAAAAAATCATCTTCAGATCCCCCACAATTTTGTCTGCCAGTGTCCAGATCCGACCCCCAGTCAGTATAAAATCCCTAACAAATCAAAACCTCCACCAACCCCTTCATAAGAATTATTACCGTTTTCCTCTCTCTCTCCCCTCTACAATCTTCATGAAGTGCTCGAGGTCTGAATCTGAGGTCTACCGACGGTCAAAGGCAGTTCTCAGGAAACTTCCCTACTGCCCTGAGATTTCGGGCACTGTCCAATAGCAACTTCAAAAATGGATTAAGGCCAGATCCGTGCATATCCAGTTAATCTCTCTGGCCGTAAATTGAAGTACTTCGAAAGAGCTTTCCAACGATACCTTCTGTGCTTCGATCCGACCTCAGGATTGATCGCAACAGCCGATCTCACCGGATCGCGCGCTGCAAAATAGAAGCACAAGTCTGTGGGCAGCAACTCCAAAGTTTGGAGATCGGAGCCGATCGGCCTCCGACCGGCGTCCCCGCCCGACCGCCGTCCAAGGAGGCGCGCCACCAGGGGTCTCCACCACTGCGAGATCCACCCCATCAGACTCGGAGGACAGATCAGCTCGTGGGCCCCACGGACCAGTAGATCGCGCCGTCAGGACAGCACCAAAACGCGGGTTCGGCACCGCTGGGACGACGTCAAGATGCTGCCCGTCAACCCAATTGTCGTGACTCCCGGGCCCCACATGTGACCTGTTACCTCCCTACGTGGAGTGGGTCAAAATTATTGTACTGCTGTAAAAGTGTTTAACCGGGAGTCCGTGATTGGCCGGGGTTGTCTTCCCCACGCCGGGAGCGTGGAGGTAACGATCGTAACTTCTTGGCATTCATTTGCTAGTTTAGTATATGATCTTAGGCCGCTGCCGAGTGCGATAGGAACTAGCCTGTGAGTCCATGTCACCGCTGTGAGTGTGAGAGTGACCCATCCCATGGCTCGATCCGAGCACGGAAGTTGAGTTGGACTACCCTTAACTCTGCCGGTTCTTCAACCACGCACGATCTGCGTTTCCCTCGCTTGGGACGACGAGTGAGCTTGCGTTTCTGTTAGCGACGTATAGCCCATAGGAACTCCTAGTGTCGGGCCGAAGTCTCTCTAATTTGTGTGTTGCTGGTCGCATCCACATTTAGAGTTCCTGGTCTGCATCAATTAGAGTCGGTCCCCGTGTCTGTCCCGCATCAGTTTATTATCAGAGCGAGTCGAGTCTAGGGTAGTCGTTGCATAAGTCTTGCATAGTCTAAGTCGAGTCTAGGATCATCATTATTTTCAAAACAAAAAAAAAGTGTTTTAAAATTGCATTTCATCCCGATAATCTGGTATCTTAAACGGTGTTGTCCGAATGTTAGGCTATGCCTATCGGGAAGGCCGCACACTTGCGCGAGTGATTTCGGATCGATTAACTCCGCCACGTACCGGATATTGGTTTAGGTCTAGGTGCATTAGTCGGTGTTTGCATTAGTCTGTGTCTCCTATTCCGCGTGTCTTTGCATGCCCACCCGTCGAGGTACCCAATACTCGTCACCACCACCTATGGCGGATTCCTGGGCCCGTAGCTCCGATGAGTCCTCGACGCCCGAGATGTTCCGAGCCATTATGGAACGTCTTGACACGCATATGGATGGCCTCAGTACGTGTCTAGATGGAGTAGGGACACGTCTAGAAGGACGGATGAAAGCCCTCGAGGATCGGGCCGACGCTTCGGACCAGTCCATCCAGGGTCTTGTTGGGAGGATAGCCATCCTTGAGAGGGCCCCAGTGGCGGTGCAACCTGCGCCGACCAATGGTCAACAGGAGCCGGCTCAGCAACCTACTGCGCCAAGAGCTCAGGCGGTAGATGTTGGGAGGCAACAGGTGCATGAGGTGGCTGACTTTGTATCTGATAATGAGCAAGGGGGATATGGTCGTCGGAATCAACGACGGAACCGTGATGACGATGATGACGACCACATTCTTAGGGGCGTGCGTGCGGACCCTCCCACTTTTAGCGGGTCCTTGGACCCAAAGGTATATTTAGATTAAGAGGCCGGCATGGACCGATACTTCGAGTGGTTTGAGATGACGGATCACCGAAGAGTTCGATACGCGAAGATGAAGCTGCATGGGCATGCCCAAACTTATTGGACCAATGTGGAGAGCCTGCTAAATCAGCGACGTCAACCCCCGATCGGCACTTGGGATGACATGAAATGAAATTGAGGGAGAAGTACCTTCCTGCCTCATATCGCCAACGTCTCATAGACAGGTGGCAAAGTCTCTCCCAAGGGAACCGATCCGTGACTGAGTATACCGCTGAGTTTGACGAGTATTACTTACGGTGTGGAGTTACAGAAGAGAGCACCATGACCATATCACGCTTTTGAAGAGGTCTACGGCCCAACTATCAATATGAACTCTTTTGCCGCAACGCGACCACTTTGGAGCAGGCATATCAGGTTTCTCTCGAATTGGAGCAATTTGAGGCCGAGTTCGAGTCTCCCTATCGATTGGGCTCTTTCCCCCTTCGTAGTGTTGAGCCTCGCGGCTCTTCTGGCACATATCCAAGGGCCCCCGTGGCTCGACCTCAGGAGCCCGCTCGCTCCGAGCCTTTCGCTCCTAGGCCTCGCCCACCACCCCCGAGGGACCTTCCTCGTCCCCAACATCTTACAGCACCCACCGCCCATCCACCGGCACTCGCACCTCCTGCCCGTCCTTTGTTGCCTACACCTCCTATCCGTCGGGAGGATAAGGGGAAAGGACCTTTGATTGGAGAGCCTAGTGGATCATGACAACAGTGTTATCGCTGCAATGGGTTTGGCCATTTCGCCAACCAGTGTCCCACCCGCCCATCTCTTATCATTGGGGACACTCAGGCCGAGGGTACCACCCCTACGGATCTCGTATTAGTCAGCTATGAGGCAGATCCAGAGCTAGCTGACGAGTACTATGAGATTGAAGGTGATGGCCAGGATGCCCCGCATCCCGATGATACCCACGTGGGGGTCGTCAGGTGTATTATCACCCAGCCACAGGCCAGTGATGACTGGCGTCGGACAACTATTTTTCATACCTTCTGTAGGCTGGGCAAGCATGTGTGTAAAGTGATTATCGATAGCGGGAGTTGCATCAATGCAATCTCCACGGGTGCTATCTCACGTCTTGGTCTTACACCCGTGGATCACCTTTGCCCCTATCATGTTTCATGGGTGGATTCCACTTCCATCTCGATCAGGCGGCGGTGATTGGTCCCACTACAGTTCTATGCCTACCGTGACGAGGTCTGGTGTGATGTCTTACCCATGGAGGTGGGCAATATTATTTTGGGTAGGCCATGGTTATTTGATCGGGATGCCACACTTCATGGCCGGTCGAACACCTGTACCTTCGACCATGCTGGCCAACGGATTACCCTTCAACCCTCTTAGCCCAAGAGCCCATCAGTTAGGGGTCCTACTGGCCCTAGTACTCCGGAACATTCCATTCCCGGGCCCAGTACCCCGTCCCCAACTCGGGCTATGATAGTTACATCTGGCCCAGGTGAGCCCTTGACTAGGAGATTGATGTTGATTAGCTCCCATGAAATGGAGCGGGAGGCTAGTCGGGGCTGCCCCGTGTTTGCTATTGCGGTCCGAGAGGTAGAGCGAGACTCCGAGGGTGAGCTCCCACCCGAGGTTGTCCCCATTCTATAGGAGTTTGCTGATATCTTTCCCGATGAGCTTCCCGAGGGACTCCCACCTATGCGGGATATTCAGCATGCCATCGACCTTATTCCGGGATCTTCCTTGCCCAACCTTCCTCATTATCGCATGAGTCCCATAGAGCATGCCGTGCTTAAATGGTAGGTCGATGAGTTAGTACAGAGAGGGTCTATTCGGGACAGCATGAGCCCATGTGTTGTACCCGCATTACTCGCTCCGAAGAAGGATGGCACTTGGAGAATGTGCATTGCTAGCCGTGCCATCAACAAAATCACCGTGAAGTACAGGTTCCCTATTCCCCGCCTGGATGACATGCTAGACATGATGGCAAGTGCCACTATCTTCTCGAAGATCAATCTTAAGAGTGGCTACCATCAGGTGAGGATTAGGCCAGGTGATGAGTGGAAGACCGCGTTTAAGACCAAGAACGGTCTATATGAGTGGTTGGTCATGCCCTTTGGGTTGACCAATGCCCCTAGCACCTTCATGCGACTCATGACTCAGGTCCTCCGACCATTCATTGGAGTCTTTGTGGTTGTGTATTTCGATGATATCCTTATCTATAGTCGCACCACGGGAGACCACTTAGACCACCTTCGGCAGGTCTGTCTTCTTCTTAGGCGAGAACAGTTGTTTGCGAACCCAGATAAGTGTGCCTTCATGACACCTCAGCTTACCTTCTTGGGTTTTATTGTGTCTAGTACTGGGGTCTCCGCCGATCCGGAGAAGGTCCGGGCCATTGTTGAGTGGCTGGAACCCCGTACGATCCATGACGTCCGCAGCTTCCATGGCCTGGCGACGTTCTATCGTCGCTTCATCCGCGGATTTAGCTTCGTCACCACCCCAATCACGGATTGTATCCGGAAGGGCACATTTGTGTGGACGAAGGCCGCAGCTGCTGCCTTCAAGGACATCAAGGAGTGCATGACCTAGACACCTATCCTTCGATTGCCTGATTTCTCGAAGGTGTTTAAGGTCTCTTGTGATGCGTCGGGTATGGGAATTGGAGGAGTCTTGAGTCAGGAGATCCACCCGGTCACATATATCAGCGAGAAGCTGAATGACGCGAAACTGCGATATTTCACTTATGACAAAGAATTATACGCAGTTGTTCAGGCTCTTAGGCATTGGAGGCATTATCTATTACATCAGGAGTTTGTCTTATACTCCGATCATGAGGCTTTGAGCTACCTCCATTCCCAAAAGAAGCTTAATGCGCGTCACAGCCGTTGGGTTGAGTATCTCCAGCAGTTCACATTTGTGCTAAAACATAAGGCTGGAGTGGAGAACAAGGTGGCTGATGCCTTGAGTCGGCAACCGTGTTTGCTTACCACCATGAGTGCCGAGGTCATAGGGTTAGAGAAGATGAGAGAGGCCTATGTTGACTGTCCTGACTTCGGTCAGATTTAAACCACTCTCCAGGCCGGACCCTCGAGAGACCATGATGACTATGTGCTTCAGGAGGGATACCTCTTTCGAGGAGGTTGGCTTTATGTTCCCCGAACTTCGGTTCGAGACTTCTTAGTCTGGGAGCTACATGCGGGAGGTCTAGCCGGCCACTTTGGTCGGAACAAGACTATTGAGGTGGTTGAGCATAGATTTTATTGGCCGAGCTTGAAGCGCGATGTTGCTCACATTGTGGCTCAGTGCTGATAACGTGAAAGTTCATCGTTTAAAACACGCGTATAACTATCTTAAAACCGAACTCGCACAAAATGATCAAAAGAGAATGTAGTACTATGACAAGCACGGGTCGAATCCATAGGGAAGAAGATATTTTTAGAGCTAAAAACCTTGTAACCTTTTAGAAAATGTTTGTGATTTTTTTGTAGCTTGAAGAGAATGATTAAACAAAGGCTGATTCCAACAATTAATTCAAAATGCCTATGATTATGAGTCTATGCCATGGGAAATAATTGCATAATATTGAGAAGAAGAGGTATAAAAAGTAGGAAAAGAGGGAAGATGAACAAACTCTAGATCAAATGAACACTTCTTTCATTAACATAAAGAAACGATTACATGAACTGCAAGACGAGCTTACAATAAAGATGTGACAAGATTACAATGAAGTAAAATGAAACTAAAGCAATAGCAACAAGAGGAGCCTGAGATGTGAAGATGGTAGCCGTAATGGTGATGACGGCGCCGTCCTCTCTGGGCCTTGGATCACGAACCACCTTGCGGAAGATGTCGTCTACACCGGGAGGAAGTCGCCTTTGTCATTGAAGCTGCCTTTGGAGGGTGAATAACTTTGAACCCAAGAGGAATTAGGGGATGCCCAAGAAGAAAAACTTGAAGAGGAGGGAGAGAGGAAGAACTTTGATGAAGAACTCAGATAGAAAAGAAGAACAGAAGAGCTTCAAAATAGATAAATAACAGAAACTAGCACCTCGGATGAACAGTGAAATCACAGGATAGCAAGTTGAAAAATGAGAAATATCTTCAAAACCAAAACGAATTAGAAGAGGAATTAGAGGATGCCCAAGAAGAAAAACTTGAAGAGGAGGGAGAGAGGAAGAACTTTGATGAAGAACTCAGATAGAAAAGAAGAACAGAAGAGCTTCAAAATAGATAAATAACAGAAACTAGCACCTCGGATGAACAGTGAAATCACAGGATAGCAAGTTGAAAAATGAGAAATATCTTCAAAACCAAAACGAATTAGAAGATGGTGTAAAAACAGAAGTTGTAGAACACGTAAAAACCAAGAACGTTCATGAAGACAGCAAGAGCAAAAAATGACTAAAAGAGGGAGCAATAAGGGGAAGAACAGAGAACAATACTGGGTCGCAGATGAACAGGAAAGCACAGTGAAAAAGATGAAATAGCTTAAAAACTAGAAGGAACTAGAAGATGATCCAGAAGAAGAAGTTGTAGAGAACTTAAAAACAAAGAACTTTTATGAAGAGTGTATGAGCTGAAAACGAACTTATAAGGGAGAACTCGGAGGGCTAAGGTTGGGAGAGAAATTGCCAAAAGAAGAACACCCTTCTCCTTCTTGTCATGGGCTATTTATAGGAAAAGTTGGGTAGATGGAGGGTGGAGATTGTATCAATGGAGATGGATGGATGGGATTTAAGTAGAATATGATACATGGGGAAGAGAAAAAGTAGGTGAGTACACCCTCCTTGGGCTTTGGACAACCCCCTTCCCAAGACTCATCATTCCTCTCCTTTATTTCAAACTTTGAATTCAATTCTCCCTCCAACCGAAATATGTGTTTCTTTTACTCAATTTCAAACTTTTAGAAGTTCTTTTCCCTCCAATCAAAATATGTACTTTTGACTTGGTCAACATGGTGGTGACAGTTTTGCCCCCAGCTTCTTTTGTAATTACCTTCGGTGTCCTACACACACATAATTGCACTTTAGTCCATAAAAATTACCACAATGTGCACATAAATCTTTAATGCTCATGATTATGCAATGGACAATTAATTCTCATGGCCCTCAACTTTAATTTATTATTAAATAAGATAATCGAATTAATCAATTTCCGTGAAAGCTCCAATTTAAATGCGGAGTTGAGGTTAACTATGAAATATGCATAATTGCCTAATTATATGCACATAAAATGGTGTATATGCAATGAATTGTCATAAGAAATGGACCCTTATCACACCCCCCAACTTACTCATTACTAGTCCCTTAGCAATGTAAACAATTAGAAAATTAGGACTAGCAAACACTCATGTGTCACAGTTCATGGCAAGAACAATATGCGTAATGATTTAGACTTTGGAGTATTACACGTTCAAGTAGAATATAGTCGGTACAAATTTCATCAGTCCATGTGTTTAGACCTTTCCTCAGAATACACTCAAAATTAAGTATCTCTTTGTGTATGAGCGATATAACTTGACTAATGACTACCAAACAGTCTAGATGAATGAGTCTTCTATCTTTCACTTAAAGATGATTTTTAATTCTGCCCACATCTTGAATTAAGCTTCTCGAATTATAGGTAGCTTCACTCTGCCTGTTTATTCTCTCTCTTTTTTTTTTGACTTATGGTGCTGCACATCCCTTTACCGTTTGACGTGAACCTCAACTCTTGCCTTAGGAGAAGCAGGCCCGGTTACTAAGTTCATGGGCATTTTCCATGTATTTTTTTTCTTTTTTTGGCAGGTAGCTTTTTCCTCATGATTACTTTCACCGAATGGGCATAATATCCATCATCACTTAAGTGTCCAGCAAAATTCCCATCATCCTAATGTTTGTCATCCACCAATCTTGTTATTGTGCAATTGTGTGCAAGTTCAATAGAATTTTTAAGTGTATTCTGAGGAAAAGGCTAAAGACATAACTAATTAATTCATCTCTTTAACTTGCAACTTTTACGAGTAAGACTCTAAGTCATATCATTTTAAGAAAAGTTTCTCATCATGAAATATGAACATGAAACACTTGTTAGAGATGTGATGAAATGTTGTAATTATTTTGAGAAAATTAGAGCTCAAGCTATCCCCCAACTTAGGTGACATTGTCCCTAATGACATGAATAAGATACAAAGCCATAAAAAGTAGAGGGAAGGATAGATATGACCTGAGAGAGAGATGCCGTCGTCAAAGAAATATTGCTCCATGTTCAGTAAACAAAAGAAGAAAATCAATCACAAATTTTTTTTTTTGAAAAGAGACAGGATAATTGGGTTGCCTCCCAAGAAGCGCTAAGTTTAACGTCTTCAGCTAGACACAATATAGCTCACAATAGGTCGCTCAGCCTGAGAGAGTCCTCCTGTAGCATTGGAAGATTTTCGATGTAAGGTTTCAAACGTTGACCATTGACAATGAAAGTTTGACCAATTTTAGGATCACGAATTGTAATTGCACCATGGTCAAATATTTTAATTACCACATATGGTCCATCCCATCGGGATTTCAATTTACCAGCGAATAATCGCAATCTAGAGTTAAAAAGCCAGACCTTTTGGTTGATTTGAAAAGTTTTTCGTGAAATGTGTTTATCATGGAATGCATTAGTCTGGGCTTTATAAATCCTAGAGTTCTCATAGGCCTCATTGCGAAGTTCCTCTAACTCATTCAGTTGAAGGGCTCTATGGGAACTAGCATGTGCTGAATCAAGATTGAATTGTTTGATTGCCCAATAAGCCCTATGTTCCAATTCGACTGGCAAATGACATGGCTTTCCAAAAATGAGCCTATAAGGGGACATGCCAATGGGAGTTTTGTAGGCGGTCCGATAGGCCCATAAAGCATCATCTAATCTTTCTGACCAATCTTTCCTATCGGGCCTAACAGACTTTTGTAAAATGTTCTTGATCTCCCTATTAGAAACCTCCACCTGACCACTAGTCTGGGGATGGTAGGGGGTAGCAATCTTATGTGTTATCCCATACTTCCTAAGCAAAGTCTGGAATTGAGAATGGATGAAATGTGAACCCCCATCACTAATGATAGCCCTAGGACACCCACACCGAGAGAAAATATTCTTACGAACAAATTTCATGACAATTTTGTGATTATTAGTCCTTGTGTCTATAGCTTCTATCCACTTAGACACGTAACCCACTGCCACCAAAATGTACTCATGACCAAAAGATGGTGGAAACGGTCCCATGAAGTCAATTCCCCATACATCAAAAATTTCTACAACCAGGATATGGTTTAAAGGCATCATGTCCCTGCGTGACATGTTTCCCATAGCCTGACGGCGCTCACAAGATTTACAAAATTCGAATGCATCTTTGAATACTGTGGGCCAGTAGAACCCACTCTGCAAAATCTTGGCTGCCGTTTTCTTACCCAAAAAATGCCCCCCACAAGCTAAGGTGTGGCAAAATGTCAGAATACTTTGTTGCTCACCTTTAGGGACACACCTCCGAATGATTTGGCCTGGTCCTAAATAGAATAGCTCGGGGTCTTCCCAAAAGAAGTACTTGAGCTTAGCAAAGAAGCGATCTCTTTCCTGTTTGGACCAACCTTCAGGAATTTTTCTCACGGCTAAGTAATTGACAATGTGTGCATACCATGGGGGTGAAACGTGGGATACACTAAGGAGGTGCTCATCTGGAAATGAGTCCTGTAAGGGTGTGGTGTCTGATGTTATAATTCGGGACAAGTGATCTGCAACAACATTTTCACTTCCCTTTTTATCCCGAATTTTCAAATCGAACTTCTGTAGTAAAAGGATCCATCTAATCAACCTCAGTTTGGCATCTTTTTTAGACAGCAGGTGTCTAAGGGCTGAGTGGTCAGAAAACACAATGACTTTGGCCCCTAGCAGATAGGATCGAAACTTTTCAAGAGCAAAGACAACGGCAAGCAACTCCTTTTCTGTTGTGGTGTACCTAAGTTGGGCATCGGCGAGTGTGCGGCTCGCATAGTAAATCACCACATGCTTTTTGTCTACCCTTTGTCCCAAAATAGCACCTAAAGTATAATCTGAGGCATCACACATAATTTCAAAAGGTAATGACCAATTGGGAGTTTGCAATATTGGGGCATCGGTCAACGCCATTTTCAACGATTCAAAAGCCTCAAGACATAATAGGTCAAGATGGAATGGGACTTCCTTAGCCAGCAGATTAGTGAGAGGTATAGAAACTTTGAAGAAGTCTTGGATGAAGCGGCGATAGAAGCCGGCATGACCCAGGAATGATCGGATTTGTTTTACTGAGGTGGGTGGTGGCAGTTTGGCAATGAGCTCAACATTGGCTTTATCTACCTCAATTCCTCTTGCCGACACTATATGTCCCAGAATAATGCCTTCTTTAACCATGAAATGGCTCTTTTCCCAACTGAGGACAAGATTAGTGTCAATGCATCTCTTCATTACTTTGGCTAAGTGATCAAGGCAGGAATCAAATGTGTCCCCAAAAATGGAGAAATCATCCATGAAAATTTCTAAAAAGTTGCCCACCATGTCAGAAAAAATTGCTAACATGCATCTTTAAAATGTTGCAGGCGCATTACATAATCCAAAGGACATTCTCCGAAAAGTAAATGTTCCGTAGGGACATGTAAATGTGATTTTTTCTTGATCTTCTGGGTAGATAGCCACTTGATTGTACCCAGAATACCCATCTAGAAAACAGAAGTATTTTTGCCCTGCTAATTTTTCTAAAATTTGGTCAATGAATGGGAGGGGAAAATGGTCCTTCTTTGTCATGGAGTTGAGCTTCCTATAATCAATGCAGACCCTCCATCCCGTGGTCAACCTAGTAGGTATCAACTCTTCTTGATCATTGGCGATCACAGTCAGTCCTGATTTCTTTGGGACTATTTGGGTTGGACTTACCCACTCACTATCATAAATTGGGTAGATGATACCGGCATCTAGCCACTTGACCACCTCATTTTTGACCACCTCCTTCATGTGTGGGTTTAATCTCCTCTGCATGTCTCTGCTTGGTTTTGCATTCTCCTCCATATAAATGTGGTGCTGACAAATGGATGGACTAATCCCTTTAAGATCAGTGACAGACCAACCTATAGCCCCTTTATGAGATTTAAGGATCTCAACTAGTTTCTCCTCATGGTTAGGTTCAAGGTCGCTTGCTATGATGACTGGCAAGGTTTGGTCTGGACCTAGGAATGCATACTTAAGGGAGGCCGGCAATGGTTTTAATTCAACCTGAGGAGGAAATTGTAAAGATGGCAGAGCTGGTTCAAATTTAAGCTGAGGCAAGGGTTCAACTGGGGGCCACGTCCTAAGTTGAGTTGACAGGATGTCAACTTCTTCTCTCATTCGGATCCTACTATCCCCTTCAATCTCCAATAACTCCTCAATGGTGTCAACAACATAGCAATCTCCTTTTTGATCATGAAATTTGGATGCCTTAAAAATATTGATGCTAACTTTTTGGTCCCCAAAAGATATGCCCATAACTCCTGAAGCACAATCTATATTAGCTCTAGCCGTGGCTAAAAATGGTCTACCCAAAATGATAGGAGTATGTTTGATTTCTTGGGGAGAAACCATGTCCAAAATAAGAAAGTCGACAGGGAAGTAGCACTCATTCACTTTAACAATGACATCCTCAATAAGGCCCTTTGGAGTCTTGATTGATCTATAGGCGAGCTGGAGAATAATGGGTGTAGGCTTGAGCTCACCGATGTCAAACTGCTCATAGATGGAGGTGGGAAGTAAATTCACACTGGCTCCTAAATCAAGGAGAGCCTTATCAAAGGTCACACCCCCAATGTTGCAAGAGATAAGGGGCACTCCAGGGTCTTTTAACTTCCTTGGAAGTTGATTGAGGACTACGGCACTAACGTTCTCAGGAAGCCGAACCTTTTCCGGGGTCACTCGTGGCACCCGCCTAGGAGTGCACATTTCCTTCAAGAATCTAGCATAGGCTGGGACATGTTTAATGGCATCGAGGAGAGGGATGTTGATGTGTACTTGTTTGAAGAGCTCCATCATCTCCTCGTTGTAGGCCGATTGTTTCTTCTTGGGCTTTAAGGCATTGGGAAATGGCATTGTAGGTTGGTAAGTGCTAGGCCCTTCATCTAGTTTTCGCTTTCCCTTGACATCCTTTTCCTGGTTGGGTTCCTCTTCACTATCAGAAGATATTTCTGGGGCCTAGATCAATGAAGTAGAAGTAGACTCCTGGGGATCTTGGAGGACTTTACCACTTCTTAAGGCTGAAATTGCTTTTGTATTTTCGAGTTGTGGGCCTTTTTGTGGTACTTGGCCTGATGGGTGCTGAAGGAGAGGAGGAATTGGCTGGTTCATGGGGAAGTTTGGTTGTGGGAAGCCCGGGAGATTATTTCGTGGGTTGTCAATGGGCTGACTTGACAGTTGGCCCACTTCCCTTCTCATGGTGGCTTCAGCCAATTGGCCTAATTGGGTTTCCAACTTAGAGATAGTTTGCTAGTGGGCTTGAAGGGTCTGTTGGAAAGATTGACTTTGGGCTTGAATGATTTGTTGGAAGGATTGATTTTGGGCCAGAATTAGTTGTTGTAACTGATGGAATCGAACATCAGTTTGGGAGTCCTGGTTGTGATGCAGAGGAGGTTGATAGGTTTGTTAAGAATTGGAAGACTGCCCATAATTGGGCTGAGGAGGTTGGTATGGGGCCTGACCCTGGTTGAATCAGGGGAGTGGTTGTTGTGCTTGCGGTCCTCGACCATAAGCATTTCCTTGAAATGGTGGCTGAGTTTGGAATTGGTGTTGGATGGGTGATTTGCAGGCTTGAGACATAGAGGAGATGATGGGCTGATTGGGAGCTTGTTGATTTCTCCAATTAAAATTTGGGTGATTCCTCCAGCCCAGATTATAGGTGTTAGAAAATGGGTCATAGTTGGGCTTAGAGAACCCCTGGGCTGCTTGGACTTGCTCCTGTATAAAAGGTGGTAATTGGGCTGCTGTTGGACAATCGGACACATGATGGTCCGAGCTAGCACATAAAGCACACACCTCATGGTGTGTTGGGTCCGGGTATGGGTTGGACGTAGGTGGGATAGTGGTTTCTTGTTTGTTTTGGGCCAAGAGCTGGTCTAATTTGTGGGCTAGCATATCAACATGTTCTAGCTTTTGGGCCATGATGTCCACCTTGTCCAGTTTTTGATTGATGAAATTCACATCCATTCTAGCTTCAGGTTCCACACGATACATCCCGGCCCATTTAGAGGGCCCAATGGTTCTCTCATATGAGGATAAGGAAACATGGTTGATTGAATTCTCGCTCAACATTTCAAATAAGGCATAGGCCTCATCCTCACTCTTACTCATAAAGGCCCCTCCACATGATGCATCCACAATCTGCCTAACTTGATCATCTAGGCCCTCATAGAAAGCTTACACTATTTGCCATTTGGAAAGCCCATGATGTGGGCATTTTCTGAGGAGTTCCTTTAATCTCTCCCATGATTCATGTATTTGTTCATTTGGGAGTTGTGCGAATCCTGTGATTGCACGTCTCATGGTGTTGGTTCTACCGATGGGGTAGAATTTCTTAAGGAGCTCATGTTGCATATCTGCCCATGTGCCAATAGGTTTCCCTAAGGTCCCTAGCCAGTATTTGGCTTTGTCCTTAAGTGAGAAAGAGAATAAGGTCAGGCGGAGAGCATCATCTGTGAAATTTTGAATTTTCACAGTGGAACAAATTTCTAGAAATTCATCTAGATGTTTATAGGGATCTTCATTGGTCTTCCCATAAAAGGATGGGAGCATCTGAATGGTGCTAGATTTGATCTCATAGTGCAAAGCAGGGACATTAGGCAGTTGGATACAAGTGGATGGCTGATAATTCGAAGGAATGAAATATTCCTTCATCTGTTTGGGCACCCCTAATTGGTGTTGTTCAGCCATAGGTTGCGTTTTATTTTGAGCCGGATTAAAAATGAATCGCTCAATCTCACTAATGGGCTCAACTAAGTCAAGGTGTTGAGATCTTCTCCCTTGCATAAACCAAGGTTAAAGATGAGAGATGAGAGAATCGTTTTATGATGTATATTTTTTTTTAATTTTTTTTTGTTTTGACTCAAATAAGGACGAAGAGAGATAAGAGGAGATTTTTTTTCTCTTGTTTTCATTTTTATTTTTATTTTTTATTTTTTTATGCAAATACAAACAAGTTATCACACAAATTACTTAATGCCCTAGATGTGACCTAGACCTACAAATTTGGTTTTACAAAATGGCTAACGTGAAACTTAAGTTCACCCTCAATATTTCCACCGGCCAGGTAAGGGGTGGGGTAGTGGGAGGTTCCCCCTACTTTCGTAGGGACCTAATTATGCCAAACCACTAGTCCGCTTAAGGCGTTTGCCGTCCTACCGTCTTGCCTTAGGCACCAGTTTTCATAAGAGGGTAAGCTCAAATAACACAAGAACCACAGTGTGAACTTAGGACCAATGTCTACTAAATTTTATTTGAGGTCTAGGTGATGCAAAGATGCAAGAGAATTATGATTTGTGGGCTAAAGAAGGGTGATGAAATCCCCACCTTATCTTGCTTATGGGTATTGCCCTTAGAATATTTTAGAAATGATATGCAACAAACCAAGTTCAAACAAGGGGTTCTATGCAAGCATGGAAATGCATGAGCATGCTTTTGAAAAAATAGAGTACTCACCTTGCCTCCCACAATCTTCAATAATGCAATTAACAATGATTAAACAACAAGGAAAAATAAATTCTATCCTAAATGATGCATGACCTAAAAGATGGAAGTGTGGGTTCTACTCATACAATGAAGATTTTTATTGAAGTTCAAGTGATGATTTTTTTGTTTTTTTTAGTGAACATATCTAACCATAAAATATGAAATGTAGAGAAATGAAATTAAAATGAAGAAGGAAAAGTTTGGATACTAACTTGAAAAACGTTCCCTCGTTCTTTTTTTTCTTTTTTCTTTTTTGAAATGAAATGACAAAAAGACTAAGGAAAGGGAGGAGAGCTTACCTCTTAACTGCTTCTTTTTTTTCTTTTTTTTTCAATTTTTTTTAGCTTCGATTCTTGAAGTGCGTTCCCTCGTTCTCTCTTTTTTTTCACCTGTACAAATAAGAAAAAGAAAGAGATATTAGTACACTTATAAACACAAGGAAAACAGAACTTTTAAACCAAAAATCATCATTCCTCCCCGGCAACGGCGCCAAAAATTGATAACGCGAAAGTTCGTCGTTTAAAACACGCGTATAACAATCTTAAAACCGAACTTGCACAAAATGATCAAAAGAGAACGTAGTACTATGACAAGCACGGGTCGAATCCACAGGGAAGAAGATATTTTTAGAGTTAAAAACCTTTTAACCTTTTAGAAAATATTTGTGATTTTTTTATAGCTTGAAGAGAATGCTTAAACAAAGACTGATTCCAACAATTAATTCAAAATGCCTATGATTATGAGTCTATGTCATGGGAAATAATTGCATAACATTGAGAAGAAGAGGTAGAAAAAGTAGGAAGAGAGAGAAGATGAACAAACTCTAGATCAAATGAACACTTCTTTCATTAACATAAAGAAACGATTACATGAAGTGCAAGACGAGCTTACAATGAAGATGTGACGAGATTACAATGAAGTAAAATGAAACTAAAGCAATAGCAACAAGAGGAGCCTGAGATATGAAGATGGTAGCCGCAATGGTGATGACGGCGCCGTCCTCTCTTGGCCTTGGATCACGAACCACCTTGCGGAAGATGTCGTCTACACCGGGAGGAAGTCGCCTTTGTCATTGAAGCTGCCTTTGGAGGGTGAATAACATTGAACCCAAGAGCAGTTAGGGGATGCCCAAGAAGAAGAAGTTGAAGAGGAGGGAGAGATAAATAACTTTGATGAAGAACTCAGATAGAAAAGAAGAACAGAAGAGCTTCAAAATAGATAAATAACAGAAACTAGCACCTCAGATGAACAGTGAAATCACAGGACAGCAAGTTAAAAAATGAGAAATATCTTCAAAACCAGAACGAATTAGAAGATGGTGTAGAAGAAGAAGTTGTAGAACACGTAAAAACCAAGAATGTTCATGAAGATAGTAAGAGCAGAAAATGACTAAAAGAGGGAGCAATAAGGGGAAGAACAGAGAAAAATCCTGGGTCGCAGATGAACATGACATCACAGTGCAAAATATGAAATAGATTAAAAACTAGAAGGAACTATAAGATGCTCCAGAAGAAGAAGTTGTAGAGAACTTAAAAACAAAGAACTTTTATGAAGAGTGCATGAGCTGAAAACGAACTTACAAGGGAGAATTCGGAGGCCTAAGGTTGGGAGAGAAATTGCCAAAAGAAGAACACCCTTCTCCTTCTTGTCATGGGCTATTTATAGGAAAAGTTGGGTAGATGGAGGGTGGAGATTGTATCAATGGAGATGGATGGATGGGATTTAAGTAGAATATGATGCATGGGGAAGAGAAAAAGTAGGTGAGTACACCCTCCTTGGGCTTTGGACAACCCCCTTCCCAAGACTCATCATTCCTCTCCTTTATTTCAAACTTTGAATTCAATTCTCCCTCCAACCGAAATATGTGTTTCTTTTACTCAATTTCAAACTTTTAGAATTTCTTTTCCCTCCAATAAAAATATGTACTTTTGACTTGGTCAACATGGTGGTGACAGTTTTGCCCCCGGCTTCTTTTGTAATTGCCTTCGGTGTCCTACACACACATAATTGCACTTTAGTCCATAAAAATTACCATAATGTGCACATAAATCTTTAATGCTCATGATTATGCAATGGAGAATTAATTCTCATGGCCCTCAACTTTAATTTATTATTAAATAAGATAATCGAATTAATCAATTTCCGTGAAAGCTCCAATTTAAATGCGGAGTTGAGGTTAACTATGAAATATGCATAATTGCCTAATTATATGCACATAAAATGGTGTATATGCAATGAATTGTCATAAGAAATGGACACTTATCAAGTGCCGTACATGTGCTACGGCCAAGATGAAGAAGCAAAGCTCGGGCCTCTATACGCCTCTTCCCGTGCCTGATGCCCCATGGCAGGATATTCACATGGATTTTATCTTGGGATTGCCACGTACCTCCAGGAAGCATGGTTCGATCTATGTAGTTGTTGACCGATTCTCGAAGATGGCCCTGTTCATTCCTTGCTCGAAGACTTCGGATGCTTGGAGGGTAGCCCGCCTTTTCCTCACTCATGTGGTGTGCAAGTTCGGGTTGCCTCGGACCATAGTGTCTGACCGTGATGTTAGATTCACCAGTTATTTTTGGAAGACATTGTGGCATATGTTGGGTACTCATCTCAAGTTTTCCACTGCATATCATCCCAAGACAGATGGTCCGATCGAGGTGGTCAATAGGAGTCTGGGTGACCTTTTCAGGTGTCTTGTCAGGGACCGTGTAGGGGATTGGGATCTCATATTACCACTAGCAGAGTTTGCATATAATGATTCGGTTAACAGGTCTACCGGTATGAGTCCATTCGAGATTGTCACAGGTCGTAGGCCTATGAAGCCAGTGGATCTTGTTCCCATGCCCATCCATGCACGAGTGTCGGAGTCTGCCGAATCGTTTGCTAGGCATGTTAGGAGTCTGCATGACGACATCCGTCGTCACATTGAGGCCAGCAGTGCACGGTATAAGGAGCTAGTCGATGCCCATCGACACCACCGAGAGTTCCAAGAGGGCGAATATGTCATGATCAGGGTAAGACCTGAACGGTTTCCGTCTGGAACCGTTAAGAAATTGCAAGCTCGCGGAGCCTGTCCATTTAGAGTGTTGAAATGCGTTGGATCCAATGCGTATGTTGTGGACCTGCCCGAGGAATATGGTATAAGCTCTACTTTCAATGTATCGGATCTAGTTGCATATAGGGACCCAGCGGTGATCTCTAGTGAGCCTTTCGAGCCATCCCCTCCAATTGAGAGTGATCCCACACCTGAGTGTCCACCTCCCGCCCCTTTTCCACGGCAGCGAGAGCATATAGATCATATACTGGATGAGCAGGTGACAGTTACCAGGAGTGGATCCTACCCGCGCTACCTAGTGCGATGGAGAGGGCGGCCCACCACCGAGTATACATGGATCACCCATGGAGAGTTGTAGCGGATTGATCCGGATCTATTGGAGCGATACCACAGTGATGCAGACCCTTACTCGACAGGGTCGAGTTTCTTCCACCCGGGGAGAATTGGTGCGGACACCCGAGCGATTGAGAAGCATTTTACGCCGAGCCACCGGTACCGTACGCAGAGCACCACTCGAGCCACTTCGGCGTCCATCTGGCTAGGAGACAGTCTGGAGTATCCCACTTGAGTCTCGGCATTTATCACATTTATTTGGACTTTATTTGTGTGTCATGTGTGTTTATTTAATTTTATTCGGTTTGTAATTTGGATTATACTAAGGGTTTTGTGCAAAATGGGACCCCTGGGTCCCACGGGCCACCCACCCCTCCTCCCATTGATCCACCTCACCCCTAGGGCCCATGTGGGGTCAGTCAACATTCCAATTGTGGGCTTCTAGAAGAGTGGGCCTAGTGGGGGACAAGTGGACTTAAATGTCAAGGTTGGCCACCAACCTTAACCACATACTCAAGGGGGCGCCCCCCTCCATTTAGAACAAATTAAGTAATTTTATTATTTTGGTCCAACACACATGGGGAATTAAAATGTGAAGTTCCCTTTGTACCCCCCCCCCCAAATCTAGATCTAGGGTTATTTTGAGTCATTTGGCATTTCATATAAATCTCTTGTATTTCTCATTTTTGATGGAATTAATGCATACAATTTGAAGAAATTCCTTGGAGCAACCTAGTGCGCCCCCCCTCTCTTTTCCCCTATCTTCTTCTTACAGCTGGGAAGGCTGTATTCTAAGGTGGGAAGCCTCACATATCAGTTCCGGTGATCGCCGCCGCCACCATCGTGCCGCCATCGTGCCGCCACCATCGTCGCCGGTATTCTGTCCATCCATCATAGAGCCTCTTTCCACGAATTTTATCTCTCAGCTCCGAGATCTTCTTGAGCTCAGATTTTCAGGGCGTGTTCCAGAGGTTTCTCCCATGTTCTACAAAAATTGGTTTGGCCTCTAGCTTCCGATTTCCATTTTTACATTTTCATCCATCTTTTCCTTCCAGTTCTGCCAGGTTTCTATCTACAGTGACAACAACCCTGAGTTTCCCATCTCCGGACCACCTTTTGATTTTTTATGGAACCCCCAAAATTACTGGAGGCTCTACCCATCATCCCCTCCACCTAAGAATTTTTGTGGAATTTATAAAGGCCTTCACATATTTTCTAAAAAATCATCTTCAGATCCCCCACAGTTCTGTCTGCCAGTGTCCAGATCTGACCCCCAGTCAGTATAAAATTCCTAACAAATCGAAACCTCCACCAACCCCTTCATAAGAATTATTGCCATTTTCCTCTCTCTCCCCTCTACAATCTTCATGAAGAGCTTGAGGTCTGAATCTGAGATCTACCCCACAGTCAAAGGCAATTCTCAGGAAACTTCCTTGCTGCCCTGAGATTTTGGGCACTGTCCAACAACAACTTCAAAAATAGATTAAGGCCAGATCCGTGCATATCCAGTTAATCTCTCGGCCCTAGATCGAAGTAATTTTATTATTTTGGTCCAACACACATGGGGGAATTAAAATGTGAACTTCCCTTTGTACCCCCCCCCCCAAATCTAGATCTAGGGTTATTTTGAGTCTTTTGGCATTTCATATAAATCTCTTGTATTTCTCATTTTTGATGGAATTAATGCATACAATTTGAAGAAATTCCTTGGAGCAACCTGGTGCGCCCCCCTCTCTCTCTCCCCTCTCTTCTTCTTGTAGCTGGGAAGGCTGTATTCTGAGGTGGGAAGCCTCACATATTAGTTCCGGTGATCTCCGCCGCCGCCATCGTGTCGCCATCGCACCGCCACCATTGTCGCCGGTATTCTGTCCATCCAGGACAGAGCCTCTTTGCACGAATTTTATCTCTCAGCTCCGAGATCTTCTTGAGCTCAGGTTCTCAGGGAGTGTTCCAGAGGTTCCCTCCATGTTCTAAAAAAATTGGTTTGGCCTCTAGCTTCCGATTTCTATTTTTACATTTTCGTCCATCTTTTCCTTCCAGTTCTGCCAGGTTTCTGTCTATACTGACAGCAACCCTGAGTTTCCCATCTTCGGACCACCTTTTGATTTTTTATGGAACCCCCAAAATTACTGGAGGCTCTACCCACCATCCCCTCCACCCAAACATTTTCTTGGAATTTCTAAAGGCCTTCACATATTTTCTAAAAAATCATCTTCAGATCCCCCACAGTTCTGTCAACCAGTGTCCAGATCCGACCCCCAGT
This sequence comes from Amorphophallus konjac, assembly GCA_022559845.1. Classification (NCBI taxonomy): domain Eukaryota; kingdom Viridiplantae; phylum Streptophyta; class Magnoliopsida; order Alismatales; family Araceae; genus Amorphophallus; species Amorphophallus konjac. The sequence goes on from CM040127.1 coordinate 211,608,377, forward strand.
CAGTATAAAATCCCTAACAAATTGAAACCTCCACCAACTTCTTCATAAGAATTATTATCGTTTTCCGCTCTCTCCCCTCTACAATCTTCATGAAAGGCTCGAGGTCTGAATCTGAGATCTACCCCACAGTCAAAGGCAGTTCTCAGGAAACTTCCCTGCTGCCCAGAGATTTGGGGCATTGTCCAATAGCAACTTCAAAAATAGATTAAGGCCAGATCCGTGCACATCCAGTTAATCTCTCTAGCCCTAGATCGAAGTAATTCGAAAGAGCTTTCCAACGATACTTTCTGTGCTTCAATCTGACGTCCGGATTGATCGCAGTAGCCGATCTCGCCGGATCGCGCGCTGCAAAACAGAAGCACAAGTCCGTGGGCAGCAACTCCAAAGTTTGGAGATCGAAGCCGATCGGCCTCCGACCGGCGTCCCCGCCCGACCGCCGTCCAGGGAGGCGCGCCACCAGGCTTCTCCACCACAGCGAGACCCACCCCATCAGACCCGGAGGATAGAGCGGCTCGTGGGCCCCACGGACCCGTAGATCGCGCCGTCCGGACAGCACCAAAACGCGGGTTCGGCACCGCCGGGACGACATCAAGATGCTGCCCGTCAACCCAATTGTCGCGACTCCCAGGCCCCACATGTGACCTGTTACCTCCCTGCGTGGAGTGGGTCAAAATTATTGTACTACTGTAAAAGTGTTTAACCGGGAGTCCGTGATTGGCCGGGGTTGTCTTCCCCACGCCGGGAGCGTGGAGGTAACGATCGTAACTTCTTGGCATTCATTAGCTAGTTTAGTATATGATCTTAGGCCGCTGCCGAGTGCGATAGGAACTAGCCCGTGAGTCCATGTCACCGCTGTGAGTGTGAGAGTGACCCGTCGCGTGGCTCGATCTGAGCACGGAAGTTGAGTCAGACTAGCCTTAACTCTGCCGATTCTTCAACCGCGCACGATCCGCGTTTCCCTCGCTTGGGACGACAAGCGAGCTTGCATTTCTGTTAGCGATGTATAGCCCATAGGAACTCCTAGTGTCGGGCCGAAGTCTCTCCAATTTGTGTGTTGCTGGTCGCATCCGCATTTAGAGTCCCTGGTCCGCATCACTTAGAGTCGGTCCCCGTGTCCGTCCCGCATCAATCTTAATAAACTAAATAAACTCAAAATACTCAAAAATACCTCAAAAATCAGCTAATCCGGCGTGGTCCTAATCCGACGCGCCCTAATACGGCGCGATACCCCCCCCCCCCGCGTCGGAATAGCTTCACATTCAAATCTTTTGATTTTCATTTGGCCGACACCCGGCGCGCCCTAATCCGGCGGGCCCTGGGCGGGGCGCGCCGGTTAAGGCCTTCACCCCCACCATGCCGTTTAAACCCCTACTCCTACGCTATACCGCGCCGTATAACCCTTATACCTATGCTACCCCGCGTCAGTTTTGAATAAAAATGCGTATGTTGCACCGTTTTAACTCCTCTCTCATTCTCGAGCCAACCCTCGCCTTCCACGGCTTGTGTCGATCAACGTAATTAACCATAAATCAAATAAAAAATAAACTCTTCAAGTTAAAATCTTATGTCATTATGCATTCTCCCAATTCATGCATTAGACATAGATATGCATTCTTATGCGCCTCATTAATGCATGCTTGCTTGAACGAGACCTCGGTATATCAAATGGCCTCGACGGAAGGCCGGGTCATGCCCGACCGAAAATCTTGGCTATGCGCGATGGTGGTCTCCGGACTTACGTTCTCCACCTCGTATCGAGGGCTCAAACTTAATGAACCATGTCTGCTCTGCATCATTAAGAAAATAACCAATGAATCATTCCATGCAGCCTTAAAGGCTTCATCATCACATGCACTCTCTTGCATTCTATTTCAGCCTCGAACGGCTCGTTATCTCGATAATTAATCAGAGGTTTTCCTTCTTATTGGAGGATGTAATTAACGCCATAGCCTTTATGTTATGGCGGACTTTCGGTCCCGACACGAACTTCACTCTCGCCCGACTCGGGTCAGATTGAGCGCATAATAAACTCGTCACCTAGTGACTGGCACGCCCTAAGAAATAATATTTTCCAAATAAAAGATCCCATCCCTATAAGTCTGGCACGCCCGGTGGGACCGAGTTCTCCTCTCATCTCTTTGCCGAGATAAACGGGCCTCAAGGCCCCCCAAAGAAGTCCCGATCATTTGCTTATTCTATTTTGTAGTGAAAGTGACGATGGCTGCTGGACTCACTACGCTAGCCTTTGGCCCCGAGATTGTGGCCAACCATGCTGCTGACGGGTACCTGGTGGTGCCGATGATTTTTGGTTCCTTCCCACTGGTGGTCGGCTTCCCCAACTTCCTAGGGGTAGCCTTCACTAACATACTGAAGGTCGAGCTTTCAGAGCCGATAGAGCAAGAAGCTGCCATGAAGACAAGGGCCCACAACGCCCGAAGCTGCAGGGGTCTGGCGACAGAACAAACTTAGTTGATTAGCTGCATGGTGCATCATGTGGCTCAAGGGGCTCGCCCCACTTACCGCTACAAGCCCCAGAGTCTCCGCCAGGGGAGTTCCCGCCGAAGAGCTGCTGTTCCCATGACTGGACGATTGTCAATGTCCGGGAAGTCTGTCCTGATTGGGGGTGCCCAGATCTTCCTGGACGGACGTGAGGCCCAAGCAATTCCAGACAGGGTGGTTGCTGCTGTGCAAACCCGCAACTCCTTCCAAGCTCTTTCCGGGAGGAGGGCTGAGAAAGAAGAAGAAGGCCGTCAAAGCTGGGGAGAGCTGGCCCCAAGGCCCAAGAAGTTTAAGCAAGTCTGGGTCCCTAAGAGGATCTAACCTGCTCGCCGTAAGGCGCCTGTTTACTACCACTCCAAGCGCATCCAGGCGAAGGAAAGAAATGAGAGGGCGCTGGCCCCAAGAAGAGAAGAGACTGTCGCGGTGCCTATTCACCGCACAAGTTTTAGGGCATTTGCCCGACAGGCGAATTAATCAATTTCCGTGAAAGCTCCAATTTAAATGCGGAGTTGAGGTTAACTATGAAATATGCATAATTACCTAATTATATGCACATAAAATGGTGTATATGCAATGAATTGTCATAAGAAATGGACCCTTATCACACCCCCCAGCTTACTCATTGCTAGTCCCTTAGCAATGTAAACAATTAGAAAATTAGGACTAGCAAACACTCATGTGTCACAGTTCATGGCAAGAACATTATGCGTAATGATTTAGACTTTGGAGTATTACAAGTTCAAGTAGAATATATTCGGTACAAATTTCATCAGTCCATGTGTTTAGACCTTTCCTCAGGATACACTCAAAATTAAATATCTCTTTGTGTATGAGTGATATAACTTGACTAATGACTACCAAACAGTCTAGATGAATGAGTCTTCTATCTTTCACTTAAAGATGATTTTTAATTCTGCCCACATCTTGAATTAAGCTTCTCGAATTATAGGTAGCTTCACTCTGCCTGTTTATTCTCTCTCTTTTTTTTTTGACTCACGGTGCTGCACATCCCTTTACCGTTTGACGTGAACCTCAACTCTTATCTTAGGAGAAGCAGGCCCGGTTACTAAGTTCAGGGGCATTTTCCATGTATTTTTTTTCTTTTTTTGGCAGGTAGCTTTTTCCTCATGATTACTTTCACCGAATGGGCATAATATCCATCATCACTTAAGTGTCCAGTAAAATTCCCATCATTCTAATGTTTGTCATCCACCAATCTTGTTATTGTGCAATTGTGTGCAAGTTCAATAGAATTTTCAAGTGTATTCTGAGGAAAAGGCTAAAGACATAACCAATTAATTCATCCCTTTAACTTGCAACTTTTACGAGTAAGACTCTAAGTCCTATCATTTTAAGAAAAGTTTCTCATCATGAAATATGAACATGAAACACTTGTTAAAGATGTGATGAAATGTTGTAATTATTTTGAGAAAATTAGAGCTCAAGCTACCCCCCAACTTAGGTGACATTGTCCCTAATGACATGAATAAGATATAAAGCCATAAAAAGTAGAGGGAATGATAGATACGACCTGAGAGAGAGATGTTGTCGTCAAAGAAATATTGCTCCATGTTCCGTAAACAAAAGAAGAATATCAATCATAATTTTTTTTTTGAAAAGAGACAGGATAATTGGGTTGCCTCCCAAGAAGCGCTAAGTTTAACGTCTTCAGTTAGACACAATATAGCTCACAATGGGTCTCTCAGCCTGAGAGAGTCCTCCTGCAGCATTGGAAGATTTTTGATGTAAGGTTTCAAACGTTGACCATTGACAATGAAAGTTTGACCAATTTTAGGTTCACGAATTGTAATTGCACCATGGTCAAATATTTTAATTACCACATATGGTCCATCCCATCGGGATTTCAATTTACCAGGGAATAATCGCAGTCTAGAGTTAAAAAGCCAGACCTTTTGGTTGATTTGAAGAAATTTTCGTGAAATGTGTTTATCATGGAATGCTTTAGTCTGGGCTTTATAAATCCTAGAGTCCTCATAGGCCTCATTGCGAAGTTCCTCTAACTCATTCAGTTGAAGGGCTCTATGGGAACTAGCCTGTGCTGAATCAAGATTGAATTGTTTGATTGCCCAATAGGCCCTATGTTCCAATTCGACTGGCAAATGACATGGCTTTCCAAAAATGAGCCTATAAGGGGACATGCCAATGGGAGTTTTGTAGGCGGTCAGATAGACCCATAAAGCATCATCTAATCTTTCTGACCAATCTTTCCTATCGGGCCTAACAGACTTTTGTAAAATATTCTTGATCTCCCTATTAGAAACCTCCACCTGACCACTAGTCTGGGGATGGTAGGGGGTAGCAATCTTATGTGTTATCTCATACTTCCTAAGCAAAGTCCGGAATTGAGAATGGATGAAATGTGAACCCCCATCACTAATGATAGCCCTAGGACACCCAAACCGAGAGAAAATGTTCTTACGAACAAATTTCATGACAATTTTGTGATCATTAGTCCTTATGGCTATAGCTTCTATCCACTTAGACACGTAACCCACCGCCACCAAAATGTACTTATGACCAAAAGATGGTGGAAACGGTCCCATGAAGTCAATTCCCCATACATCAAAAATTTCTACAACCAGGATATGGTTTAAAGGCATCATGTCCCTGCGTGACATGTTTCCCATAGCCTGACGGCACTCACAAGATTTACAAAATTCGAATGCATCTTTGAATACTGTGGGCCAGTAGAACCCACTCTGCAAAACCTTGGCTGCCGTTTTCTTACCCGAAAAATGCCCCCCACAAGCTAAGGTGTGGCAAAATGTCAGAATACTTTGTTGCTCACCTTTAGGGACACACCTCCGAATGATTTGGTCTGGTCCTAAATAGAATAGCTCGGGGTCTTCCCAAAAGAAGTACTTGAGCTTAGCAAAGAAGTGATCTCTTTCCTGTTTGGCCCAACCTTCAGGAATTTTTCTCACGGCTAAGTAATTGACAATGTGTGCATACCATGGGGGTGAAACGTGGGATACACTAAGGAGGTGCTCATCTGGAAATGAGTCCTGTAAGGGTGTGGTGTCTGATGTTATAATTCGGGACAAGTGATCTGCAACAACATTTTCACTTCCTTTTTTATCCCGAATTTTCAAATCGTTCTGTAGTAAAAGGATCCATCTAATCAACCTCAGTTTGGCATCTTTTTTAGACAGCAGGTGTCTAAGGGCTGAGTGGTCAGAAAACACAATGACTTTGGCCCCTAGCAGATAGGATCGAAACTTTTCAAGAGCAAAGACAACGGCAAGCAACTCCTTTTCTGTTGTGGTGTACCTAAGTTGGGCATCGGCGAGTGTGCGGCTCGCATAGTAAATCACCACATACTTTTTGTCTACCCTTTGTCTCAAAATAGCACCTAAAGCATAATCTGAGGCATCACACATAATTTCAAAGGGTAATGACCAATTGGGAGTTTGCAATATTGGGGCATTAGTCAACGCCATTTTAAACGATTCAAAAGCCTCAAGACATGATAGGTCAAGATGGAATGGGACTTCCTTAGCCAGGAGATTAGTGAGAGGTATAGAAACTTTGGAGAAGTCTTGGATGAAGCGGCGATAGAAGCCGGCATGACCCAGGAATGATCGGATTTGTTTTACTGCGGTGGGTGGTGGCAGTTTGGCAATGAGCTCAACCTTGGCTTTATCTACCTCAATTCCTCTTGCCGACACTATATGTCCCAGAACAATGCCTTCTTTAACCATGAAATGGCTCTTTTCCCAACTGAGGACAAGATTAGTGTCAATGCATCTCTTCATTACTTTGGCTAAGTGATCAAGGCAGGAATCAAATGTGTCCCCAAAAATGGAGAAATCATCCATGAAAATTTCTAAAAAGTTGCCCACCATGTCAGAAAAAATTGCTAACATGCATCTTTGAAATGTTGCAGGCGCATTACATAATCCAAAGGACATTCTCCGAAAAGCAAATGTTCCGTAGGGACATGTAAATGTGATTTTTTCTTGATCTTCTGGGTACATAGCCACTTGATTGTACCCAGAATACCCATCTAGAAAATAGAAGTATTTTTGCCCTGCTAATTTTTCCAAATTTTGGTCAATGAATGGGAGGGGAAAGTGGTCCTTCTTTGTCATGGAGTTGAGCTTCCTATAATCAATGTAGACCCTCCATCCCGTGGTCAACCTAGTAGGTATCAACTCTTCTTGATCATTGGCGATCACAGTCAGTCCTGATTTCTTTGGGACTATTTGGGTTGGACTTACCCACTCACTATCATAAATTGGGTAGATGATACCGGCATCTAGCCACTTGACCACCTCATTTTTGACCACCTCCTTCATGTGTGGGTTTAATCTCCTCTGCATGTCTCTGCTTGGTTTTGCATTCTCCTCCATATAAATGTGGTGCTGACAAATGGATGGACTAATACCTTTAAGATCAGTGACAGACCAACCTATAGCCCCTTTATGAGATTTAAGGATCTCAACTAGTTTCTCCTCATGGTTAGGTTCAAGGTCGCTTGCTATGATGACTGGCAAGGTTTGGTCTGGACCTAGGAATGCATACGTAAGGGAGGCCGGCAATGGTTTTAATTCAACCTGAGGAGGAAATTGTAAAGATGGCAGAGCTGGTTCAAATTTAAGCTGAGGCAAGGGTTCAACTGGGGGCCACGTCCTAAGTTGAGTTGACAGGATGTCAACTTCTTCTCTCATTCTGATCCTACTATCCCCTTCAATCTCCAATAACTCCTCAATGGTGTCAACAACATAGCAATCTCCTTTTTGATCATGAAATTTGGATGCCTTAAAAATATTGATGCTAACTTTTTGGTCCCCAAAAGATATGTCCATAACTCCTGAAGCACAATCTATATTAGCTCTAACCGTGGCTAAAAATGGTCTACCCAAAATGATAGGAGTATGTTTGATTTCTTGGGGAGAAACCATGTCCAAAATAAGAAAGTCGGCAGGGAAGTAGCACTCATTCACTTTAACAATGACATCCTCAATAAGGCCCTTTGGAGTCTTGATTGATCTATCGGCGAGTTGGAGAATAATGGGTGTAGGCTTGAGCTCACCGATGTCAAACTGCTCATAGATGGAGGTGGGAAGTAAATTCACACTGGCTCAGAAATCAAGGAGAGCATTATCAAAGGTCACACCCCCAATGTTGCAAGAGATAAGGGGCGCTCCAGGGTCTTTTAACTTCCTTGGAAGTTGATTGAGGACTACGGCACTAACGTTCTCGGGAAGCCGAACCTTTTCCGGGGTCACTCGTGGCACCCGCCTAGGAGTGCACATTTCCTTCAAGAATCTAGCATAGGCTGGGACATGTTTAATGGCATCGAGGAGAGGGATGTTGATGTGTACTTGTTTGAAGAGCTCCATCATCTCCTCGTTGTAGGCCGGTCGTTTCTTCTTGGGCTTTAAGGCATTGGGAAATGGCACTGTAGGTTGGTAAGTGCTAGGCCCTTCATCTAGTTTTCGCTTTCCCTTGACATCCTTTTCCTGGTTGGGTTCCTCTTCACTATCAGAAGATATTTCTGGGGCCTGGATCAATGAAGTAGAAGTAGACTCCTGGGGATCTTGGAGGACTTTACCACTTCTTAAGGCTGAAATTGCTTTTGCATTTTTGAGTTGTGGGCCTTTTTGTGGTACTTGGCCTGATGGGTGCTGAAGGAGAGGAGGAATTGGCTGGTTCATGGGGAAGTTTGGTTGTGGGAAGCCCGGGGGATTATTTCGTGGGTTGGCAATGGGCTGACTTGGCAGTTGGCCCACTTCCCTTCTCATGGTGGCTTCAGCCAATTGGCCTAATTGGGTTTCCAACTTAGAGATAGTTTGCTGGTGGGCTTGAAGGGTCTGTTGGAAAGATTGACTTTGGGCTTGAATGATTTGTTGGAAGGATTGATTTTGGGCCAGAATTAGTTGTTGTAACTGATGGAATCGATCATCAGTTTGGGAGTCCTGGTTGTGATGCAGAGGAGGTTGATAGGTTTGTTAAGAATTGGAAGACTGCCCATAATTGGGCTGAGGAGGTTGGTATGGGGCCTGACCCTGGTTGAATCGGGGGAGTGGTTGTTATGCTTGCGGTCCTCGACCATAAGCATTTCCTTGAAATGGTGGCTGAGTTTGGAATTGGTGTTGGATGGGTGTTTTGCAGGCTTGAGACATAGAGGGGATGATGGGCTGATTGGGAGCTTGTTGATTTCTCCAATTGAAATTTGGGTGATTCCTCCAGCCCAGACTATAGGTGTTAGAAAATGGGTCATAGTTGGGCTTAGAGAACCCCTGGGCTGCTTGGACTTGCTCCTGTATAAAAGGTGGTAATTGGGCTACTGTTGGATAATCGGACACATGATGGTCTGAGCTAGCACATAAAGCACACACCTCATGGTGTGTTGGGTCCGGGTATGGGTTGGACGTAGGTGGGATAGTGGTTTCTTGTTTGTTTTGGGCCAAGAGCTGGTCTAATTTGTGGGCTAGCATATCAACATGTTCTAGCTTTTGGGCCATGATGTCCACCTTGTCCAGTTTTTGATTGATGAAATTCACATCCATTCTAGCTTCAGGTTCCACACGATACATCCCGGCCCGTTTAGAGGGCCCAATGGTTCTCTCATATGAGGATAAGGAAACATGGTTGATTGAATTCTCGCTCAACATTTCAAATAAGGCATAGGCCTCATCCTCACTCTTACTCATAAAGGCCCCTCCACATGATGCATCCACAATCTGCCTAACTTGATCATCTAGGCCCTCATAGAAAGCTTGCACTATTTGCCATTTGGAAAGCCCATGATGTGGGTATTTTCTGAGGAGTTCCTTTAATCTCTCCCATGATTCATGTATTTGTTCATTTGGGAGTTGCGCGAATCCTGTGATTGCACGTCTCATGGTGTTGGTTCTACCGATGGGGTAGAATTTCTTAAGGAACTCATATTGCATATCTGCCCATGTGCCAATAGGTTTCCCTAAGATCCCTAGCCAGTATTTGGCTTTGTCCTTAAGTGAGAAAGAGAATAAGGTCAGGCGGAGAGCATCATCTGTGAAATTTTGAATTTTCACAGTGGAACAAATTTCTAGAAATTCATCTAGATGTTTATAGGGATCTTCATTGGTCTTCCCATAAAAGGATGGGAGCATCTGAATGGTGCTAGATTTGATCTCATAGTGCAAAGCAGGGACATTAGGCAGTTGGATACAAGTGGATGGCTAATAATTCGAAGGAATGAAATATTCCTTCATCTGTTTGGGCACCCCTAATTGGTGTTGTTCAGCCATAGGTTGGGTTTTATTTTGAGCCGGATTAAAAATGAATCGCTCAATCTCACTAATGGGCTCAACTAAGTCAAGGTGTTGAGATCTTCTCCCTTGCATAAACCAAGGTTAAAGATGAGAGATGAGAGAATCGTTTTATGATGTATATTTTTTTTTAAATTTTTTTTTTGTTTTGACTCAAATAAGGACGAAGAGAGATAAGAGGAGATTTTTTTTTTCTTGTTTTCATTTTTATTTTTATTTTTTATTTTTTTTTATGCAAACACAAACAAGTTATCACACAAATTACTTAATGCCCTAGATGTGACCTAGACCTACAAATTTGGTTTTACAAAATGGCTAACGTGAAATTTAAGTTCACCCTCAATATTTTCACCGGCCAGGTAAGGGGTGGGGTAGTGGGAGGTTCCCCCTACTTTCGTAGGGCCCTAATTATGCCAAACCACTAGCCCGCTTAAGGCGTTTGTCATCCGACCGTCTTGCCTTAGGCACCAGTTTTCATAAGAGGGTAAGCTCAAATAACACAAGAACCACAGTGTGAACTTAGGACCAATGTCTACTGAATTTTATTTGAGGTCTAGGTGATGCAAAGATGCAAGAGAATTATGATTTGTGAGCTAAGGAAGGGTGATGAAATCCCCACCTTATCTTGCTTATGGGTATTGCCCTTAGAATATTTTAGAAATGATATGCAACAAACCAAGTTCAAACAAGGGGTTCTATGCAAGCATGGAAATACATGAGCATGCTTTTGAAAAAAATAGAGTACTCACCTTGCCTCCCGCAATCTTCAATAATGCAATTAACAATGATTAAACAACAAGGAAAAATAAATTCTATCCTAAATGATGCATGACCTAAAAGATGGAAGTGTGGGTTCTACTCATACAATGAAGATTTTTATTGAAGTTCAAGTGATGATTTTTTTGTTTTTATTCAGTGAACCTATCTAACCACAAAATATGAAATGTAGAGAAATGAAATTAAAATGAAGGAGGAAAAGTTTGGATACTTACTTAAAAAGCGTTCCCTCGTTATTTTTTTTTCTTTTTTGTTTTTTGAAATGAAATGACAAAAAGACTAAGGAAAGGGAGGAGAGCTTACCTCTTAACTGCTTCTTTTTTTTCTTTTTTTTCGATTTTTCTTAGCTTCGATTCTTGAAGTGCGTTCCCTCGTTCTCTCTTTTTTTTCACCTGTACAAATAAGAAAAAGAAAGAGATATTAGTACACTTATAAACACAAGGAAAACAAAACTTTTAAACCAAAAATCATCATTCCTCCTCGGCAACGGCGCCAAAAATTGATAACGCGAAAGTTCGTCGTTTAAAACACGCGTATAACAATCTTAAAATCGAACTTGCACAAAATGATCAAAAGAGAACGTAGTACTATGACAAACACAGGTCGAATCCACAGGGAAGAAGATATTTTTAGAGTTAAAAACCTTGTAACCTTTTAGAAAATATTTGTGATTTTTTTGTAGCTTGAAGAGAATGATTAAACAAAGACTGATTCCAACAATTAATTCAAAATGCCTATGATTATGAGTCTATGCCATGGGAAATAATTGCATAACATTGAGAAGAAGAGGTAGAAAAAGTAGGAAGAGAGGGAAGATGAACAAACTCTAGATGAAATGAACACTTCTTTCATTAACATAAAGAAATGATTACATGAAGTGCAAGACGAGCTTACAATAAATATGTGACGAGATTACAATGAAGTAAAATGAAACTAAAGCAATAGCAACAAGAGGAGCCTGAGATGTGAAGATGGTAGCCGCAATGGTGATGACGGCGCCGTCCTCTCTTGGCCTTGGATCACGAACCACCTTGCGGAAGATGTCGTCTACACCGGGAGGAAGTCACCTTTGTCATTGAAGCTGCCTTTGGAGGGTGAATAACTTTGAACCCAAGAGGAGTTAGGGGATACCCAAGAAGAAGAAGTTGAAGAGAAGGGAGAGATAAATAACTTTGATGAAGAACTCAGATAGAAAAGAAGAACAGAAGAGCTTCAAAATAGATAAATAACAGAAAGTAGCACCTCAGATGAACAGTGAAATCACAGGACAGCAAGTTAAAAATGAGAAATATCTTCAAAACCAGAACGAATTAGAAGATGGTGTAGAAGAAGAAGTTGTAGAACACGTACAAACCAACAATGTTCATGAAGACAGTAAGAGCAGAAAATGACTAAAAGAGGGAGCAATAAGGGGAAGAACAGAGAAAAATACTGGGTCACAGATGAACATGACATCACAGTGCAAAATACGAAATAGCTTAAAAACTAGAAGGAACTATAAGATGCCCCAGAAGAAGAAGTTGTAGAGAACTTAAAAACAAAGAACTTTTTTGAAGAGTGCATGAGCTGAAAACGAACTTACAAGGGAGAACTCGGAGGCCTAAGGTTGGGAGAGAAATTGCCAAAAGAAGAACACCCTTCTCCTTCTTGTCATGGGCTATTTATAGGAAAAGTTGGGTAGATGGAGGGTGGAGATTGTATCAATGGAGATGGATGGATGGGATTTAAGTAGAATATGATGCATGGGAAGAGAAAAAGTAGGTGAGTACACCCTCCTTGGGCTTTGGACAACCCTCTTCCCAAGACTCATCATTCCTCTCCTTTATTTCAAACTTTGAATTCAATTCTCCCTCCAACCGAAATATGTGTTTCTTTTACTCAATTTCAAACTTTTAGAATTTCTTTTCCCTCCAATCAAAATATGTACTTTTGACTTGGTCAACATAGTGGTGACAGTTTTACCCCCGGCTTCTTTTGTAATTACCTTCGGTGTCCTACACACACATAATTGCACTTTAGTCCATAAAAATTACCACAATGTGCACATAAATCTTTAATGCTCATGATTATGCAATGGAGAATTAATTCTCATGGCCCTCAACTTTAATTTATTATTAAATAAGATAATCGAATTAATCAATTTCCGTGAAAGCTCCAATTTAAATGCGGAGTTGAGGTTAACTATGAAATATGCATAATTGCCTAATTATATGCACATAAAATGGTGTATATGTAATGAATTGTCATAAGAAATGGACACTTATCAAGTGCCGTACATGTGCTACGGCCAAGATGAAGAAGCAAAGCTCGGGCCTCTATACGCCTCTTCCCGTGCCTGATGCCCCGTGGCTGGATATTCACATGGATTTTATCTTGGGATTGCCACGTACCTCCAGGAAGCATGGTTTGGTCTATATAGTTGTTGACCGATTCTCAAAGATGGCCCTGTTCATTCCTTGCTCGAAGACTTCGGATGCTTCGAGGGTAGCCCGCCTTTTCCTCACTCATGTGGTGTGCAAGTTTGGGTTGCCTCGTACCATAGTGTCTCACCGTGATGTTAGATTCACCAGTTATTTTTGGAAGACATTGTGGCATATGTTGGGTACTCATCTCAAGTTTTCCACTGCATATCATTCCAAGACAGATGGTCCGACCGTGGTGGTCAATAGGAGTCTGGGTGACCTTTTGAGGTGTCTTGTCAGGGACCGTGTAGGGGATTGGGATCTCATATTACCACTAGCAGAGTTTGCATATAATGATTCGGTTAACAGGTCTACCGGTATGAGTCCATTCGAGATTGTCACAGGTCGTAGGCCTATGAGGGCAGTGGATCTTGTTCCCATGCCCATCCATGCACGAGTGTCGGAGTATGCCGAATCGTTTGCTAGGCATGTTAGGAGTCTGCATGACGACATCCGTCGTCACATTGAGGCCAGCAGTGCACGGTATAAGGAGCTAGCCGATGCCCATCGACACCACCGAGAGTTCCAAGAGGGCGAATATGTCATGATCAGGGTAAGACCTGAACGGTTTCCGTCTGGAACCGTTAAGAAATTGCAAGCTCGCGGAGCCGGTCCATTTAGAGTGTTGAAATGCGTTGGATCCAATGCGTATGTTGTGGACCTGCCCGAGGAATATGGTATAAGCTCTACTTTCAATGTATCAGATCTAGTTGCATATAGGGACCCAGTGGTGATCTCTAGTGAGCCTTTCGAGCCATCCCCTCCAATTGAGAGTGATCCCACACCTGAGTGTCCACCTCCCGCCCCTTTTCCACGGCAGCGAGAGCATATAGATCATATACTGGATGAGCAGGTGACAGTTACCAGGAGTGGATCCTACCCGCGCTACCTAGTGCGATGGAGAGGGCGGCCTGCCACCGAGGATCCATGGATCACCCATGGAGAGTTGCAGCGGATTGATCCGGATCTATTGGAGCGATACCATCGTGATGCAGACCCTTACTCGACAGGGTCGAGTTTCTTCCACCCGGGGAGAATTGGTGCGGACACCCGAGCGATTGAGAAGCATTTTACGCCGAGCCACCGGTACCGTACGCAGAGCACCACTCGAGCCACTTCGGCGTCCATCTGGCTCGGAGACAGTCTGGAGTATCCTCCTTGAGTCTCGGCATTTATCACATTTATTTGGACTTTATTTGTGTGCCATGTGTGTTTATTTAATTTTATTCGGTTTGTAATTTGGATTATACTAAGGGTTTTTGTGCAAAATGGGACCCCTGGGTCCCACGGGTCACCCACCCCTCCTCCCATTGATCCACCTCACCCCTAGGGCCCATGTGGGGTCAGTCAACATTCCAATTGTGGGCTTCTAGAAGAGTGGGCCTAGTGGGGGACAAGTCGACTTAAATGTCAAGGTTGGCCACCAACCTTAACCACATACTCAAGGGGGCGCCCCCCTCCATTTAGAACAAATTAAGTAATTTTATTATTTTGGTCCAACACACATGGGGAATTAAAATGTGAAGTTCCCTTTGTACCCCCCCCCAAATCTAGATCTAGGGTTATTTTGAGTGATTTGGCATTTCATATAAATCTCTTCTATTTCTCATTTTTGATGGAATTAATGCATACAATTTGAAGAAATTCCTTGGAGCAGCGTAGTGTGCCCCCCCCTCTCTCTCCCCTCTCTTCTTCTTGCAGCTGAGAAGGCTGTATTCTAAGGTGGGAAGCCTCACATATCAGTTCCGGTGATCGCCGCCGCCGCCATCGTGCCGCCATCGCACCGCCACCATCGTCGTCGGTATTCTGTCCATCCATCATAGAGCCTCTTTCCACGAATTTTATCTCTCAGCTCCGAGATCTTCTTGAGCTCAGATTTTCAGGGCGTGTTCCAGAGTTTTCTCCCATGTTCTACAAAAATTGGTTTGGCCTCTAGCTTCCGATTTCCATTTTTACATTTTCGTCCATCTTTTCCTTCCAGTTCTGCCAGGTTTCTATCTACAGTGACAACAACCCTGAGTTTCCCATCTCCGGATCACCTTTTGATTTTTTATGGAACCCCCAAAATTACTGGAGGAACTACCCACCATCCCCTCCACCTAAGAATTTTCTTGGAATTTATAAATCCCTTCACTTATTTTCTAAAAAATCATCTTCAGACCCCCACAGTTCTGTCTGCCAATGTCCAGATCTGACCCCCAGTCAGTATAAAATCCCTAACAAATCAAAACCTCCACCAACCCCTTCATAAGAATTATTGCCGTTTTCCTCTCTCTCCCCTCTACAATCTTCATGAAGAGCTTGAGGTATGAATCTGAGATCTACCCCACAGTCAAAGGCAATTCTCAGGAAACTTCCCTACTGCCCTGAGATTTTGGGCACTGTCCAACAACAACTTCAAAAATAGATTAAGGCCAGATTCGTGCATATCTAGTTAATCTCTCGGCCCTAGATCGAAGTAATTTTATTATTTTGGTCCAACACACATGGGGAATTAAAATGTGAACTTCCCTTTGTACCCCCCCCCCAAATCTAGATCTAGAGTTATTTTGAGTCTTTTGGCATTTCATATAAATCTCTTGTATTTCTCATTTTTGATGGAATTAATGCATACAATTTGAAGAAATTCCTTGGAGCAGCCTGGTGCGCCCCCCTCTCTCTCTCCCCTCTCGTCTTCTTGCAGCTGGGAAGACTGTATTCTGAGGTGGGAAGCCACACATATTAGTTCCGGTGATCTCCGCCGCCGCCATCGTGTCGCCATCGCACCGCCACCATCGTCGCTGGTATTCTGTCCATCCAGGACAGAGCCTCTTTCCACGAATTTTATCTCTCAACTCCGAGATCTTCTTGAGCTCAGGTTCTCAGGGAGTGTTCCATAGGTTCCCTCCATGTTCTAAAAAAATTGGTTTGGCCTCTAGCTCCCGATTTCTATTTTTACATTTTCGTCCATCTTTTCCTTCTAGTTCTGCCAGGTTTCTATCTATAGTGACAGCAACCCTGAGTTTCCCATCTTCGGACCACCTTTTGATTTTTTATGGAACCCCCAAAATTACTGGAGGCTCTACCCACCATCCCCTCCACCCACAAATTTTCGTGGAATTTCTAAAGGCCTTCACATATTTTCTAAAAAATCATCTTCAGATCCCCCACAGTTCTGTCAACCAGTGTCCAGATCCGACCCCCAGTCAGTATAAAATCCCTAACAAATCGAAACCTCAACCAACTTCTTCATAAGAATTATTGTCATTTTTCGCTCTCTCCCCTCTACAATCTTCATGAAAGGCTCGAGGTCTGAATCTGAGATCTACCCCACAGTCAAAGGCAGTTCTCAGGAAACTTCCCTGCTACCCAGAGATTTGGGGCATTGTCCAATAGCAACTTCAAAAATAGATTAAGGCCAGATCCGTGCATATCCAGTTAATCTCTCTGGCCCTAGATCGAAGTAATTCGAAAGAGCTTTCCAACGATACTTTCTGTGCTTCAATCTGACGTCTGGATTGATCGCAGCAGCCGATCTCGCCGGATCGCGCGCTGCAAAACAGAAGCACAAGTCCGTGGGCAGCAACTCCAAAGTTTGGAGATCGAAGCCGATCGGCCTCCGACCGGCGTCCCCGCCCGACCGCCGTCCAGGGAGGCACCCCACCAGGCGTCTCCACCACAGCGAGACCCACCCCATCAGACCCGGAGGATAGAGTGGCTCGTGGGCCCCACGGACCCGTAGATCGCGCCGTCCGGACAGCACCAAAACGGGGGTTCAGCACCGCCGAGACGACGTCAAGATGCTGTCCGTCAACCCAATTGTCATGACTCCCAGGCCCCACATGTGACCTGTTACCTCCCTGCGTGGAGTGGGTCAAAATTATTGTACTGCTGTAAAAGTGTTTAACCGGGAGTCCGTGATTGGCCGGGGTTGTCTTCCCCACGTCGGGAGCGTGGAGGTAACGATCGTAACTTCTTGGCATTCATTAGCTAGTTTAGTATATGATCTTAGGCCGCTGCCGAGTGCGATAGGAACTAGCTCGTGAGTCCATGTCACTGCTGTGGAGCCAGAGCTTCTTGAAGATGAGACCCTGGAAGTCAGCCACGTACAACCCTCATTGTGGCAATTGTACTTTGATGGCGCATCCAGAATCGACACCCCAGCAACTGGATCGGCCAAAGTCCGGGCAGGGGCAGGCATAGTCCTGAAATCTCCAGAAGGAGAAGTCATATATACATCATGTTCAATAAACAAACCTTGCACAAATAATGAAGTATAATATGAAGCCCTAATCATTGGGTTACAAATTTCCTTGTCTATGGAGATTCAGATGCTTGAAGCATTCAGGGACTCCATGCTAGTGGTAAAACAGCTAGAAGGAGAGTTCGAGGTGCGGAAGCAAGAACTCCTCCCCTATCATCAGCTGGCGATCTGCTTGATGGCAAGATTCTATCTCATCAAAGTCAAGCACATCAACCAAGGACAAAATGCCTAGGCAGACGCCCTCACAAAATTGGCCAGCTCTTTGGCGGTCCCGCCGGATACAAGCCTGAATATAGCAGTAATTAACCAACGACAGGTCCCCAGCGTGACCGAAGTCCCGGTTGATGAACAAGAAAATGAAGCGACAACTATGGAAGAAATCCAACAGCCCGATTGGCGGGAACACCTCCTATGTTGGTTTCACCACCAACAGCTCCCGAAGGAAAAAGAACAATGAATGAAGCTCCTGAGGGTCAAGGACTCTTATGAAATGAGGAACGGAACTTTGTTCCGAATAATGGCAGATGTCCACAAAAAAATCTTACTCCGTTGCTTGTCCCCAGTAGAAGCCTGGCAAGTAATGCAAGAAGTCCATGTCGGGTCAGCCGGAGCACATCAGGCCGGTCCGAAAATGAAGATCGAAATAAAGAAGCTGGGCTATTACTGGCCCTCTATCTTCAATGATTGTTGCAAGTTCGCCATGGCTTTCCAAAGATGATAGGAGCACGCCAACGTGTCAAGAAGATCGTCGGTGCCGCTACACCCCACCCTACCAAGCTAGCCGTTTGCTCAATGGGGCACGGACGTGGTAGGACCTTGGCCAACATCATCATCAGGATGCAGATACATCTTAGTCGCCACAAATTACTTCTCCAGATGGGCAGAAGCAATAGTGCTAAGAGAAGTGACGGAAGAATTAGTCACCAGGTTCTTCCGATAGAATATAATATTCCAATTTGGGGTCCCCAACCGAATTATCTCTGATAATGGCAGCCACTTCAGGAACTAGAAGGTTTATCATCTGGCTGATAAATATAAGATTAACTTGAGGACGTCGTCCCCCTACAACCCTCAAGCCAATGGGCTCGTAGAAGCCTTCAACAAAACGTTGTGCACTTTGCTGGCGAAGACCGTCAAGTCCAATAAGAAGGATTGGGAAAAAAGGATGTACGAGGCGCTTTGGGCTTATCGTACAGTTTATAAAACTCCAACTGTCCCCATTCTCCCTTGTATATGGGTCAGAGGCGGTAGTGCCAATTGAATTGGAAGTCCTGTCACTTCGAGTCGCCATCTAGCATGGGTTGGCTAGTAGCGAACAAACCAATATAGAAAGAAGATTGGAAGAGCTCTCCGAGCTCGAAGGAAAGCGTCTCCGAGCGCAACAAAATATCAAACTCTACCAAGCTTGCATGGCCCGCGCCTTCGATAAGCTGGTCAAAGGATGAGAATTCAAGAAAGGTGACCTTGTAATGGTCAAAAGAAGAGAAGTGATGGCCTCCAGCCCCAAGGGGAAGTTGGTTGAAAACTAGGTAGGGCCGTATATCGTCCGCCGAGTATATGAAGGGGCTGCCTACGTTCTTGTAGATCACAAGGGAGTAGTTCAGTTCTCCTCTCTTAATGGGAAACATATGAAGCTGTACCATGCAGCCCCACCGGCATCCCCAGAATGCCCGGAACCCACCTTGGTCTAGTGGTACTCCGCCCTGACTGAGCTCTCAAAAAGATACAATATCGCCATTACGGACCTTACGTCCAAATCGGTGAATGCTCATCCTTTGCATTGGCAATTTCCCCCTGCCAACGAATAAGCCCCTTTTCGGTGCAAGACTGCGTGCCCTAGCCGACTTATGCACGTCATCGCCATTACGGACCTTACGTCCGAATCAGCGCAAAAACTCTTCCCTTGCATTGATATTTGTCCTTACCAACGAATAAACCTCTTTTCCGGCGCAAGGCTGCGTGCCCTAGCCAACTGTCATATGCTACTATGTAGGGTCAAACATCACATGATTGACCCACCCTCGTTTTCTCACTCCATGATAAAAAAGGAAAAAAATAAAAAAAAATGAGGCTCAAAATAGAGGTGCCTCGCCGGCCTTGTCCCTGCACTAGGGCAAAGGCAAAAATGGCTATAACCCAGCTACGGTGAAAACCCGAAACGGTACTGCAGGCAAAATCGGGTATCCTGCCACGTGAAAACCCGAAAGGGCACGTGGGCAAAAGCAAGAGGGGGCTGCCTTCGGTGAAAACTCGAAAGGGCGCTTAAGCCAGTAAGGTGGTAATTTAAAGTTCCTCTTTACCCTCATCCTAATGAAACTCTGAAAAGGACGATCACCATAAGTCCCGCCGGAGATCTTTTCTCTCTATAAACCGTGTTCGACCCTTGTCATCATCGGCAAGATTGGTCGACGTCTTCCCTTGACTCGGACCTTTCGTCCATGTTAATGAACAGTACATATCTTTGCTTCGGCATTTAACCAATGCCGATGAACACACCACTATCGACCCTTGTCATCATCGGCAAAACCGGTCAATTCTCCCTTGACTTGGACCTTCCGTCCTCGTTAATGAATAAACCTCTTTGCTTCGGCATTTAACCAATGTCAATGAAAACACCATTATTGACCCTTGTCATCATCGGAAAGTCCGGTCAATTCTCCCTTAACTTGGACCTTTTGTCCTCGTTAATGAATAAACCTTCTTTGCTTAGGCATTTAACCAATGTCGATGAATAAACCACTATCGACCCTTGTCATCATCAGCAAGACCGGTCAATTCTCCCTTAACTTGGGCCTTCGTTCCTCGTTATTAAATAAACCTCTTTGCTTCGGCATTTAACCAATATTGAGGAACAAACCACTATTGACCCTTGTCATCATCGGCAAGACCGGTCAATTCTCTCTTAACTTAGACCTCCCGTCCATGTTAGCAAATGTTCCTGCCTTCGACAGTCAGTCACTGCCGACGAATAAGCCCTCATCCATCCCGGCCCCGTGCCGTGAATCAAGTTCAAAAAAAAGGGGGGGGGGAAGAGGCTAAAAATAGAGATGCCTCGCCAGACTTGCTCAGATGTTCCAAGCAAGGGCAAAAACGGCTATAACCCAATTGCGGTGAAAACCTGAAAGGGCGTCGCAGGTAAAATCGAGTATCCTGCCACGTGAAAACCCGAGAGGGCGCGTGGGTAAAAATAAGAGGGGGCCGGTTCTAGTGAAAACCCGAAAGGCTGCTTGTACCGGTAATGTGATATATAAAAAAAAGAGAAAGAAGAAAAAAATGATTAATGATTATGACACACTCTCCTCAGGGGCAAGGTAGAATATCCTTCCAAGTCCCACCGATGAACAGACAGTTACTGACCCTTGTCATCATCGACAAGACCGGTCAATTTTCCCTTAACCTGGACCTTCCGTCCTCATTAATGAATAAACCTTTTTTGCTTCGACATTCAACCAATGTCGATGAACAAACCAGCCCTGACCCTTGTCATCATCGGCAAGATCGGTCAGCATTTCCCTTAACTTGGACCTTTCATCCTCGTTAATGAATAAACCCCCCTTGCTTCGACACTTAACCGATGTCAATGAACAAACCCATGTTTAACCCTTGTCATCATCGGTAAGATCGGTCAACGTTTCCCTTAACTTGGACCTTTCATCCACATTAATGAATAAACCCCCCTTGCTTCGACACTTAATCGATGTCGATGAACAAACCCATGTTCGACCCTTGTCATCATCAGAACGATCGGTCGATGTTTTCCTTAGCTTGGACCTTTCATCCTCATTGATGAATAAACCCCATTTGCTTCGACACTTAACCAATGTCGATGAACAAGCCAGTTTGACCCCTATCATCATCGACAAGATCGGTCGACATTTCCTTTAACTTGGACCTTTCATCCTCGTCAATGAATAAACGTCCTTTGCTTCGACATTTAACCCATGTCGATGAATAAACCCTACCTCCATGTTTCGTCACCATCGGTGAAATCAACAAGCAAATCATTGGTCTGGATCTTTCGTCCGCATCAATGAGTAAACCTATTCTTGACTTTCTTCGTTATTCGAGGAACCTAGCAAACCTACCCCTCAATCGGGTTCTCCGCCCTTGTCGGGGAATTAATACATCCTTGGTCTCCTGGTAGCTCTGTCACCATCGGCGAAGCCTACCAATGGGCCTTCTGGCCTTACCATGTGATCCGAGTGGCCGAACACCTTCGCCCTCGAGCATTCACCCTGTATTAGCCAAGTTAGGCCCTGTGAATAGTTACGCTGCGGTGGAGCGAACCCCTCGCCCCTTCACTGAAGGCGTGAGTGCTCTCCTACCCTAGTAACTCTTATATCCGGGCTAAGACAACTGGCTAAGAAGAAAGAAAGAAGATGAAGTCGTGACTTAAACAGCAAATGGAGGCATTTCATTTCTATGAAGTGACAAAATATATGTTACTCGGGGCATCCCCCGAGATACATAGAGGTTCACCAAAAAGAAGAAGAAAACAGAAAAGGGATTACTGCAGCGGACGTCGAAAGATGTCTTCGAGCTCCAAAATCCCTAGGGTGGGATAATGAGTTAATTCCTGCAGGCGATACTCGGTAGCTCCCAACTGCACGAGCTTCTCTTCAAGCGAGGTGGCCCGTCTTTCAGCCAATTCTACTTCCTCTACACTCTGCACTTCTTGATGTTCAGCTTCCTGCAGCTCAGCCTCAACCGTGGAAAGTTCAGCACGAAGCTCAGCTATCCTGGCCGCTAAAGCCTTCCGAACAAGGAACAAGTCCCTTTTTCCTTGAAGGTTAAATCGCCTAAGGAAAGACATTAAGTGCTTATCCTTGGGGTGATCCCTCCTGACAGCATCACCGCGGTCATAATTGAAGGAATCGCCCCCGATGAGGAGAAGGCGGCTGGTGTCCACTATATCGGTCTCAGAGTCCAAGGATTCCACGACCACAGCAAGCTACACATGCCCCCGATCTAGGGAGTTCACATTTTCCCATGTCACCACTGCACGGGAAGCAGAAGAAGAAGAAGCAGATGCCATCTTATCTGCAAAAAGCATGACAAGAAGAATAAACAAAGTCAGAAACAGTTGATGAGGAACGAGATTTCTGAAAAAAATTTGGCAGAGTCCCCCCAGCCCGGGAGATTGCCAGAAAGAAGCGGAACACGTCCATCAAAAGACGGTCCCTAAAATAGGTCGTGGGTGTCACACTGAGGCCGAAACGAAACACCCAGGAGAATAGCTCCGAGGGCAAGCCCTACTAGGAGCCTCCTGGGGCCCAAGAAGAGGGATTTAAATCCCAAGAACAGAAGATCAAAAACTCTCCCTCACCCGTCAAAGGACGCCGCCCTCAAGCTCTCTCGGTGTCGTGGGAAGGAGAAGGGGGGAGAGAGAGAGATTTCACAAATGAAAAGGATGAATGAAAAAAACAAAGGAAGAAAGGGTTATAAAGGGGGGCGCTCCCTTGGCTTTATCCGGTGCGCTAAATAGCGCGCCGTATTAACCCTCCCCCATCCAAATGGCTCGCCGGATAAGGGCGCGCCGTATTAACAATCCTATGACCGCGTCGGTTTAAGGGCCCATTCCAAGCTTCTATCATCCGGACAGAAATCTACTCAGACGGAGCTCATCCACTGGTCCTGCTTCGATCGTGCCTTCCTCGCAACACTTGCGGCTGGGGGGCATTTGTTGGCACTCAAAATTTATTCAATGGCGATCAAGCCTTAGAGACAAATGATGCGGCCCACTGAAGCGGAGAAGCCGAAGAAGATCAATACACTGAAGCCTTCTCAAGCTGCCAGAGCCTCGGGTCACCCAGTATGAACGCCGGGGACATCACCTCAGGATAATCGAGATGAATTTACAACCAACCGGTAGCGTCACCAAGCCTACCCAATGAATCGGCATCGACTCAGTCGTGCCGCATAAACCACATCCATTGTCCGACCAAGGACAAGGGTATACCTGGTGGCCCGCCACATGAATGAAAGATCCTCCCGAGGTGAAAGAATGCTCTTGACCCTTCAGAAGAAGGGACCGAAGACTCTATTAGCAGAAGATTCCGATTACCTGGCATGGGTACGGCTTCTCAGCATATTGGGTGCGTTAGTGACCAAATGATCACCCAGTCAGGGCGAAAGCATCCTAGGTGGTATCCGACCCCTCAAGAAAGCTTCGAGCATGAGTCAGGCTGAGCCAGCAGCACAAACCATAGTGTCGAAGGTCGTGTCAGCGGAAGACCCGCGTGTTCAAGCTGAAGATGCACGAGGTTCCGAAGAAAGTTGTACGTCGACCCGAGAGCTTCGTCAGGACTTCTCACTAAGGTTTTGCAGGACCATGGCGAGATGAATGGTCACGGTGACTCCCGAAACTAGTCTGGGGCCCACTGTCTAACCCGTGTTAAGCAAGTGGTGCTTATCCGGCGCACCCTTTCACCGGCGCGCCCCCTATTCCCAGTGCCCTATTACCCGACGCACAAAATGGTCGAGGGAGCTTATCCGACGTGCTTTCTTCACGCCGTATTAGGCCATCTCTATATAAATACACTTGGTTCGACCAAGTAACAAAGAAGGTCGGCAGAATCCGAAGAGAGAACGGCAGAGAAGGATATCCAATTAAGAGAAACCAATCGTTCGGGAGAAAAAAAGCTTGGGGGAGAAGTAAGTTTTCTCCTGAGAGTGCTCCTGCCGTCGTCCTCGTTGTCTGCTTGTCTGGATAGCTCCGGAGCTGGAGAAGAAACGCCAATATGATACTCTATTTTTGTGTGGTGAAACTTAGGTGGGTTCCGGTGGTTTTCTCCCGACGATCCCCCTCTTATTTTACCCCTGATATAGTGTAAGTGAGGGGGGGAGGGGTGATGATATGATCCTATCTCCCCCCCTCACCATCTCCCTATCTATTCCTCCTCTGTAATCCCGTTGTTGTAATGGATGAAGCGGCTTCCGAGCGACAATGCCGGGCCGCACCGAATGCTTATGATGTTCTATGGCTTTCCTTTCCCATTGATGGAATGAATAATATTCAATGATGTATATACTTCCCTTACTCTTCCCTCGATTCACATGTCCAACCGCCTCGTGTGTGAATGTCGAGTTTTATTTCGTGATACCGAGCATGCCCTGGTTCTCCTCAGGGCTATATTGATGTCACCCCCCCATCCCCGGGTTTTCTTTGTGTTGAGATGCTCGTACCAAGCTCTCTCATGCTCATTAGGGATATGTGATACCAGAAGCATACACAAATGTGCTTCTCTGGTTAATCCCGAGACCAGTTCCTCTTTACCTCTCCTCTCCTAATCATGGACTGGAGGAAATGGGGCCGTCCATACAAGCTGGGCAAAGGTCTCTCTGGCATCATCGCTTTCTTTGTATACTGCATGTTGATTGTTTGAGTGTTTGCCCCTCTCAATCTACATAGGTCATATGCTAACCTGTTGGTTCCGGAGGCCAGCCTGTCGACCCATGCTAACCTGCTAACCATCTAGCTTCCCTTGGTCTATGACTAAGCGTAGATAGTGTAACGACTGAATGACCTTCTTATCCTGTGCACGGATTGCACTACTGTGTTTTATTTTCCCGAGAATGACAATATGTAACCGGGGAGGGGGGACATTCCCCATCGACATCTCTAAATCACCACGTGGTCAAAGAGTCGTGTCCATTCCTAATACGAATCCCTTATGGACCAGGAGGTGAACATTGACAGGGGTTTTGACCCGATATCAAATCCACTATCCTTAGGGATATTGTGGTGACTATGGGATGTGTGCCCCTCGTAGGCTGGCCTTCGGGGTTTCCTTTTCCAGATTATGAGTCGACTATGGGTCGTGTGCCCCTCGTAGGCTAGTCATCGGGGTCCTCACTTACCTCGTTGGTCACCTTATCCGATTGTGTTCAACCCACGGAATGATGGTGCCCCTGGTAGGCTAGTCCTCGGGGTTTCCTATCCGTTTGGGTCTACAGGCCGCCGTTGTGCCACCCGACATTAAGGAGCTTACCCCATCCATGGGTATGCCTCCGCTTTTCCCCCGCAATCCTTTGGAGAGGGGGAGGTGCTGCCAAAATTTCTCAAGACTTATTGACTAATTGCCCTCACAGCTTGGACTCAATAAGATATGTTTTCAAAACAATTAACTTCCGTGCTTGAGTATGAACCTCGCACGAGTCTCAACCCTGTCTCAAGGGCATCCTGGACCCCAATTCACTCATCAATCAACTCAATCCATCTTAATAAATGAAATAAACTCAAAATACTCAAAAATACCTCAAAAATTAGCTAATCTGGCGCGATCCTAATCCGGCGCTATACCCCCCCCGTGCCGGAATAGCTTCACACTCTAATCTTTTGATTTTCATTTGGACGACACCCGGCGCGCCCTAATCCGGCGCGCCCTTAGCGGGGCGCGCCGGTTAAGGCCTTCACCCCCACCGCGCCGTTTAAACCCCTACTCCTACGCTATACCGCGACGTATAACCCTTATACCTACGCTACCCCACGCCGGTTTTGAATAAAAATGCGTATGTCGTGCCGTTTTAACTCCTCTCTCATTCTCGAGCCAACCCTCGCCTTCCACGGCTTGTGTCGATCAACGTAATTAACCATAAATCAAATAAAAAAGAAACTCTTCAAGTTAAAATCTTCTATAATTATGCATTCTTCCAATTCATTCATTAGACATAGATATGCATTCTTATGCGCCTCATTAATGCATGCTTTCTTGAACGAGACCTCAGTATATCAAATGGCCTTGACGGAAGGCCGGGTCATGCCCAATTGGAAATCTTGGCTATGCGCGATGGTGGTCTCCGGACTTACGTTCTCCGCCTCGTGTCGATGGCTCACACTTAATGAACCATGTCTGCTCTGCATGATTAAGAAAATAACCAATGAATCATTCCATGAGGCCTTAAAGGCTTCATCATCACATGCACTCTCTTGCATTCTATTTCAGCCTCGAACGGCTCGTTATCTCGGCAATTAATCAAAGGTTTTCCTTCTTATTGGAGGATGTAATTAACGCCATAGCCTTTATGGTATGGCAGACTTTCGGTCCCGACACGAACTTCACTCTCGCCCGACTCGGGTCAGATTGAGCGCATAATAAACTCGTCACCTAGTGACAGGCACGCCCTAAGAAATAATATTTTCTAAATAAAAGATCACATCCCCACATCAGTACGCAACATACATATGAGGTGTGTTTTCTTACACCTCTAAAAGACCAACAGGGATGGCAGCAGGTCTCTGCGAGAAGTAAGAAGAAGCCTTTGCCCCAGTCAGCTAAAGGGGTACGAATTCGAGGTGTTACACCCCGACTAACCCCGCCATCCCCAGCCCTGGTCTGGGTTGAGTAGCCCGTGAGGGTCAAAATTCCTGTCTGCAACTGGAAGAAACTGAGCCCCTTGCCCGAGCCTAAGAAGGTCGGCCCAGAGCTCCAACGGCTATAGGCCTATATAAATGGGCTAGAAGAGTATGAACAGCCCGCATTGCAGCCACTACTGGTGAAAGATCATGTCCCATGGGAAGAATTGGAGCAACTCTCCTTGCAGCAACGAGAAGAGTCCAAAGAAGTCCCTAAAGAGGACGAA
Organism: Amorphophallus konjac; assembly: GCA_022559845.1. Lineage (NCBI taxonomy): Eukaryota > Viridiplantae > Streptophyta > Magnoliopsida > Alismatales > Araceae > Amorphophallus > Amorphophallus konjac. Next base: position 211,635,220 of record CM040127.1, read on the forward strand.
AGTATGTTCTGGGGGCAGGCACTAGCTGAAAAGAAAAAGAAGAAGAAAAGAACGGGTCGAAAAGCCAAGAAGGAAACAGTGTTATCCTACAACACACTGTCTGCCCTCTTCACCCTGCCCGGGGATGAGGATGGAGACGAAGACATATGTTATACTCCCGCTGCCGAGGCTAATCAGGCTGAGACCTCTCAATCAGCACATGCAACCCACTCAGGCCGAAGATGGGGGCGCCCGCCGCCCGCCAATCATAATATCATCTTCAGGGGTGACCAGCGGTACACGATACCTACACCAAAAGTTAAGGGAGTCTAAATCCCTCCTCTATCCGGGCTATACAACCAAGCTGGGGGCAGTAGCAACACTCCCTCCTTTCTAGAATTTCTCAACAAGTCCCAAGGCAAGCAACCCTGTCGTGAAGCTAGCCCCGCAGTCAGGAACCTATCCCCACGACCCAAGTAGCTGTCAAGCCAGATAAAGGGTAAAGCCAAAGTAGAGATAGATGCCACCAAACCGCCGGGTGAAGTTGCTAAGCCACAGGAAAACTCAGAACCAGAAGCCGACGAAGCAGGCCTATCAGGGGCCACCGTGCAAGCCTCCTCCAGGCTAAAATGGGCGGAGAAGTTGAAGCTGTCAAATATCCGAGTAGTCAATAGAATCATGAAACTTTTGAAAAAGCTTCCTGCTCGATTCACCATTTGGGAGATCCTATCCCTAAGTGAAGAGACCCGACAGGCGATTATCACTGATTTGCAGACACCTGCCCAGTATGAGAGCTGTTTGGCCGAGGCATTGACTTTGAAAAATATCACATTCACTGAGGAAGACATGCTATTGCCGACTGCTGAGCACAATAGACCCCTATACATGAGGGGGAAATTGAATGGCCAGCCGCTGAGCCGGATTCTAGTAGACCCAGGGGTAGCTGTCAATATACTCCCCTACAAGATATTTCAAAAAATATTGCTTTAATGTTCACCTGGACAAGGTCGGGGATATGCACATCACGGGGCTTCAATCAGAAGTCTGAAGTCCCGCTCGATGTGGCGGAATTCACTCTTGCCATGGTAGACTTCACTACGAAGGTCCAGTTCCATGTAATAAATTCAAATACCACATACAAGGCACTGCTTGGCCGCCCTTCGCTGCATGAAAATAAAGTGGTACCTTCAACTCTCCACCAATATATCAAATATAATCATGAAGGAAAGGAGGAAAGGATATTTGCCGACCTCCATTCATTTGAAGTATTTGAATGTCACATGTTGGATGCGCCATTCTACGTAGAATAGCCGCAGAAAATTCCTAAGGCAAAGGTCTCGGTGAAGGCAGTAAAGCAAGCTTTCGGGGACGATTGGTTCCCGCCACCGCCGTCTGGCTATGTGAACCCCCGAGGGGTATCCCATATCACCACCACAGGAGATGTGGGCAGGGCAGTGCCTCCTGCTATTTTCCCACATGTGAATGAGCCTCAAATGGAAGATCGACATGATCATATCAAGGTGTCGGAGGGTCTCTTAAGGCCGATAGTCGATCTTGACCACCCCACGGTCAGGCCTCTCAGAACCTTAGAAGTGGCCCATGATGAAGGCCCCACCATCTTGTTCTATGTTGCAAAAGAACATGCGGCACGAGAAGATGCTGATTGTTGCCTCCCGGAAGACTTGGAGAGCGCTGCAGTGCCTGTTCAGAGGTTGCCTTTTACCTCGGACAAGATGGCTAGAATGTTCATAAAATAGCATATCCCTGTGGGTCAATCTCAAAAGACGACTGAGGCCTTCCAAAAGCTCTAGTATCCTGCCAGCATTGACAAGGAGCTCAGACGCGTATCTCAGCATCCAGGGCTAGGATTCTCGCTAGAAGAATATTATTACATCGGACGATATGAGGTGGACATCATCTCTATCCTCTCGTCAACAGAAGATGCGCCTCTGGGGGCAACTTATGATGAAAGCCCGGTGGAAGAGGAACAAGCTCAGGTGTTCCAACAAGAAGACCAAAATCGGGAAGATGCCACCCTCTGCAAATGTTGGGAGCAACTCGGAAGTGAGGAGATAACTCTCCAAGCTAAATTCGATACTGCTAATAACAGCGAAGCTGAAGATGCTGAAGAAGAGGTGTACAATTCCTCCTGTAGTCCCTTTACTATCACCACAGCAACTCATTTTCAGCTGGACGATGTAGGGGCTGCTGCAACATGCCAAACAATATTTGCCGATGAGGATGTGACCAAGCAGGAACAAGATGCCGCTCGCAAAGATGTGGCAGTGCAAGCTGAAGCGAAAATTGAGCGGTCCCCACTTCCGGTGAAGTTGGAGAGCCGTCCTCCTAATCCAGCAATGAAAGAACCAACTCCTATCAAAGAAGCTGATGAATCCCATTGGGAGGGAACTGGAGAGAACCTGATATCGGGACAATCCATGCTCCGGCTGTCCCCTGAATTACAAACCCTTGAAGATGTTGGAGGGCAAAATGATAATACTGTCGAAGTCCTTGAGCTCGACGACATCGATGATATCCTAGATTTCATTGACCTTGAACCCGCACCTCCGAAAATTGAGGACGGGGGGCAGGCCACGGTCGATGAATTGGTAGAAGTCAACCTAGGGAGTGAAGAGGACCCTAGGCCTATCTTCCTGAGTGCTCAGCTCTCCTTAGTCGAGCAGGAGCTATATGTTCAATTGTTGCAAGAATTCCGGGACTGTTTCACTTGGAGTTATAAAGAAATGCCCAGGCTTAGCCCCACAGTTGCTCAACATGAACTGGCAATTAGCCCCGACGTGGAGCCAGTGAAGCAGTCACCACGGCGCATGAGGTCGGAGCTCATCACTCAAATATGTAAAGAAGTTGACAAGCTTATTGAGGAGGGCTTCGTCGAAGAGAACCAATACACTACATGGCTGGCCAACATAGTGCCCGTCAAAAAGAAGAATGGTCAGATCCAGATATGCGTGGATTTCTGTGATCTAAATAAAGCTTGCCCGAAAGATGACTTCCCGGTGCCGATAATAGAAGTCATGATAGATGCTACAACTGGCCATGAGGCCCTTTCCTTTATGGATGGTTCATCCGGCTACATGAAAGTATGGATCGCGGAACATGACCATGTTCATACTGCTTTCCGTACCCCTAAGGGTATCTACCATTACAAAAGGATGCCTTTCGGGCTGAAGAATGTTGGCGCCACCTACCAACGGGCGATGACCAGATTTTTTGATGAATTGCTCTACCACACAGTCAAGTGCTACATTGATGACTTGGTGGTTAAGACCAGAAGAAGAGAGGATCACCTGCAAGATCTTCGAACGATATTCCAACGGCTCAGGCAGTACGAACTGAAGATGAACCCACTGAAATGCGCCTTTGGAGGCTCCAACGGAAAGTTTCTTGGTTTTATTGTAAGGCATCAGGGGATTGAAATAGACCCCACAAAGATTAAAGCCATTCAGGAGTTGCCTCTGCCAAGGAATCTCTCCGAGCTGTCGTCTCTCCAAGGTCGGCTGGCCTATGTCCGACGATTCATATCGAATCTGTCCGGAAGATGTCACCCTTTTCACAAGTTGATGATGAAGGATGTCCCGTTTTATTGGGATGAAGAATGTCAAGCGGCATTTGAGAAGCTGAAGGAATACCTCAAGACCCCTCCTATGCTCGGCGCACTAGTAAAAGGGCGGTCGCTGATCTTGTACATAGATGCCACACATCGTTCTCTAGGGGCAATGTTGGCCCAAAATAATGATGAAGGAAAAGAGCAGGCCCTCTACTATCTCAGCAAAAGATTGGTGAGGACCGAAGAGAAATATTCTTACATTGAGAAGAGTTGTCTGGCGCTGGTCTTTGCAGTCAAGAAGCTCCGACACTATATGTTGTCGCATGAAATTAAGTTGGTCTCCAAGGCAGATCCATTGAAGTATATATTATCTCAGCCAGTACTGAAGGGCCATCTAGGGAAATGGACGGTCATACTTATGGAGCTCGATATCTCCTATGTGCCGCAGAAAGCCATCAAGGGACAAGCCATTGCAGATTTCTTTGCTGCATACCCAACACCTAAAGATTCTTTATTGCAGGCTGAACTGCACGAAGATGAAACACTAGAAGCAAACCTGGCGCAATCCACATTGTGGCAATTGTATTTTGATGGTGCTTCCAGAATTGACACTACGGCCAGCGGGCCCGGTAGAATTCCAGCCGGCGCAGGCGTGGTCCTGAAATCTCCGGAGGGGGAGGTCGTGCACACCTCCTGTTCAATCAACAATTCTTGTAGAAACAATGAGGCAGAATACGATGCTTAGATTATCGGCCTGCAAATCACCTTATCCATGGGGATTCGAATGCTAGAAGTCCATAAGGATTCCATGCTAATTGTTAAACAAGTCGAAGAGGAGTTCGATGTCCGAAAGCCATAACTCCTCCCCTATCACCAGCTGGCCCTAGGCCTGATGGCAAAATTCTATTTCATCCAGATAAAGCACATCAACTGAGGACAGAATGCTCAGGCAGACGCCCTGGCAAAGCTAGCTAGTACCTTGGCAATCCCGCCGGATGAGAACCTGAATGTGACCATCATTAATAGGCGACAGGTGCCGAGTGTGATAGATATTCTAGTTATGGAAGAAGAAAGTGAAGTAATGTCTGTAAAAGAAGCTCGAGAACCTGATTGGCGGGAGCATTTGCTACAATGGTTTCAACGCCAACAGTTGGCGAAAGAAAAAGAACAGAGATTTAAATTAATAAGAATCAAAGATTCTTATGAAATGAGAAATGGAACTCTGTTCCGAATAATGGCGAATGCCAGAAATAAAATCCTGCTGCGTTGCTTGTCCATTGACGAAGCCATGCAAGTCATGCATGAGGTGCATGCTGGATCAGCTGGGGCACATCAAGCCGGTCTGAAAATTAAAATCGAGATAAAGAAGCTGGGCTATTACTGGCCCACCATGTTTGATGACTGCTGCAAGTTCTCCAAGACTTGTCAGAAATGCCAGGAGCATGCTAACATCCCGAGGAGGCCTTCGACACCGCTACATCCTACCATCCCAAGTTGGCCCCTTTGCTCAATGGGGCACAGACGTGGTAGGTCCTCTGCCATCCTCCTCCTCTAGATGCAAATACATCTTGGCAGCCACAGACTACTTCTCCAGATGGGCGGAGGCCGTGGCATTAAAAGAAGTGACGGGGGAGCTGGTCGCCAGGTACTTCCGCCAGAATATAATATTTCGATTAGGGGTTCCCAGCCAAATCATTCTGACAATGGCAGCCATTTCAAGAATCAGAATATATACCAGTTGGTTAATAAATACAAAATTGATTGGAGGACTTCATCTCCCTACAACCCTCAAGCTAATGGGCTTGCAGAAGCTTTCAATAAGACGTTGTGCACCTTGTTGGCGAAAATCGTTAACTACAGTAAGAGAGATTGGGAAGAAAGGATGTACGAAGCACTTTGGGCTTATCGTACAGTTTATAAAACCCCAACTGGATGCTCACCATTCCCCGTCGTGTACGGGTCAGAAGCGATAGTACCAATTGAATTGGAAGTCCCGTCACTGCGGGTTGCCATTCAACATGGTTTGGTCGGCAGCGAACAAGACAATGTGGAAAGAAGATTGGAGGAGCTTGCCAATTTGGAAGGAAAGCGACTCCGAGCACAACAGAATATTCAGTTATCCCAAGCTCGCATGGTCCGTGCTTTTGACAAGCTGGTCAAAGAGCGAGAATTCCAGAAAGGCGACCTTGTTATGGTCAAGAGAAGAGAAGTTATGGCAGCCAACCCCAAGGAAAAACTGACTGAAAATTGGGTGGGCCTGTATATTGTCAATCGGGTCTATGAAGGAGGCGCTTATGTCCTTGTAGATCACAAGGGCGTAGTCTAGTTATTTCCTCTCAACGGGAAGCATATGAAGCTATACCGGGCAGCTGTGATGACGCCTGAAGACTAAAAACACCCATGGGTTAACCATAATCCCACCGGGTCGCAATGCTTCCAACGGACCTTACGTCCGTCTAGGTAAAGAAAAACCTCTTCTTTGCTCGGGTATCAACCCCATACCCGTGAATCTTACGTACATTACTTCCAACGGACCTTACGTCTATTCGGAAGAAGAAAACTCTCTCTTTTCTCGGGCATTAAACCCATGCCCGTGAACACTATTTTCAAGACATCCAACGGACCTTACGTCCGTGTAGATGAAAAGAACCTTACCTTGAATACTACCTCCGTAAATGCCCTCGATGCACCTTACGTCCATGAGGGTAAAGAAAACTCTTTTCTTTGCACAGGCATTAACCCCATGTCTGTGAATACACAACTTAGCGGTGCGGGGCTTCGTGCCCTAGCCAGCTCATATGTCGTATTGACATTACGGGCCTTACGCTCGAATCGGCACCAATTCTATCCTTTGCATTGGCATTCATCCTTGCCAATGAATAAGCCATTCTTTGGCGCAAGGCCTCGTACCCTAGCCAACTATGTCTACAATGTTGCCATTGCGGGCCTTACGCCCGAATCGGCGGATGTTCCCCCCTTACGTTGGCATTTGATCCTGCCAACGAATAAGCCCCTTTTGGCGCAAGGCTTCGGGCCCTAGCCATTCGCATATACACAGTGTTGCCATTGCGGGCCTTATGCCTGAATCAGTGAAACTTCTACTCCTTGCGTTGACATTCACCCTTGTCAACGAACAAACCCTTCTTTGGCGTAAGGTTTTGTGCCCTAGCCAACTATATATACACAGCATTGCCATTGCGGGCCTTACGCCCGAATCGACACTAATTCTATCCCTTGCTTTGGCATTTGATCTTGTCAATGAATATACCCCTCGTCGGCGCAAGGCTTCGTGCCCTAGCCATTCATATATATACAAGGTTGCCATTGTGGGCCTTACGTCTGAATCGGCACTAATTCCTTCTCTTGCATTGGCATCCATCTTTGCCAACGGACAAACCCTCTATTGGACAACGACTCTGGGTCCGAGCTGATGATCATCTATTGCTCCCAATTGCCGTCCAAAAAAAAAGAAAGAGAGAAGAAAGAAGAAAAATGGGGCTTAAAATAGAGGTGTCCCGCAAGACTTGTTCCTTCATTAGGACAAGGGTAAAAAGGGCAATAACCCAGCTACAGTGAAAACCCGAAAGGGCACTGCAGGTAAAATCGGGTATCCCGTCATGTGAAAACCCGAAAGGACGCGTGGACAAAAGCAAGAGGGGGCAGATGCCGGCGAAAACCCAAAAAGGGCGCTTGCATCGGTAATGTGGTTAAAAAAAGAGAGAAAATATATATAAAAATATATATACACATGAAAACAAAGATGTTTTCTCCCAAGACATCCTCATAAGTAGGACACCACTAGATCTCCCACCGAAAACACACCATCTATATGGCAAAGTCCAATCGGAATAGGCCTTCCGCCTGTTTCAACGATTAAAACCATTTCTTGCTTTGAAATTTAGCCCAATGTTGATGAATACACCTACCCTGATTGTCATCAGCATCGGTGACGTCAGTGATTGAGACATTAACTCGGACCTTCCATCCTTGTTAATGATGTCAAAACTATTTCTGGCTTCGACATTTAACCCAATGTCAATGAATACACCTACCCTGATTGTCATCAGCATCGGTGACGCTAGTGATTGAAACCTTAACTCGGACCTTCCATCCTTGTTAATGATGTTAAAACTATTTATTGCTTCGACATTTAGCCCAATGTCGATAAATACACCTACCCTGATTGTCATCAGCATCGGTGACGTCAGTGATTGAAACCTTAACTCAGACCTTCCGTCCTTGCTAATGATGTCGAAACTATTTCTTGCTTCGACATTTAACCAAATGTCGATGAATACACCTACCCTGATTGTCATCAGCATCGGTGACGTCAGTGATTGAAACCTTAACTCGAACCATCCGTCCTTGTTAATGATGTTAAAACTATTTCTTGCTTCGACATTTAACCCGATGTCGATGAATACATCTACCCTGATTGTCATCCGCATCGGTGACGTCAGTGATTGAGACCTTAACTCGGACCCGCTGTCCTTGTTAATGATGTCAAAACTATTTCTTGCTTCGATATTTAACCCGATGTTGATGAATACATCTACCCTGATGGTCATCAGCATCGGTGACGTCAGTGATTGAAACCTTAACTCGGACCTCCCGTCCTTGTTAATGATGTTAAAACTATTTCTTGCTTCGACATTTAACCCAATGTCGATGAATACATCTACCATGATTGTCATCAGCCTCGGTGACGTCAGTGATTGAAACCTTAACTCGGACCTCCCGTCTTTGTTAATGATGTTAAAACTATTTCTTGCTTCGAAATTTAACCCAATGTCGATGAATACATCTACCCTGATCGTCATCAGCATCGGTGACGTCAGTGATTGAAACCTTAACTCGGACCTTCCGTCCTTGTTAATGATGTTAAAACTATTTCTGCATCGACATTTAACCCATTGTCGATGAATACATTTACCCTGGTCGTCATCAGCATCGGTGACATCGGTACTTGAAACCTTAGCTTGGACCTTTCATCCTCGTTAATGATATTAAAGCTCCTCTTTACTTCGACATTTTACCCGATGTCAACGATGCTCCGATTTTCGTCATCATTGACAAAATCAGTGGACAAGACTTTAACTTGGGCCCTTCGTCCTCGTTAATGATGAATCTACCTCTTGGCCCCGATATTTATTCAGCCGGTGAATATAATAATGCTCTGGCATCGGCCTAAAAGCATATTTTCCACTCAATCTAGCCTAACCTGGATTTTTGGGGGATGTGGCATGGCAGTGGAGAGAACTCCTCGCCCCTTCTCTGAAGGCGTGAGCACTCTCCTATCTTAGCAGCTAACACACCACAAGATTGGTGAAGCTAGTCTTGTACCTCCGCTCACATTGGGGAAGGAAGGAAATTAAATACACAGCTAAGGCCCGACACAAGTATGTAAGGCAAGACTGAAGAAAATATCATTGCATGAAAAAGGTGCATGAAGTTCCTGCACTGATACACACTAAGAAAAAAAGAGAAAACAAAAAATATACATCATTGGACTGGATAGCGAAAGCGAAATGCATATACACTCTGGTACACTCCGGCCTTCATCAGGATGGGACCGTAATTCTGGAGCACGTACTCAGTAAATTCAACAGCCCCGTCTCTAAAAGCATGAGCATCGGTGGCTTTACAATCAGCAAACCAGCCCACGGCAATCTGATGTTTGAACCTGACTTGTAGCACCTCGAGAATTTTAATGAAGAGAATAAGTGACAACAATTATTCAATATTAGCCAAGAACTGGAAAAGGAAATAATTATGAAAAATGAAAATAGTTAAAATAAATCTATGGATCCAAACCTCAGGTGCCATCCAAAGGTCTTTTACCCGAACTTTTAAGTACACATATATAATGCCGGTATAATTTAACATGCCTCAATTCAAAAAATCCATTATACAAGCTTAAAAAAAAAACTATATACATATGTGGTATATTATGCATGCCAAGCCTTAAGCTTGGTATATTATACAAATTATATATATCTTGTAATAATATCTTTGAAAATTGATATCTATTAAAATATGTTACAGAAAATTATAAAAATTATATATTTGGAATCCTTACATTTTTCTCCTAATTATCATATATTTTATTTTTCTAAATTATTTTAAAAAAATAAATATGTCTTTGAATGTATATTTTTGAAATTATTCAATTAAATAGATATTGAGGTGAATTCTTGTTAAATAAATTAAGTTAAAAATCATAGAATTAACGTCCCTCCAAGTGGACGCTAATTAATAAATGACACTACTCACGGACGTCAATAAAAATATGTTTATTTAATTATAGTTAATTATAGAATTGAATTGACATGAATTCTATAATTAACGCGTTCATGTTCTCACCGTTTTCTTCCGGTTTTGACCCATACCTCGGGTCTTTTGGCACTCTCGTCTCACGTCCGTAGATGGAGCCCTTTTTCATGATCGGTTCACGTTATACACCTCAACTCTCGGTGACATACGAGTCCTCCGTTGGACATTCCGTTCCTTCGGACTGGTAAGTTAGTCATTGGGACCTCCGTAAGTCTCCGCTAGCCTTGGATTCCCTCAAGGCAACCGATCTGGTTGTACCTTAAAAACCCTGGATCCGATCCGTGTCACTTTGGTTTTCCGTTAGTCTTGACACTCTAATCCTTTTGGAATCTTCTTGTCATCAATTCGAGAAAATAACCCTTTGACACTGTATTTGGCCAAATCTGATTCTGAAATATTAAGGGATGTGGGTCCGTGACTTTTCAGTGCCAGGTAGGACGGAAGTCCAATTCTGTAAACCATGGGAATTCTAGGTGTGGCATTGCACCAAAGTCTGTACATCTGTTATATTCTGTTATTCTGTTATATCTGTCATTCTGTAAATTCTGTTAATTCCAGAAGTTCTGTTACTCTGATATTTTGTTGTTCGGTTATTCTGATAATTTAAATATTCTACTAGATTGTTTAATTCTGCTTATATTTATTGAAACTCTGTTATATTCTGGCCAATTCTGAAGTTATGATCATCTACGTATCTATCCTTGTTATATTCTGATAGCTTGTCCTTCACTCTGCATGGGAATTCATCCCTATTTCTCTCGATCTCGTAACTGCCTTTGACTTTAGTATTCATCTTTCCTGATAGATTGATCATCATGATTTTCTAGTTCCATGCATTGCATCGTCATGAACATGTTAATTGGTTAATCACTTATATTCTGCTTGATGAGAGATGTAATTCCTACTGAGCGTTTCGCTCACCAGCCTATCTTTAATATTTTTCAGGTATCAACATTGAAGATAGTCCATCAGATGGGGAAGGGCAAGAGTGATGAGTGTAATGGAGAATTGTGTCGGTGTCTTTTATCTTTCTTTGAGTCTCGTCCTGTTATTTGAGTCATTTCTCTTTATTAGAGTGTAATAGTGAGTCCTTTCTTCACTTATGTAAGTTGAGTCAAGGTATGTAATTTGAATATTTGATTATCAATAAAGGTTAAATTGGCCCACATTGTCCAGGTTGTAATTTCATGTCTTATGTTCGCTCTGATTATTCACGACTGTATCACTGCCACGTTCCGAACTACACGTTCCGCTGTTATCGGTTCGGGGCGTGACATGACTACCAAACAATCTAAAAGAAATGGCTCTTCTCTGAACCCCCACTTCAATAGGTGTAGGAAAAGGTCGAACACTAGCTTCTCTTTGTGAACGATGTCTGCTGATAGGTCCCACCTGACTGGAGTAAATTCAGGGGTGTGAGTCAACATGCCCTGTTCGGACTCAGTTCTAGCACGCCGGTAACGACGTCCCATTGCCTGGTGTTTCCCGAGAAGTAAATCGGTTCACTTCTTACTACTGAACCAATCAGGCTGTCTCGGCTCGAGAGAATACTGTGCTCAGCCACTCGCACCACGAAGATGTCCCTCTTGCCCATCAAGTTAAAAGTGTGGAGGAAAGCCATCAAGTTTTTGTCCTTCAGAAAATCAACCTGGTAGTTCTGACCCCGGTCGAAGGAGAAGTTATCCCTGCCAGAAATGGTCAGACGACCGGTGTCCATTGAATCGGTCTCTGAATCTGATGATTCTGAAACAATGGCCAGGCAATCCCATCCTTGATCGAGTTTGCTCACATTCTGCCATATTACTACTGGCAGCACCACAGAGGAGCCACTTGTCCCTTGCCTGGTCGCAGAAGAAGTTGTTGAAGCCATTGGCTGTAATTAAAAGAAGTAACAAAGTTAGAATGATAAACAGTGCCGAAAGTAATTTATAACGAAATTTCGGTAGGGTCTCCCCTTAGCCGGGAGCGTCCGAGAACAAAGGGGAACACGTCCACTGGCTAGGCCGAGACGGTCCCTAAAACGGAGCCACAAGTGATAAACACTTAGGCCGAATGGACAACAGCAGTATCGGTTCTGAGGGCTAGCCTACAAGGAACCTCCTGAAGCCATTCAGAGAAATTATGGGAAAGCCCCTTTCAAAGGGCAGCGAGATTGGGCTTCTAGGCCCATTATCAACCCCAAACCCTGTTGGGCCTAAGGCCCGCTGAAGCTATGGTGGCAGTCGCCATTGTCTTGGCACGCCGCCGGCTCGGCTACGACCCGTCGCGATTGCTGCCCGCCACCGCCGCCGCTTATTGTCGGAGATGGGGGGACGGCCACTAAACCAAGAGGAAGAGGGGAGAGGGCCTCGATCGCTCGCCGCCGCTTCTACGACGACCACCGCCGGTGAAAGGGAAGAAGGAGCAACCTTCCGCCGTAACACTCTTGCCATCCATGGAAGAGAAAGAAGAGCACGGGGAGAGGGCCGCCGCGCTCACCGTGGAGATTACGATGCCGTCGGAGAACCACTGCCGATACCTCGCCACCAGAAACAGGAGAGAGGGATGAAGGCTCGGCTGCGACAACGAAGGAGCTCAAAGAAGAGGAAAGGGTTTTAAAACCCTCGACTAGGGTTTAAAAAGGGGGGAGCGACGAAGAAAGAAGAAGTGTTTTCAAAAACCCTGGAATGAAGCTCAAAGGGTTTTTAAATGAAAATAGAAAGGGAGTAAGTTGATAAAGCCGTCACTGTCTCAGCCCAATCCTTTCACCGAATCAAGTTCTCAACACCGTATCAGGTGGCCAAGGTGCCACCGACTCGGCATGTTGAGGATGTCACCGATTCGGCACGTTAAAAAGCCAGCACCTCAAGCGAAATGGCCACCGACTCGATGAGCTAAAGCTTCACCGACTCGGCACGCTGAGGACGCCACCGACTCACGTCTCCAAGTCACGTCGCCGACTCGAGACGAAGTGGGCCCCACATGGTGAAACCCAATAAAGCAAGTACATCTGCGGACCCCGCTCCGCTCATCCTTCACACGTGGCGTCCGCGGCTGGGGGGCATTTGTTGACACACAAAATATGACTGGGAAGTAACCACGTGCCCGAAGGAGTCAACCAGAAGTCAGAGACAGATCCACTCGGACTGCTGAAGCCTTAGGCCACCGTACAGGACGTGCCAGGGACTCGACATTTCATCATCTCAAGTTTACACATCCACCACCGCTCGCTTAAGGCCTACTGATGGTCAGAGCCAATGAAACTGGCATCGAGACAATTGTGCCAGATATACCTCAGGCGACTCCTGCCTGATGAAGAAACCTCCCGCGAGATGAAGAAATATCCCTGGCCCCTCGGAGTAGGGAACTGAAGGCAAAGTCAGCGGAAAACTCGAGTCACTCGATCAGGGCACTCGAGACTCCGAAGTGGCCCGTGAGCGACCGATGGATGACTCCGAAGGAGCAAGGACCCCCGGAGCGGTGGCTCATTCAATGAGAACACTTCGTGCAAGCATAGGGTGACCCTGAAGAACCAATATTCTGCGTTAATAGTGACACTAGCAGAAATTCTGAGGTTTCCGTAAGATACACGTGGAACATCGGAATGGTCCGAAAGTAGCCTCGAAGGCATACAAGCCTGGCAGAAATCATCCCAGGGGTTACCACTTTAGTGAAGAAAGTCCACGTACTCTCCGAGAGAGGGTGGCAGCACAAACCGGTGTGCCGAAGGGCAAATCAGTGCAAATCTTGGGAAAACTGGTACGGGTTCTGCACGTCTCAGAAATCTGCGGAAGCCCCGAATCAACACTTCAAAACACATTCTGGGACTACTGCACTAATTCCAAAGCTACTTCGGACAACTAGCTCTCACCGGGATAATTTCGAGTAAAATGATGAAATTACAAAAATGCCCTTGAGTGGCCGAGTCGGTGGTGCTACTTCGCCTGATTCGGCAGTGGCCTTTGTAGCTGAGGCGGTGGCGCTTTAGGGATGAATCGGTGGCGTTGATAAGGCTTGAGGAGGTGGTGGCCTCTGGCGCTGAGCTGGTGTCACTGGCGTTCGAGGCGGTGGCCCCCCTCCGTGATTGAGTCGGCGGCGTGGTGCGCACCTCGAGTCAACAATGGTTCACCCATCCCGTCAGGGTTTCGATGCCCTGTTTTGGTGGCTCACCTATATAAAGGGCCCCTGGCCCTCAGAAAGAGAAGGGGGAAAAAGGGGGAGATCAGATCGGATCGGGAGATCGAAAGAGAATGAAAAAGGAGAGCGAAGGAGAAAGAAAAGGCCAGATAGAGAGGAGGGGGAGCAATCGAAAGAAGCGAGAAGAAGAAGGTGGGTCTCAGAGGAGCTCTACCATTTTCTTATGCTATGTGTTTTTCTAAGTTCTTCCCTTTCCTTTTAAGTACTTCTTTTCTTTTCCTCTTTGGAGTTCCTCCAAGCGCTGTAATCCCCGTTCCCATTTTGTTGTAATCGACAGATAAGGTGAATAAAAGAAGGCTCGGTCCTTTTTGTTGTGGCTTAAGCTTATCCCTTTTTCTATCGTTCTATTACTTGCCAACCGTAGTTGTTTTTGTCGATTACGCTCTAAGATTCCCAGTCTTCTTCTGAGCGTGTGGAGGCCCCTTTGGGCCAAATTAATACCAGATCTTATGATCGCTCATCTTGGGATATTTTGTTTCCTTTTTATGAGATAATGGCTTGAAGCCACGCCCTTTGTGGGCGACAATAAATTACCCCCTCCCCAAGGGCTGTTATTTTACCGATAGCGTAGTTTCATCTATGATCATGGGTTTTGTTTCAGTGAATGATTAATGAGAGACTGCCAAGTGCCCTTTCACTCGTTTCTATCAGTTGTAAGGGCACCAGTGGACTCTGATAGTCGATATTATAGTCGTTTGTTACTTTCTTCTGGAGCTGCCATATGCCCCCCCTCTCAACGTTCGATGATTTATCCCTGAGGGTCTCGACCCCCCGTTCGGCTTATCTCTGATGGCAGTGAACACGAGTTGCCTATGGCAATCATGATCGCTCGCAGAACGGGGATCGTCTCGTGGCGAAGTAGAATAGTATGCTATGTCCCTGAAATCATTGCTAATCGACGAACGATTTTCTTCGAATGTTTCTAATCTTCCCTGACTGGGGAGGCGTACAGTCCTTTCGCTCGTTGCTTGATTTCCTTGCACCAATGCCACTCAGGGTTCCAGGGGGTCTGTCGTCTTGTCACATGTTCCCCTGGAAGCCCTTTGCACCGAGTGAGCAAATGAAATCGCCATCTGTATGGCTACAATCAGAGGCCCATTTCACCCCTGGATCATCACGAGTCTCTAGTAGGCTGGCCCTCGAGACTCTGTTCGTGATGACTCGAGGGACTGAGGAAGTCCACCTAGGCTCCTAAGTGTTTACGGTTTGGCACCATCTACCGTATGCCATTCCACTTGTCTAATTAAACATCTCCCTGTGCTAGGGAGATGCTGCCCAAATTTCTCAAGATAAGACTGTGGTTTTACGGTGATTTTCCTTTTAATCTCTGATAAAGCGTGGGAGTGTCTTATCTGATTGTGGCTTATACTCAGAGGGATTATACATTGACGGCTGCCCAGTGCTGGAGTATAAACCTTGCACAAGCAAGCCAAGAAGGAGAACAAATGAGCAAAGTTAGAAAAGAATATACATATATAAATAACAAAAGGCAAAATTTATTCCAATGCCCAGGTAATCATGCCTTTGGGTTCTTAAGATATTCTCATTCAAATGCCCTATTTGGTGTGAAGCCAAGCTCAAACGGCGGATCCTTGGCGCCACCGAATTAACCCTCATGAACTTGGATTCTGTGGCGACGCCACCGAATCACCCCTTTCTTTGCCCATCACCAACTCCACATATCGCCCTCCTCTTCTCTTGCCTCGACGTTATCGCCCCTCTCCCCTTCACTAGCATCGACCTACACTGCGCTTCCCCTTCGCTAACACCAACCTGTACCGCCCTCCTCTCCGCTAGCACCGACCTAGCTTGCATCCGACTCCGCCACTAGCCTCGACATACACCGCCCTCCCCTTCACTAACACTGACCTGTATCGCCTCCTCTCCACTAGCATTGACCCATACCGCACACTCCTCTTCAATAGCACCGACCCAGCTCGCACCCTCGCCGCTACTGGCATCGACGCCCATCGGCTCTCCGCCAATAGCACCGACTCAGTTCGCACCCCTCGCCACTACTAGCATTGACCTACATCACCCTCCACTCAACCTGCACCGACTCTGCCCTCGCCCTTCTTTGCTACTGCCTCGGTGCATATTGCACCGACCTATATCGCCCTCGCCCTTCTCCGCTACTGCCTCGGTGCACATTGCACTGACCTATACCGCGTCTCCCCTTTTCACCACTGCCTCGGTGCACATCGCACCAACCTCCCTTCCACCCTTGCACTGACCTTCTCCGCTGCTGCCTCGGTGCACATTGCACCGACTTCCCTTCCACCCTTGCAGCGCCTGCCGTTGACTCGGTCCATCTATGTGCCTCTCTTGCTAAATACTCCTGAATAAATGGCTGAATACACTATATGTGTACATACATATGTATATACGTGTAAATATAAATATATATATATATGTGTGTGTGTGTATGTGTGTGTGTGTGTGTGTGTGTGTGTGTGTGTGTGTGTGTGTGTGTGTGTGTGTGTGTGTGTGTGTGTGTGTGTGTGTGTGTGTGTGTGTGTGTGTGTGTGTGTGTGTGTGCATATAAACATGCTGATATCATGTGCTTTCCATGCTCCTAGTAAATAACTCTTCCTAATCACCTATGTTGTGAACATAATGCCTGCTTGTGTGTTTGGTCACACTTCGGTATATAAAATGGCGTTTAATAGAAGGCCGGGTCCCGCCTGACTGGAAGTGTCGCCATGCGTGACGGTGGTCTTCGGACCTAAGTTCCCCGCCTCGTACCGAAGTGCGAACGTAATAAATCTTAAATCCTCTTGCATGAATAAAAGAAAGCATAGGGGATCACGTAGCTTCGTGTTTCCGTCACTTCCGATATGTCATTATCATTCAGCCCCGAGTGGCGCTTATCTTGTCAATTAATCAAGGGTTTTCCTCCTCGGAGGATGTAATTAACGCTATAGCCTTTACGGTATAGCAGACTTCCGGTCCCGACCCGAACCTCATAATCGACTGACTCAGTCGGATCGAGCGCACGATAAATTTTGTCACTCTGGTGACTGGCACGCCTACGCATCATATGAAAAATAAATCCGATGTCACCAGCAGTCGGCATAGCCGTCCCCACACCGACGAGGAGCAGAGAGAGAGAGGAAAGTAGATAGATGACATGTTTTGTACACTAGGGGTATGCCCCTATAATTTTTGTAATTAAGGAATGTAATGGACATCTTTTCTTAGAAATGAAGCACATTTTCTTCAGTATACTACCTTGGCTTGATGACGTCGTCGTCCCCTTTTCACCTATTTCAACTACACTTAAAAGGAAAAAAGGTTAGTGTGGTTTGATTTTAGCCCCTTGTCTGAAAGAAATTGTACCTTCCTCGATGCAAGGTCAGGGGGCTAAATCTTATTAACAAGATTGTAATGGAAAAGTAAAAGTGAAATGCACATGTAGGCAAGCAAAATGCAAACAGGGAATAAAAAATGTGATCATGCGATGCACAAATGGATGCAATGCATTTTTCTTGGATTTTTTTTTGTTTGTTTATTTTTTGTTTGTTGGAAAGATAAAAAGGAAGAAAAGAAAAGCAATCTTGTATTTTTTTTTGAATTTTTATTGTATTTTTGTTTGGTTTTGGTTTTCATACATATATTTTTTGCTGCCAACGCCTGGCGTCCGCCCATATGACGCCTGACCTATATGAGAGTAGGGATCTCCTAACCACCTCCCAGGTATCTTGAGCGCACATCTAGGTTGATTTGGGTATCTAGACTCCTCGAATGATAGTCCCGCCAGTTAAGACTTATCATGATGACAATACAATCATGCCAAACTTTGGCTCCCAGTTGCTTCTGACCACAGGGATACACCCAAAAAGCGTTTGAGGTAAATGATTTTCCCGACCCGGGTCTATTTCCTCACAACCTTAGACGATATTTGATGGAACACCTTAGAACCCTAATGGTCAACCGCACGACGCTGACTCAGAATCAGACGTCGTCGCACCTATGGGTGACGCACTTGCATTGACCTAAGCCCGAGGTTAATAGGGGAAAACATTAAGGGTCTTGGTAAATGAGGGTCTTGGCCTACTAGAAACGTCGAGACTCCTTCGCAGTGAGAGCTTTTGCCTTTCGAAGTTGGACAACCATAAGTGTACTTTTTCATAAAACCAGGGTTGCATGTCGAGACGGGGTTCACCTTTCAGGGCTTTCGTCATGTAGCACCCCGAGAAATCATTAAATAATATAAAGTGTAATAATTAAGAAAATTATTTATTATTAAAGCGTAAATTCCTTTAGGTGAAGTTTTAACTAATTTAAAAAAATCTATAAAATTCATAATCAAGTAAAGGACCTAATTTTCAGACACTTTGTCTTCTTGGTCGAACCCTAAATAAAATTTCTATCAAACCGATTTAATAGAATTAGGGCTAAAATTGTGTTTAAACTAACCAAACATGTACTTTAGATTGCTTAATTCAAACGCAAATCGTGATCAATTGAGCCCAGATCGGACCCATTTGGATGGCCTTGATGAGAAGCATGTTTCCCCTCTAATTCCACGTAGAAACCCTAACCCTAGGAGCGCTATTTGTAGCGGGATGGCGGCGCGACCGGGTCAAGCGCAAGTTTCACGCACGTTCGACTTCGTGGACTCTATCCAGCCCTATCCTCACCTGTCGATCCAATTTCCTCTATAAAATCAAACCCTCGACCAACCTAGCAACCCTATTTGTTGCAGCGGTCGGCGAGGAGCGCGATAAAGGAAGGATTTCGACGAGTTAGGGCGAGGTTTTGTTCGTGCGATTCCGACGACCTTTGCCCCCTTTGTCCTTCAATTAAGGTAGGTGTTAGTGAATCAAACCCTGATAAAGTTATATCAATGGAAGCGTCTCCAAGTCCTCTATCCTTTTATATCAAAAGCCACAATTTATATTGAGCATCGAGATCGTAGTTCATATTTTAGTCGGAGCATGTTGTTTAGGACACCGAACTCGTTAGTCCATTTATCTTGATTAGTGCTTGGCTATAGCAGGCTTAAATCCAAAAATTAATCATGCTATCATGTGCGTATTTGTGTCCTCTTCATATTCATAGCATTTAGCCCAATTATTATGCACTGTATTGCACGAATTTTGTGTTGCAATCGAGGTCTATCAGAGTTCACCGGAGACCGAAGCAGCGATCATGTTGCGGTCTCACAGGAACCGTTTCTGGTTCAGGGGGCTCTACGATAGACCATTTTTCATATTTTGAAACTTGAAACTTCATTGTAGTCTAGTAGTGGTGACACGTGTCTTTTTTTTATTTGTTTATATATATACATACACACATATATATATATAAGTAAGTATATACATATGTGTGCGTAGGCGTGCCAATCACATAGGTGACAAAGATATTTTATTATGCACTCGATCTGACTTGGTCAGTCGATTGTGAGGTCCATGTCGGGACCAGCAATCAGCCATACCGTAAAGGCTATGACGTTAATTACATCCTCCGAGAAGAGGAAAACTCTTAATTAATTGCCAAGATAGTATCTGTTGGCCCGGTTAGGAGGCAATTGAGAGGGGGGTGAATTGATTGCCCACCCTTTTTGCAAATATAAAAACAACCCACACAAGCCACATATATGAGGAGAAAATCTAAGACAGAGGCTTGATTAAAACAACTGAAATTAAATCAAGCAAGGTCTCACAACTCTCCAACGCACAGATATACTCACTCAGACAACAATATTTGGACGGACAGTTGAGAACACTCACGCCTCACCGATTCACACTCGTATAGCGAATGGAGAAAAAGATATCAACAACCACCAGACAAGCAAACCATGGCACAATATTTTTAGGTGGTTCGGACGCACCAAGTGCCGTCCTACGTCCACCCCTCTCACCTCGAGAGGATTTCACTATAAACACTGCTCGACGGCAGCAACCACACACACACGGGCTCGACGGCCCACACACGCGGGTTCTCGTACGTCGACGAGACAACCCACACACACTCGGAGCAAGCTCGGAAAATGTCTAGATAGAGAAATAGTATGAAACGAAATACAAGCCCAAATATGAGATGAACGTTCTAAGCACAAGATGACTAAGAAGATGATGAACAATATGAATCTTCCCCTATATCCTTCAACCAAAATCGGAGATATATGAAGTGTGGCTTAGAATGATGAAACCGAGTGAAGAGGGAGCCAATATTTGAAGCTTCAGGCGCCCGAAGCAAGGATGAAGAGGACGCAGCCGCTACCTCTCGATCTCTCAGCTCGGGCTCGTGAGGGGACGTCTCTGGCGTTCCTTCCCTTCTCCTCCAGCAGACCACACACCGTTCCTCTCCTTCTTCCTGCAAGATGAACACATTAGAGCTTAAGAAGGATTGTTCGATCGGAAGGAAAGGGGCGGCTATATACAAGGGGATTTGATCTCCCAAATGACATAAAAGCCCACTCTAAACCCCCTTCATAACACATACAAATAGTAATGGACGCCCTAAGGTCATTAGGGTAAGAAAGCAAGCCAAATGGATCCATGATAGATGGGTTCGTAGAGGATCCGGAAAACCCGATCGAAAGTTCAAAGAAAGTGTCGACCCATGGGGTCGAGTTTTTTTTTTGAAGGTTCAGCCAGAATCTATATAAAAGCAAAACTGCGGCACGAGTGTCGACCCATGGGGTAGACACTTCTTACGAAGTGTTTTGGACTGTTACAAGAACAAAACATTCATGATGAAAAGTGTCGACTCACGAGGTCGACACTTTTTCACGAACATTCTATTTTCACAGAAATAAACATACTTACCTGAAAGTGTCGACCTTCAGTGTCGACACTTTTTCACGAGAGTTCTGCCTTAGCAAAATAGCAGACTCCTGGTGAAAGTGTCGACCCCGTAGGTCGACACTTTTTGCTAGCGTCCTATATTTCAATGCAAGGTAGAGACTTCACAAATAAGTGTCGACCCCATGGGTCGACACTTTTACTGACAGCAGTAAAACTTCAGTAAATGGAATTGAAACCTTCATCAATCATAGACAAGTATCACAATTGATCAAAGGAGTTCATACAACTTAGATAAACATGGTTAAGCATGAATTTTTACCCAGATCATTCCATTCAAACACAGATCCAATTAGTACAAACATTCTCACCATTGGCCTTCAAATTGTTAGTGAAGTCTCACAATAAACCAAATAAACCTGTATTCTCCAGATTTAACCATTGCTCTTCCATCTACCTTGTGACCAACCTTCAAAAATGTTCTTACCATTATTTGCAAGACAAATCCATATCGAACCTGCACAGCACAGATTGCCATTAAACTCAATCTCAACCCAAGCAATGAAATTCTCATATCAATCCAGATGATGTAGATTAATCAAACCATCCATTCAATCTTTAACCAAAGCAACTCATTCAACCAAATTAGTCCAAGTCAGACTTTAGTGATATTGAGCATTTTGCTTGGTATAGCCAAATCAATCAAACACAGACTGAAATTCATCAACATCATCATTCATCAAATATGTATTTCAATGTGAATCAACCACAACGAGAACTCATGACATTTCATACATGATCTCCGTTAAAACAGTCCGGGGCACAACAATCTCCCCCTTTTTGACGAAGATAAAACTGTTGATAGAACTATAATATTTGCATGAAGGATGACAATTTTTTTGAACCAAAACAACCATTTTCTCATGCACGCCAGATGCATGATTTTCAGTCAGGAATTCATAACTTGCTGAATCAACATGTAGAGATCAACTCACCCTGTTTGCCAAAAACATAATCAATCAAAAACTAAGCAAGTCATGAATCTTCATTCAAGCAATGCAAAGTTATTTCTCCCCCTTTTTGTCAGAGTCAAATAGGGGATTATTAAAACGGTAAAGGATGATAGTTAAGCCTCAATATGCACAATTAACTCAATGAGATGCATATGAAACGCAAGTAATGACCAGTCAAGCACATATGCACTCATCATATCATAAAATAGCAAACATGTTCTTTATAAACGGGTTAGAAAATATGCTATAGACCAAGAACATGAATTTCATGTGCAATAGTAAAAGGGTAGTGCTTACAAGAAGTGGTACTGCAAGACTCATGAAATATGGCTGATTCAAGGTGTATATCCATACAATCACTCCCTAGATGAATATGTGTATGAGCAATGAAATCTAGATAGCATGGATTTTCATATTTTCTAAAGAACACACATAGGAACTTTTCTTCCCTATACTTTCATACAACGTGCTCGACTTTTAGTAGCTTCGCACAACCCCAAGATTATTTTAATTTTTGAAAGACAAGATGACTAACATTTTGACACGAGTCATGCTCTTTGTTTCAGGGGCACTTCCTGGTTACTCGGCATCGTCACTTATGATAATGTGGATAGGACACTTTTCAATGCGAGTTTTCTCCTTTATCTCAGGGGGGATTCTTGATTTACTTCATGTCAAATCACACTTATTGACTATTTTTAACGAGGCTGACAGCTTTTTCCTCACAAGTCACGTGATTTTCATGTAGGGGTTTCAGAGTCCTAAAATGTGTTAAGTGGAATAAGTGAAATCCTTATCAGTTAGATTCATTAACTCACATGTGCAAATTGTGTGAGAGATTGCGTAGAATGTAAGAGATGAATTAGCCTATTCATGGTGATGTCTCCCCTTAAGTGTATGCACCGTTATAGCAAAAACCTCCCCCTTAATATGTGCCATGTTAAAACATGTCCTAGTCAAAGCATTTTATTTAGCAAGGGCGTAAAGTCTTAGAAGATATCAACTGAAGGATGTGTAAATTATATACACTCAAGCATTTCAAAATGATGTTTTCAAGCAAATTGATTACCAATACGTGGCGGAGTACTTAGGTCCGAAGATCACACTCACACATGATGAAAGCTTCCAAGTGGACTTGATCCACCTTTCCACTAACACTATTTGATATACCGGTAAATCATGGCATTCATGCACACATTGATGAAGTATATGCATTTATGTACATGCGGATGCAAAAGGATGAAAGCATGTATAATAACCAAAGTTGTTATTCACTGTGATATGGACAAAAGACAGTTTGAAGAGTAAAGACAATGAAAACTTTTATGTGCAAATCAAAAGGCAATGTGAACAGTTTCTTTATGAAAAAGATGAAAAGAGTGTGTATAATTCAGCTTAAAATATCTAAGTGTCTAATCTGCACACTCCTAATTCTCTTCTTAGAAAGCAAAATTGTTCAGAATTCAAAGGTTTTGTAAATATATCAGCAAGTTGGTGTTTTGTATCAACAAAAACAAGTTCAAAATCACCTTTATTGATATGATCTCTTATAAAGTGGTGTCTAACTTCTATGTGCTTAGTGCGTGAATGTTGGACAGGATTTTTGGACAAGTTTATTGCAGAAGTGTTATCACACATTATGGGAGTTTTCTTTAAAGAGAAACCAAAATCTAGCAACTGATGTTGGATCCAAAGCACCTGAGCCGCACAACTGCCGGCAGCCACGTACTCGGCTTCAACAGTTGATAAAGCCACACAATGATGTTTCTTTGAGGCCCATGAAACCATGCAGCCCCTGAGAAACTGACAGTGACCGCTTGTGCTTTTTTGATCCATTTTGCAACCAGCATAATCAGAGTCAGTGAAAGCATGTAAATCAAATGAATTATTCTTTGGATACCACAAACCAAGGTCAAGAGTTCCATTCAAATACCTGAAGATCCTTTTCACGGCTGCTAAATGAGAGTCCCTAGGACAAGATTGGTATCTTGCACAGAGACAAACACTGAAGTGTATATCAGGCCTACTAGCAGTAAAATAAAGTAAGGATCCTATCATACCCCTAAAAAGTTTTTGATCAATTTTGTTACGTTTTTCTTCCTCCATTTTCTATGAGGTGGACATTGGTGTTGCAAAGGACTTGGCAGTCTCAAGTTGAAATTTCTTCACGATTTCTTGTGTATACTTCTTCTGGTTGATGAAAATGCCATCATCCATTTGCTTTATCTGTAATCCCAAGAAGAAGTTGAGCTCTCCCATCAAGCTCATCTCGAACTCCCCCTGCATAAGTTGGGCAAATTCATCATTCATTTTTGTATTGGAGGCTCCAAAAATAATATCGTCTACATAAACTTGAACAATTAATGAATGATCATCACAAGTTTTTGTAAACAAAGTTTGGTCAATGTTACCTCGTTTGAAGCCGTTTTCAATAAGAAATGAACATAATCTATCATACCATGCCCGGGGGAGCCTGTTTCAAACCGTATAGTGCCTTGTCCAATTTGAATACGTGGTCGGGAAACCTTTCATCTTCAAAGCCCAGTGGTTGCTCCACGTACACTTCTTCCTTGATCACTCCATTGAGACACTCTTCACGTCCATTTGAAATAGTTTCATGTTCCTGTGACAAGCATAAGCAAGTAAAATTCTAACTGCTTCCCCTCTAGCCACAGGTGCAAATGATTCATCAAAATCAATGCCAAATTCTTGAGAGTAGCCCTTGGCTACTAATCTTGCCTTATTCCTCACAACCACCCCATCTTCACTAAGTTTGTTTCGGAACACCCACTTAGTTCCAATAATAGGATGGTCATCAGGCCGGGGCACGAGGAACCACACCTGATTCCCTTGGAATTGGTGTAGCTCTTCTTGCATGGCAAGAACCCAAGAATTATCATTCAAGGCATCATCTAATGATTTAGGCTCAGTGCTAGAAAGTAAAGCTAGATTATCATGAATTTCTACTTCGCTCATTGAAGCCCGAGTTCAAATTCCTTCATCCACACCGCCGATCACGTTCTCCAATGGATGGTCCCTGTGCGTAGTCCATTGGTGTGAAAGATTTGGATGTTGCTCTTGTTTCGCTTCTTCTTCTTCTTGTTCTTTTTCTTCTTCTTGATTTGCTACCTCACCTTGTTTGCTTGACTCTCCCTTTTCAATTTCGCCCTCACCTATAATAAGAAAATGATCATCATTTGATTTCTTCATTGTGAATTCATCAACTACTACATGTGGACTTTCCTCGATAACAAGTGTTCTAGTGTTATACACACGGTAAGCTCTAGATGTTAGAGCATACCCGAGGAAGATCCCTTTATCACTTTTTGCTTCAAATTTCTCTAGATTGTCTTTTCCATTGTTCAAGATATAACAAATTGAACCAAATGGCTTGAAATGAGATATGTTTGGTTTCTTACATTTGTAAAGCTCGTATGGAGTTTTCTTAAGGATTGGTCTTACCATTGCTCTATTTGTAATGTAGCAAGCGGTGTTCACCGCCTCTGCCCATAAGTATCGTGGAAGACCATTCTCTGCAAGCATGGTACGCGCCATTTCCACGAGCGTCCTATTTTTCCTTTCGACCACGCCATTTTGTTGAGAGGTTCTTGGTGAGGAGAACTGATGCTCGTACCCCTACTTCCTGCAAAAAGCATCAAACTCATGATTCTCAAACTCCTTTCCGTGGTCACTTTGAATTTTCTGAATTGAATATCCCTTTTCATTTTGGACTTTTGTGCAAAAATCAATAAACTCATTGCAAGCATCACTTTTATTAGCAAGATATAAAACCCATGCATATCGAGAGAAATCATCGACAATCACAAAGCCATAAAGCTTCCCGCCAAGACTGCAAGTCCTGGTGGGACCAAATAGATCCAAATGCAACAGTTGAAGGGGTTTTTATGTAGACACAATGTTTTTGCATTTAAAGGATGCGGTGGTTTGTTTTCCTTTATTACATGCTTCACAAATCTTAGAGGTTTCAAAATTCAGTTTATGAAGTCCTCTGACTAAATCATGACGGTTCAACTTCCTAATCACATTAAAACTGGCATGCCCAAGACGGCGATGCCACAACCAAACATCTTCACTTTTGTTAGCAACTAAACACAATTTCTTAGGTGCAAGCTCATCAAAATCGACTTGATAGGTGTTGTTACATCTCACACCAATGAACTTAATTTTTTGTGTGTTAGCATCAATGATCGTGTAGTGTGAAGATTCAAAAATCACTTTGTGACCCTTGTCACAAAGTTGACTTACACTAAGCAAATTATGATGAAGACCTCTAACTAATGAAACATCATCAATGCAGTGGTTAGGGTCCTTACCAATTCTCCCAATTCCTATGATCTTACCCTTGTCCTGTCCTCCGAAGATTACCGTTCCGCCATTCTTCTCAGCAAGGTCTGCAAAGAGGAGTTTATTTCCAGTCATGTGCCTGGAGCATCCGCTATCCAGGTACCATTTATTATCTCTCGCCTTCATGCAGACCTGCACCAATTACCAACCATACTCATTTTGATTTGGGTACCCAAGCAAGCTTGGGTCCCTTCACGTTAGCGTTCCCAGGTGATTCATAGTATCTACTAAAAAATAATTCATCATCATATTGCATGAGTTGGCATATATACATGTCATGCCCTATTTTCCCACAATAATAACACGTGGGTCTTCTCCTACCCAAATCTTTCCTTTTATTTACATTTTTAAAGGTTGAGGGGAATTTGGAATTATCAGTTTGTTTTCCAAGGTGTGTGTGTGAACATTCTCCTTGATAAAATGAATTCTTCACAGCATAATGAGCATGATTTTTGTTGCTATGCATTACACTTTGATACTTTTCAACTTGTTTTCCTTTCTCTCTCACTTCCTTTCCATTCCCATTTTTCAATTTTTCAATTTCAATGACAAAATTCTCATTCTTCTCTTTCAAGTTTTCTTTCTCTTTTTCACATTCACTCAGTTGAACATGTAATTTTTCAAACTCTTTGTTCAAGAGGTCGTGCTTTTCTTGGATTTCATCTTTCAGCTTAAATGCATTTTTCTTCTCTATATCTAAGCATGTTATCTCCTCTTCAAACAAAGATAACTTGGTTTCCAAAGCATCATTAACATTTTTCAGATTTTTAAGTTGCATTTCAAGCAAATTGCACTTTCCACAAGAATTAGATGAGTGAACAATTTCATGGATCTTTTTCTTTAAAGTCCTATTTTCATTTTTCATTCTTCTATATTTCTCATCTAACTCTTCATAAGCAAGTTCCCACTGTTCATTTGAAATGGCCTCAGTGTCAGAAGTTACATGTTCACTGTCGCTATTGGCCATCAGACACATCGTCTTCACGAGTTCTTCAATGTCCTGCTCCTCATCATCAGTCGTGGGATCATCCTCATCCTCGTCGCTCCATGTCACCTTCATGGCTTTCGGCTTCTTGCCCTTGCCTATTGTGACTCCTCTGTGTTGATGATGTTGACAATTGCTTTATTTCATTGGCAACACCTTGTTTTGATTGATTGGTAACTGTTTATGTTTTGATGAAATTATTTTATCAGATTGTCTGTGTGTTCTATGCATTTCACAAGTCTACACACTGCACACACACACACAAGTCTTCACACTCAGCATAGTCTGGACAGAAGTGGGTCGACCCCCTTCTTAGATGCGTCGACTCACCCAGAACACAAGTCTATACACTGTCCGTCTTATTTAGTGTCTCATGCAGCATCAGCTCAATAAGTCTATACATTGCATCGGTGCATTACTTCCTCTGTGCATGTACTGCATCAGTGCATCACAAGTCTATACATCCATTGCTTCAGTTCAATACCTGCTATGTGCATGCATAACATCGGTGCATTGGTTCCTCTGTGTATATACTGCATCAGTGCATCCATCAGGCATACAGTCTATACACTAATGCATGTGAGGTACTGTCTGCACGATAACGTCTATACATTGCTGCATTGTTCACACAGGCTAAGTCCATATATTAGTCAAGTCTGTACAGCGTCATGCATCATTCTTCAAAGTCATACACTGCACTGTTGCTTGCTCGAGGTGAAGTCTGTACATCCGTCAGTGAACTTCGAAGTCTATACACTGGGATCTTTACCTATGTTCAGTTCTGCAAGTCTGTACATCGTTGCTTTGCCAAAGTCTACACATTGTGAACCTTCAAGTCTGTACAGACTTTGCTTTGCTCAAGTCTGTACATCGTCCAGTTGTCTTTGACAAGTCTTCACATCGTGAAGTCTATACACTCGATTGTCTTACATTGCATCAAGTCTGTACAGCCTTTCCTTTGGCAAGTCTGTACATCGTTCATGAAGTCTGAACAATGAGCAAGTCTGTACATCGGACTAGTCTGCATCGGCTAAGTCCATACATTATCCAGTGCATTGCATGCATCATTCATGAAGTCTATACATCGAGTTGAATGATGGCTAAGTCTGCACATCGTCTATCTTACTTAGAGTCTCATGCATAACATGAAGTCTGTACATCGCACAGCATTCAAGTCTACACATTGTGCATCATTTTAGTTGAAGCCTGTACATCGTGCATCTAGTGTTTCAAGTCTATACATTGTTGCACGTTGTGTCTGTCTAAGTCTCCACAGTGCATCTTCATGCATTGAAGTCTGCACATTGCTGCACGCTCATCAAGCCCATACACTGGCATGTCTTTACATTGCCTAGTCTATACATTGGCTGCTGAATGTTCTTCAAAGTCTGCACATTGCATTACACTTCAGCAAGTCTATACAGCGGTTGCCTTCATATAAAAAGTCTGTACATCGCACAGCACTGCATATATGAAGTCTATACAGCAGAGTCTATACAATGCATTCGAGTTCACAAAGTTTATACAGTCAAGTCTATACAATGCATTGCATCCCACAAAGTCTGTACAGGGTTTATACTTAAACTGATAATTCTATTTCGTCTGTCTGACAGGGATTCTTTGCAGGGATTGATGACTTGGCTCGTGATCCAAGGAAGGACGAGGTGATCAGATGGTGACACGTGGAAGCAGCCCATCACAGGATGCTGCCATGTGGATGAAATTGCCTCGGATCTGGCGAATTCTTTGGGCGGGAAATGTGGAAGCCACGCGCCCTTATCCAATATGCTGCTGGTATATGTAGGAGTCTTCTTCTTCAGGAGGAGGCAGATCGAACAGTGGCAAAGTATATACAGAGAGAGTAAAAGTCTGAAGCAGCAGAGAGCCACCGATCCACAGAGAGAAGAAAAACAGAGAAGAAGAAAAAGAGAGAAGAGAAGATTGAGAGAGATGTGTTGAGAGAGTGAGATTGAGAGAGTTTTGTTTGAGAGCTTTTCTGATTGTATCTCAGACTCTTGGTTCAGATACCAGAGCTGAGCTTTGCTCATTCCGAGCTACATTCCCAGTTGGGTTTTCTAGTTTCGTTTGCTTCTGTCTTTTATTTATGAAATTGTTTCTTCAAGCTGTGAGTCAACTGTTAGCAGAGGTGCTGCCTCTGGACGGGTAAGCTATAAACCCCAGCGGTTGCAGTGGAGGTCTCCACTGGACAGGTGAAGTTGTAATCCTCAGCAGGCGAGACTTGTCTCGGACAGCAAGCTGTGTTGCTCAGTAGTTTGTAGGCCAAGCTGTAGTGCCCAGTAGATGCAAGCTGTACTACGCAGCAATAAGCCATACTCGGTTGAGTGTGGGATGGACGTAGGTCTCTGACCGAACCACCTAAAAGTCTTGGGTGTCTTGTGTTTGTGAGATTGCTTGTGATCTGCTGTGTGGTTGCTTGTGTCGACACTCTTCATAGTGTTCTTTCTATCATTCAACAGTTGTTTGTTTTAAATTCTGCATTATAGTTCAACTGAGTTTTAAATTAGGCAATAGATCTATTCACCCCCCTCTAGATCCACACTTCGTGGAGATAGACTGCGTCCATCTAACATAACACTTGGTATCAGAGCCATACTCTTCTACAGGGACTCATCGCCCGAAGAGGAAAGGCAAAGATGGATGCTCGAGGGATGATAGCTGAAGGGCACTCAACCACAAAGCCCCTATTCTTCGATGGATCTAACTATGCATACTGGAAGAATCGTATGCAAGTATTTTTGAGGGCTAAGGATTACGAGATCTGGAAGGTAGTCAGCAAGGGACCTTATGAGCTATCCCCAAATGAGGAAGTCTGGACCAAGGAGGAGATCAGAAGGTCTACTCTAAACTGGGGTGCCATAAATGCTATCTAGTGCTCTCTGCACCCCACCGAATTTTCTCGAGTATCTGCTTACAGTTCAGCTAAGGAGATGTGGGATGCATTGGAAGTGATCCATGAAGGGACTTCTCAAGTTAGGGAGACGAAGGCTAATTTCCTAGTGTCTGAATATGAGGCATTCAAAATGAAGCCCAACGAGACCATCAAAGAAATGTATGCTCGGTTGACAATCATTACCAATGGTCTTAGAGGTCTCGGGAAACCTCTGACAGAGTATAATCTAGTGAGGAAGATATTACGTTCCTTGACTCATGCTTGGCATACTAAGGCTACAGTTATTGAGGAGTCAAGGGATTTGCGAAATACAAGGGCTGATGAGCTAATTGGCTCGCTGATGGCATATGAGATTAATATGCCAAGGATAGAAGAAGCTGAGAGGAAGAAGAAGCTAATCGCTCTGAAAGCTGGTACCAGCAAATCCAGCAAGTCCAGCAGATCCAGCTCTAGCAGTTCATCATCAGAGGAGAGCCTGAATGAAGAAGATATAACCCGTACTGAAATGGCAATGATGACCAGAGAGTTCAGAAGATTCCTCAGAAAAGGAGCAGGACTATTCAGCCAAAAGAAGTATGGTGGCGGTCGAAGGGATAAAAGGCATAAACACAACCCTGCTAAGAAAATTGAAACTAATACTTGTTATCAATGCAGAAAACTAGGCCATATGAAAGCTGACTGTCCAGAGAATCAGAAATACAAGGACAAGTCAAAGAAGAAGAACACGAAAGGGAGAGCTACGGTTAGCACCTGGAGTGATGAAGATGAAGGTTCCTTGAGCAATACCTCTGACAGTGAAGCCGAATCTGAGAAGCCCATTTACCTTATGGCAACAAGTTCTGAAGACAGAGAGGAGGACTCAGATAAGGTAATCACTAGATTCGATAACTTTACTATTGCTGATTGGGTAGATGCCTACCATGAAATAGCTGATAAAGCAGATGATATCAGTAAGGAAAATATGCATCTAAGACGAAAGATAAATTCCATGCAAAATAACACAACTCTAACTGATAAAATTGCATGTCTAGAATCTGAGAATAGTAAATTGAAACTCACATGTTCTGAATTAGAAGAAATCAAGAATGAGTCAAAAGCCTCTAAAGAAGAAAATGAGAGGTTAGAAAAAGAAACTGATGAACTAAAATTGAAAATTCAGAAATGTGAGAGTGAGATAAAAATAGTGAATGAAAAATATCAAGCTGTCCTGAGTGTGAACACAAAATTGAAAAAATTCATTGAAGAAATTCAAAAGGATAATGAGGACAAGCTTAAAAGCATTGAGAAAATGACCCAAGGTACATATAATCTAAATGCTCTGTTAGGGTCAAAGGTCAACTTCAGAAAAGAGGGCCTAGGATTTAATTCTAGTGTAACAAAAACTTTTGGAATGAAAACTATTTCATTTGTTGCACAAAAAGAGAAAGGACCTCTAATTAGCATGAATTCAAACATTTCAATGAACAAAAGTGCTAATCTGAAAAAGCCCAGTGCTGAGGACAATGGCAAACAAAAATTGAGTGAGACTAGTAGAGCTAGCACATCCAAGTAAAATACCAAAGCTCAGTCTCAGGTTAGGGGTAAACCTACACAGTCTTATAAACCCCATGCTAAGGTCACCAAGTCTCCACCATCACCACCACCTATGAAGAAGACCCAACACACACCTGTGAATAGGTCAGCAGGGTCCAAGGTGCAGGGGAGGTAGAATGCTTTTAGAGCTCAACCCAAACACTTCTACCAACCTAGAGCCCAGTCCCACTTCTTTGCACAGTCAACCTATCCAAATAGGTCAGGATGGACTAGGACTCAAGGAAGGTTTACAGGTCATGGACATCGGGCTACACAGTCTTATAGACCATACCCTTGAAATTGGGTTAGTGGGTATGGCAAGTGGACACCTAGGAACCAATATTTCTACAACTAGCCCAATGATCACTATGGCCAAAATTTCATGAATACATCCTGGCCAAGGCACTAGCACAGAAATAATCAATCTGTAAATAATCATGCTAGTGTCAACAAGAAGAAGCAAAACAAAAAGAAATCTGGAAAATCCACTGAACAGAACTGTTTCAAACAAATGTGGATTTCGAAAAGTCTACTTTCTTGTTTTAACTGCTTTCCATCTTCTCTGGAGCCCAATCAGTCTTGGGTTCCAAACTTCTCTACCTGATTGTATGTGCAGGTATGCCTGGCAGCCAAGAACAACTTGTGGTACTTGGATAGTGGCTGCTCCAGGCATATGACAGGGGATAAGGCCAAGTTTTGCATGCTGACAGAGAAACAAGGAGGCCTTGTCACCTTTGGTAGCAACACAAAGGGTAAGATTGTTGGAATAGGTAAGGTAGGTAAGTGTACTACTTGCTGCATTGAGGATGTTATGTTGGTTGAGGGTTTAGCTTATAACTTACTTAGCATCAGCCAACTATGTGATAAAGGATGCAAACTACTTTTTGATTCTCAATGTTGCAAAGTTTTTGAACCTGATTCCGAAACTGTTAAATTTTCTGGTAAGAGGATAAATAACACTTACATGATAGATTTAGATGATATTCAACATTCTAACCTATGCCTTACTGCTAGTAGAGAAGACTTAGCATTTTTATGGCATCGTAGGTTAGGTCATGCTAGTTACACGGTTTTGCATAAACTAAATAAGCATAGCATGGTTAGAGGACTTCCTGAAGTTTCCTTTAAGAAAGAAAATAAAATCTGTGATGCATGCACTCAATCAAAGTTAACTAGCAAGTCATTTAAATCTAGAACAGAAAATCTGTCTTCTAAACCCTATGAGCTGATACACATGGACCTTTTTGGGCCAACCAGGTCTGTTAGCTTATCAGGGAGGAAGTATGGGTTTGTCATGGTAGATGACTTCTCTAGGTATACTTGGGTATATTTCTTATCACATAAAAGTGATGCATTCTCAGAATTTCAGGAGTTCTGTCTTAAGAAAAAATAGAAAATTGAAAATATTTTGACTGATCATGGAGGTGAGTTTGAAAACTCACAGTTTGATAAATTCTGTAGGTCAAATGGAATTAATCATAGGTTCTCCTCACCAAGGACACCTGAGCAGAATGGAGTTGTGGAGAGAAGGAACAAAACCCTAGTGGAGATGGGTCGTACACTCTTGGTTGAAGGTGGTCTACCAAGGAAGTTCTGGGTTGAAGCAGTAAATACTGCCTGTTATGTAATTAACAGAGCCATGGTAAGACCTTCTACTCAGAAAACACCATATGAGATCTTAAAGGGTAAGAAACCTTCTATTGCTCATTTCAAGTTTTTTGGTTGTAAATGTTTCATTCATATAAATGATAAAAGAGACCTTGATAAATTTAAACCTAAATGTGAACCAGGAATTTTTTTTGGTTATTCTGAAAACACCCGAGCATATAGAGTGTACAATCTGAATTCCAAAATTGTTGAAGAATCTCCACACATAGTGTTTGATGAATCCATATTAAAGACTAACATTGGTCAATGCAGGATTGAAGACATTGGTGAAATTCTGAAAGAAGGAAATCCTGCAGACCAATCCAAAAATGAGGAAGGAAATGAAGAGCCTAATGAAGAAGAGCCTACAGCTC
This sequence comes from Amorphophallus konjac, assembly GCA_022559845.1. Taxonomy (NCBI): domain Eukaryota; kingdom Viridiplantae; phylum Streptophyta; class Magnoliopsida; order Alismatales; family Araceae; genus Amorphophallus; species Amorphophallus konjac. The sequence goes on from CM040127.1 coordinate 211,668,895, forward strand.
AGGGGGAGGTAAATGAAAATCATGACAATCCAATTGTTAACATTAGATATCTTAAAGATCATCCAGTAGATAATGTGATTGGAAATCTGCATGATCCCCCTAGAACTAGAGGTCACTTAAGAATTCAAAATGAATTGAATGCATATGCGTTTGTTTCAAATGTAGAACCCAAGTCCATTGACTGTGCTCTCAAAGATGTGCATTGGATTAATGCCATGCATGAGGAGCTCAATCAATTTGATAGGAATAAGGTGTGGCATTTGGTTCCACCTCCTGATCATGAAACAGTCATAGGGACTAAATGAGTGTTTAGAAATAAAACTGATGAATCAGGGAATGTCATTAAAAATAAGGCCAGACTTGTAGTTTAGGGGTATAATCAGGAATTTGGAATAGAATTTGAAGAGTCTTTTACCCCTGTAGCCAGGTTAGAAGCAATCAGAATATTATTGGCTTATGCATGTTCCCTAGGAATAAATCTTCAGCAGATGGATGTAAAATCTACATTTCTGAATGGGGAAATCAGTGAGGATGTCTATGTGAGACAGCCTCCTGAATTTGAATGCTTAGATTTCCCTAGTCATGTCTATAAACTCAAAAAGGCTCTCTATGGCTTAAAGCAAGCTCCTAGAGCTTGGTATGACAGGTTGAGCAAATTCATCACTGAAAAGAACTTCACAAGAGGTGCAGTTGATCAAACATTGTTCACCAAGGTGAGTCATTCAGATATTCTTATCATTCAAATTTATGTGGATGACATTGTCTTTGGGTCAACTAACCCCAAATTGTGTGAGGAATTCTCTCAAATTATGACTAATGAGTTTGAAATGAGCTCAATGGGTGAGCTCAAACTATTTCTTGGACTGCATGTTACACAATCAAAGGATAGTACTTTCATCTCTCAGTCTAAGTACATAAAGAATTTATTGAAGAAGTACAAAATGGACAACCTCAAGGAAATAGCTGCTCCAATGGGTACCTCAACCAGTTTGGATGAAGATCCTCAAGGTAAACCAGTGGACCAAAGGCTATATAGAGGTATGATCGGATCCCTTAGGCCTGACATTCAATTTTCAGTGTGTTTATGCTCTAGATTTCAGGCTACTCCTAAAGAATCACATCTTAAATCTGTGAAGAGGATTTTTAGGTATTTACTAGGCACCCAAGAGCTAGGTCTTTGGTATCCTGCTAAGTGTGAGTTAGAACTTCTAGCCTACACTGATGCAGACTATGCTGGGTGTCGAGTAGATAGAAAAAGCACTAGTGGCTATTGTCAATTCCTTGGTGGATGTCTAGTATCTTGGGCATCTAAGACGCAACACACGGTAGCCTTGTCTACAGCTGAGGCTGAATATGTTGCAGCAGGTAATTGTGCTGCCCAAGTACTTTGGATCAAGCACCAACTAGATGATTATCAGATAAAATTGGAATGCATTCCAATCTTGTGTGATAATACTAGTGCTATATGCCTTGCTAAAAATCCTGTTCATCATTCTAAGACTAAGCATATAGAGATAAAACATCATTTTCTTAGAGATGTTGTAAATAAAAAGGAAATTGAAATGAACTTCATTGAAACTGAAAAACAAATTGCTGATATCTTTACTAAGCTTCTTGGGAATGAAAGGTTTAAATTTCTTAGAAGAGAACTTGGCTTGTGTAAATTTCAGCATAATGAATAAATTCTCTGATGGCTTGAATAAAATGTGTGAATGTTGAATGTAGCAACAGACTCATGATCATGCATGAAACTCATTTTTTTTTCACTCATGATCATCACTACATATCATTTAGTCATGAATGTGTCTAACCACATGCATATCATTCATAATTTTTTATGACATAATTTTCATTGCATATCATTCATCCATGACCTATGTCGAAGCTCTCTCTCATTTAATTCTTGCCATTCATTTGCAAAACTGCATGCATATAGACAAGGGGAGTCTTGTCAGAAATTCAGGGTGAACTGCTGCGTCGACGCTATCACGTTGTAGCGTTGACGCACTGGGGTATTCCAGTGAACCATTAACTCTACCTTTTTTAACTGCTGCGTCGACGCTGCTCTACTGTGGCGTTGACACAGTGAACTAGATCTGTGAATGCCTCTTCTCCTTATTCTGATGAGTTGATGCTGCAATAGCGTGGCGTCGATGCACTGATATTATCTCAGTGTTTTATATTGTTGCCTCTTCAACTGATGCGTGGACGCCTTGAAATCCCAACGTCGACCCTGTTCATTCATCCTTTGACTCTGAATGATTGAGTCTGACAATATGACAATATGTTAGTCAGTTCTAATTCCTAAGCAATAGAGAATAGACTTCTTCTCTTATAAGAATTTTAATTGCTTAAAGACTGACTTTGATGGTTTAAATTTTATAAACTTTAAAGTTTAAAGATTGCAATCAGTAAATAAGAAAGCTAAAAATTGATAAAGCTCTCAACCCTTATCTTATTTCATGTCAGACAAAGCTAATCATATCTGAAATCTGAAAACTCATCTGAAATCATGTTAGAGAAGCTAAGTATGTGTATTGTCCTTAATCAAGTCATTCTGAAACAGATAAAGGACAGCTAAGAAAGATATTGAAAAACATTGAAAATTAATTGAAAAATAACATTGGCAGAGCAATGACTGGTAAAATACTGAGAAATTAAGTGATCCATCAAAGAAATGGACTATACTTAAGTCAGAAGTGTATCAGTTATCTCTGTATAAATGATCAACAAAATGGGGTGGTTTCACTGAGTATCTGAGGGTAACTGGCGTCTGATAAACGTGTACCCTAACACAAAAAGGTGTAAATCAGTTCTATTGAGTTTGATCATGGCAGAATTATGGCGCCCCATTCCCGCGATCCCGTATCGTGTCCGGGGACATCACAGCGGATGTACGGAAGTGTTGTGGGCCGAATATTTGCAAGGCGCTAAAGGCCAAACCATCACATATTCCAAAAGAAACATAACCATGCCATTTCCATAAGATAAAACACTCATAATTTACATCGTATACAGAGTACTACATATCTCTATCCAAAAGTCATATTTACATTCATTATTCAAAGAAAAACTAAATCTATTTATTCTGCACGGCGGAATCCAAACTAAACCCGGGATCATCCTCCGACCTACCGCCCGTCGGAGTCAAGACGCACACCGATCAATTTCCTGAAATGGTTAGGCAACGAAAGTGAGTCTAAAGACTCAATAGGCATTAAAACCAATCACATGCTTATCATATACTAAACTGTGCAAATCCATGATACATAAAGCTAAGCACACTTTCACTGGATTGTACATATACTATGAATGTGAAGGAAATATGAAATATAATAGAGCAACATAATTTTCATATTTATAAGCGAATGCGTATAACAAATCTTATCTGACTTACATATAAGTGGCATAATACATATCTTAGCTAAATCAGAGCTTATACAGATGAACTTATTTTCAGATCATATTAAAGTCATATATCAAATCTAAGCTTCATATTATTTGGCAACAAATATTGGACAGGCATCCCGTCACTAAAAGCAGTAGCAAACACATACCTAGGCATCCGTATGTCGACATAAAGACAAATGGTCTAAACGCTGGAGCATGTCGGCCTTGATCAACTGTGCAGGATCGGGAGTTAATACTCTACCATTCACCAGATAATTTTCTTATTCTGGGTTCCGGATTTTTCAGAAGTCCGTTTGTCCTCGGAAATGGGCCTAATCCCGCAGCGGAAGCTAACTACGGTTTGTCGCCCTACACCTCCTTAAAGTGACACAGTCTATATGCTTAATCAAATTTTTATTCTTATTATGATGCTTATTACATAGTTGTCTCAATACTTAAAACTTGCCATTGAACTTTACAAAATAATTGGATCATATTTTAATATCAGGAATTAGATTTTAATCATAGGGTAGTGAGTCAAATTCATTAACTAAATAAATTACTATTATATAACATTCGAAAAGGTTAGAGTAGAGAGAGAGTAGAGAGAGAAAGTAGAGGGAGAAAGTAGAAAGCGATTAGAGAGAAATTAGAGAGAGATTAGAGAGAAAAATAATATTTTTACAGAATGGTACCTAAATAAATAACTGATTCTAAACATAGATCATTGGGTTAAATAAATCAATGACTTAAATTATATTTCAAACAAAATCAAATCAAAGAAATGTAAATAACAAATAACATGCACTCGGTTTATCATGCCTACCTTTAGAATAGACTTTTGAATTGACTTTGTATCTCACCCGAGCTTTCGTAAAAGTCTTTGCGTAGAAAAAGATGATTTTTCCGTTCCAGATACGTGAAGAAGGGCGAAATTGTCCAAATAAGTTTCAAATCATCCGTCCAATCTTTTTATGAATTATTTATATTATTCTAATGCTGTATTATCTTCTCCGTTTATTAATAAAAGGATGAGAGTGGAAGAGAGATGAGAGAGAAAGTAGAGAGAGAAAGTAGAGAGAGAGTAGAGAGAGATATTTAAAGAGAAAAAATTAGAGAGAGAAAGTAGAGAGAAATTAGAGAGAGATATTTAAAGAGAAAAAGTAGAGAGAGAATTTAGAGAGACAAAGTAGAGAGAGAAAGTAGATAGAGAAAATAGATAGCAGAGAGAATAGAGAGAGAAAGTAGATAGAAAGAGAGAAAATAAAGAGATTAGAGAGAGAAAGTAAAGAGAGTGTAGAGAGAGAAAGTAGAGTAAGAAAATAGAGAGAGAGAAAATAAAGAGAGTATAGAGAGAGAAAATAGAGAGAGTAAAGAGAGTAGAGGGAGAAAGTAGAGGGTGAGGGTGGAGAGAGTAGAAAAGAAGAAATAAATGAAAATAGAAAAGAGAGAGAGATGTGTGTGTGTGTGTGTGTGTGTGTGTGTGTGTGTGTGTGTGTGTGTGTGTGTGTGTGTGAGAGAGAGAGAGAGAGAGAGAGAGAGAGAGAGAGAGAGAGAGATAGAGAGTGGGGAGGGGAGTGGGATACGATGGTGGAGGGGGAAGGGATGGATGAGGTATTTATAGGAGAGGGTGGTGAGAGGATAAGAAGGAGGGGGGTGGAGGAGGAGGAGGTGAGGATAAGGAGGGAGAGGATAAGAAGGAAGGGGGAGGAGGAGGAGGTGAGGATAAGGAGGGAGGGAGAGGCTTACGTGGGAAAGGGGGGGATATTTTGGAGGAAGCTTCCATAGGATGAGAGGAATGAGACGAATGCAGAGGATAAGGGAGGGGTGAGGAAATTTTCACAAAAGTCCTATGAAATTTGACAATAACAAGTTCGTAAGATATCAGTTTTTTCTATCATATATTTGGCCTATTAAATGTTAAAATTTGAAAAAGTGTTCAACATGAAACTTGTAGATCTTTGAATTCTCTATCCAATGGACCTAATATTAACCCTATTCTGACATTCTTATAAAAAGTTATACATTATTAAACTGAGAGGTCTATTTAATTTACTTAATAAGGTTCGTTAAATAATATCGTTCAAGATATTAGACTTTAATTAAGGTAACATAAAATTTATATGGACTAACTATAAGATATTTAACTATCTTTAAGTTTCGGACGAATTCGGGTGTTACAAATCTCTCCCCCTTAAATAAATTTCATCCTCAAAATTTAAAAATATACTCAATACGTACCGAATAGCTGCGGATATTTCTTCCGCATTTCATCTTCCATCTCCCAAGTAGCTTCTTCTGTTGAGATGCTTTTCCACAATATCTTCCCCAAAGGAATTATCTTCGTTCGCAGCACTTGTTCTTTTCAATCGAGAATGCGAACTGGTTTCTCCTCATATGTAAGATCTGGTTGAATTTCCAACTGCTCATACTCTATAATGTGCGATGAGTCTGGCATATATTTTCTTAACATGGACACATGGAATATATCATGAACTCCTGACAATGATGGTGGTAAAGCCAGCTGATATGCCACCTCACCAATCCTTCTTAAGATTTCAAATGGTCCAACATACCTCGGACTGAGTTTACCTTTCTTGCCAAATCTCATTACTCCTCTAGTAAGTGAAACCTTCAGAAATACATGATCTCCGACAGTAAATTGTAGATCTCTCCTTCTTTGACCAACATAACTTTTCTACCTACTCTGAGCAGTAAGTAATCTTTTTCTAATCAACTCAACATTTTCTACACAATCTTGTACAATTTGTGGTCCAATCAATCTCCGCTCACCAACCTCATCCCAACAAACATGTGATCTACATGGTCTACCATATAATGCTTCGTATGGTGCCATTCCTATGCTTGCATGATGGCTGTTGTTATATGCAAACTCAATTAAGGCCAAATGTTCATCCCAACTACCTTTCCAGTCTAAACTGCACGCCCTCAACATATCTTCTAATGTTTGAATGGTTCTCTCTGATTGTCCATCTGTTTGAGGGTGAAAAGTCGAACTAAATTTCAACTGTGTACCAAGCGCTTGTTGTAAACTCTTCCAAAATTTTGCTGTAAACCTTGGATCCCGATCTGAAATAATAGACATAGGTACACCATGAAGTCTCATAATCTCTCTGATATATAAATGGGCTAAATCCTCTAATGATTGTGTTTTTGTGATTGCCAGAAAATGGGCTGACTTAGTAAGCCTGTCAACAATTATCCAAATAGAATCATGTTTTCTCCTAGTCAATGGTAATCCCATCACAAAATCCAAAGTGTGATATGCTCCCATTTCCACTGTGGAATTTCCATCAACTGTAATGGTCCTGCTGGTCTTTGATGCTCTGCTTTTACTTGTTGACAAGTAAGACATTTACTGATAAAGTCTGCTATATCATTCTTCATGCCAATCCACCAAAACTGTCTTTTCATGTTTTTATACATTTTTGTACTGCCTGGGTGAATAGAATATAGTGATTTATGTGCCTCAGTTAATAGGTCTTTCTTTGTTTCTTCATTCCGAGGTACACATAATCTTCCCTGAAATCTGATTGCCCCGTCTGCACTTTGAGTAAATCTCGGTGTGCCAATCAATTTTTGTAACTGCTGATCATTCAATTGTGCTTGAACAATTCGCTCAACTATTGCAGACTGAATAGTTAGTTGGGCCAGAAATAAGTTTCTCCCTTTGTATATCGGAGAATACTCCACTACATTAGATGTCATTCTCCAAGTTTGGCGCAACTGGATTGCCATTAGCCTCTTCCTGCTGAGTGCATCTGCTACCACATTTATTTTTCCTGGGTGATAGTTCAAGGTGAAATCATAATCCTTCAAAAATTCAATCCACCGTCTTTGCCTTAAATTTAATTCTTTCTGAGAGAAAATATATTTTAATCACTGATGGTCTGTAAATACTTCAAACTGCTCACCATACAAATAATGGCGCCAAATCTTCAGAGCATGTACCACCGCTGCCAACTCCAAATCATGTGTTGGATAATTCATCTCATGAGTCTTTAATTGTCTGGATGCATAAGCTACTACTTTGCCATTCTGCATCAGGACACATCCTAGTCCTTTTCTAGAGGCATCTGTATATATCACAAATCCTCCTGACCCACAAGGTAAAGTAAGCACTGGGGATGTAGTTAACCTTGTTTTTAATTTCTAAAAACCCATTTCACATTTATCTGACCATTCAAAAGGAACTCCTTTCCTTGTCAATTTGGTCATAGGAGCGCTCCTGCAATAGAAGAAAAACCTTCAATAAACCTGCGATAGTAACCCGCAAGACCCAAAAAGCTCCTAATCTCACTGACATTCTTCGGCCTTTCCCAATGCAAAACTGCCTCAACCTTAGCTGGATCAACAGACACTCCATCACCAGAAATGATATGCCCTAAGAATTGAACCTTATCCAACCAGAATTCACATTTACTGAATTTCACATAGAGTTGATGTTTCCTTAAAGTTTCCAACATAATTCTCAAATGTTCTTGATGAGTTTCAACAGTAGGAGAATAGATCAACACATCATCAATAAACACCACTACAAATGTATCCAGATATGGTTGAAAAACTATATTCATCAAATCCATAAATGCTGCTGGTGTATTAGTTAACCCAAATGGCATAACTAAAAATTCATAATGCCCATATCGTGTTCTGAAAGCAGTTTTTGAGATATCTTCTTCTCTTATCCTTAGTTGATGGTATCCAGATCTGAGATCAATCTTTGAAAATATTGTGGCAGTTCGTAGCTGATCAAATAAATCATCAATCCTTGACAAAGGGTACTTATTCTTAATGGTCACTTGATTCAACTTCCTATAGTCAATGCATAGTCTAAGCGACCCATCTTTCTTTCTAACAAACAGAACAGGTGCGCCCCAAGGGGATACACTTGGTCGAATAAACCCCTTACCTAGCAATTCTTGTAATTGTTTCTTTAATTCTGCCAATTCAGCTGGTGCCATTCTGTAGGGAGGGATGGAAATTGGTAAAGTACCCGGTGAGAGTTCAATAGTGAACTCTACCTCTCGGTGTGGTGGCAAACCCGGAAGTTCATCAGGAAACACATCTGGAAATTCCCTGACAACATCAATATCTGAGGTGGTTTTCTTATTTTCATTAGAAGGAATAGCCACTATGCTAGCTAAATAACCTTGACATCCACTTCTAAGCAATTTCAAAGCTTTAAGTGCTAAAACTAGTGTTTTACTAGAACGGTGCCTTGGACATTGATAGTGAAATGTCTGCTCCCCAGGTTTTTGAAAAATTACTTTCTTTCCATGACAATTTAGAAGGGCAAAATTTGTATCTAACCAATCCATTCCTAAGATGATATCAAAATCAGTCATTTCCAGCAGATACACACATGCTGGCATAATCCTCCCCTGAATCACCACATCAATGCTAGGAATAATAGAAGTCATTCTAGCTATCTCCCTAGTTGGTGTGTTAATGGACATCTCATCAGTGTTCACAATTTATTTATCTTTCAATAATTCAGCAAATCTCAGAGAAATAAAGGAATGTGTAGCACCCGGATCAAATAAAACTTTTGCATGCATATCATCGATAAGAAGAATACCTTCAGCTACTGCATTGGCATCTGGGGTGTTTTCCCTTGTTAGTGCATATACTCTGTCTTGAACTCTCCGGTGCTGTTGTGGTTGCTGATCTTATCTTGGCCTTTTGGGACAATCCCTTATCATATGCCCTGTCTGACCATATGAAAAATATTTACCTGCAACCCGCCAACATTCATTACCTCTATGCTGTATCCCGCACTGTTAACAAGCTGGCATATTATCTCTCTTAACTGGTTGAACTCTCTCTGGAAAAGTCATATTCCGCTTCTTATCTTTCCTCACAATTGAACCAAGATTAGCCCTTTTTGCATTATCCTTTTATCTTTCTACTAAGAATTCCTCATATTCAGTTTCTGCAATAAAAGTAGTCCTAAAAGCTGCTGTCATAGTTTGAGGTTCAAGGATTGCAACCCTACTTCTAATGTTACTTCTTAAACCTCCAACAAATTTCTTCACCCTTCTAAGCTCATCTGAACAAATATGAGGGGCATACTTTTCCAATTCAGTAAATTTTACTTCATAATCGGCAACTGACATACCTCCTTGAGTCAGATTTAAAAAGTCAACTTCTTTCTTGTCCTTCACATGCTGAGGGAGAAATTTTGCATGGAAGACATCAATAAATTCATTCCAGCTAATCTCAATCTCTCTACCTCTAAAAGTGGTTCTAAGTGCAGACCTCCACCACTCGTCCGCACGGTCCTTCAACATAAATGTAGCTAATATCACCTTATCCTGCTCTGCACATCTAATGGCCATGAAAATCTTCTCAATTTCTCTCACCCAGTTTTTCACAATCTCCGGGTGACTCTCCCCCTTAAAAGAAGGAGGACTCATATGTCTAAATTTCTCCATCAGGATAGTGCCTGCTCCCCTATTCGGTTGTTCTTGCACACGGTTTTGTAATTGGGCTTGCATCATTACTTGAGTTTGGGCCTGTAACTGCATAGTCTGCACTAACCCTTAAAAAGTTTGTGTGAACCCTCCTAAATCTGACACACCCTGAATAGGTAACGCGCCTTGCCCACCGGGAGCAAGCTCGCCATGAATTGTTTCCCCGACAACTCCATGTGATGTCTCATTTGAGGGCGCAGACTCCTCGGGAGAAGTATTAACCTCAACCCTATCACTCCCAGCCATCTCCTGCGAGGGAGAACTAATCCGAATTAGTATGATTCTAGGTTTGACATCAAATTCTAAAATAAATTCCTACGATCTAGTGATATGGTATATAAATTCAGATGGCGGCAAATAATTTCAAGCCTCACAACCTTGCTCTGATACCACTCTCTGTGGCGCCCCGTTCCCGCGATCCCGTATCGTGTCCGAGAACGTCACAGCGGATGTACGGAAGTATTGTGGGTCGAATATTTACGAGGCACTAAAGGCCAAACCATCACATATTCCAAAAGAAACATAACCATACCTTTTCCATAAGATAAAACACTCATAATTTACATCGTATACAGAGTACTACATATCTCTATCCAAAAGTCATATTGACATTCATTATTCAAAGGAAAATTAAATCTATTTATTCTGCACGGCAGAATCCAAACTAAACCTGGGATCATCCTCCGACCTACCGCCCGTCGGAGTCAAGACGTACACCGGTCAATTTCCTAAAATGGTTAGGCAACGAAAGTGAGTCTAAAGACTCAGTAGGCATTAAAACTAATCACATGCTTATCATATACTAAACTGTGCAAATCCATGATACATAAAGCTAAGCACAATTTCACTAGATTGTACATATACTATGAATGCGAAGGAAATATGAAATATAATAGAGCAACATAATTTTCATATTTATAAGGGAATGCGTATAACAAATCTTATCTGACTTACATATAAGTGGCATAATACATATCTTAGCTAAATCAGAGCTTATACAGATGAACTTATTTTCAGATCATATCAAAGTCATATATCAAATCTGAGCTTCATATTATTTGGCAACATATATTGGACAGGCATCCCGTCACTAAAAGCAGTAGCAAACACATACCTAGGCATCCGTACGTCGACATAAAGATAAATGGTCTAAACGCTGGAGCCTGTCGGCCTTGATCAACTGCGCAGGATCGAGAGTTAATACTCCACCATTCCCCAGATAATTTTCTTATTCTGGATTCCGGATTTTTCAGAAGTCCGTTTATCCTCGGAAATGGGCCTAATCACGTAGCGGAAGCTAACTACGGTTTGTCGCCCCACACCTCCTTAAAGTGACACAGTCCATATGCTTAATCAAATTTTTATTCTTATTATGATGCTTATTACATAGTTGTCTCAATACTTAAAACTTGCCATTGAACTTTACAAAATAATTGGATCATATTTTAATATCAGGAATTAGATTTTAATCATAGGGTAGTGAGTCAAATTCATTAACTAAATAACTTACTATTATATAACATTCGAAAAGATTAGAGTAGAGAGAGTAGAGAGAGAGTAGAGAGAGAAAGTAGAGGGAGAAAGTAGAAAGCGATTAGAGAGAAATTAGAGAGATATTAGAGAGAAAAATAATATTTTTACAGAATGGTAACTAAATAAATAACTGATTCTAAACATAGATCATTGGGTTAACTAAATCAATGACTTAAATTACATTTCAAACAAAATCAAATCAAAGAAATGTAAATAACAAATAACATGCACTCGGTTTATCTTGCCTACCTTTAGAATAGACTTCTGAATTGACTTTGTATCTCACCCGAGCTTTCGTAAAAGTCTTTGCGTAGGAAAAGATGATTTTTCCGTTCCAGATACGCGAAGAAGGGCGAAATTATCCAAATAAGTTTCAAATCATCCGTCCAAACTTTTTATTAATTATTTATATTATTCTGATGCTGTATTATCTTCTCCGTTTATTAATAAAAGGATGAGAGTGGAAGAGAGATGAGAGAGAAAGTAGAGAGAGGAAGTAGAGAGAGAAAGTAGAGAGAGAAAGTAGAGAGAGTAGAGAGAGAAGTAGAGAGAGATATTTAAAGAGAAAAAATTAGGGAGAGATATTTAAAGAGAAAAAGTAGAGAGAGAATTTAGAGAGAGAAAGTAGAGAGAGAAAATAGAGAGAGTAAGTAGAGAGAGAAAATAGATAGCAGAGAGAATAGAGAGAGAAAGTAGATAGAAAGAGAGAAAATAAAGAGATTAGAGAGAGAAAGTAAAGAGAGTGTAGAGAGAGAAAGTAGAGTACAAAAATAGAGAGAGAGAAAAATAAAGAGAGTATAGAGAGAGAAAATAGAGAGAGTAAAGAGAGTAGAGGGAGAAAGTAGAGGGACAGGGTGGAGAGAGTAGAAAAGAAAAAATAAATGAAAATAGAAAAGAGAGAGAGATGTGTGTGTGTGTGTGTGTGTGTGTGTGAGAGAGAGAGAGAGAGAGAGAGAGAGAGAGAGAGAGAGAGAGAGAGAGAGAGAGAGAGAGAGAGTGGGGAGGGGAGTGGGATACGATGGTGGAGGGGGAAGGGATGGATGAGGTATTTATAGGAGAGGGGGGGTAAGAGGATAAGAAGGAAGGGGGAGGAGGAGGAGGAGGCGAGGATAAGGAGGGAGAGGATAAGAAGGAAGGGGGAGGAGGAGGAGGTGAGGATAAGGAGGGAGGGAGAGGCTTATGTGGGAAAGGGGGGGATATTTTGGAGGAAGCTTCCATAGGATGAGACGAATGAGACGAATGCAGAGGATAAGGGAGGGGTGAGGAAATTTTCACAAAAGTCCTATGAAATTTGACAATAACAAGTTCGTAAGATATCAGTTTATTCTATCATATATTTGGCCTATCAAATGTTAAAATTTGAAAAAGTGTTCAACATGAAACTTGTAGATCTTTGAATTCTCTATCCAATGGACCTAACATTAACCCTATTCTGACATTCTTATAAAAAGTTACACATTATTAAACTGAGAGGTCTATTTAATTTACTTAATAAGGTTCGTTAAATAATATCGTTCAAGATATTAGACTTTAATTAAGGTAACATACAATTTATATGGACTAACTATAAGATATTTAACTATCTTTAAGTTTCGGACGAATTCGGGTGTTACAAGAATGGTCCATCATGTTGAGTATCTAAGGGTATTGGCGTCTGATAAACGTATACCCTTACGCAGAAAGATAAATGGCACCTGAATGCCCTTAATGAAATACAATGAAAAATGATGTTCCTTCAAAAGAAATTTCATGGATGTCAATTTGTTTAATCTCAATACATGACTTGGTATCTCTTAATCATTCTTTTCTGAGTCTATGAAAGTAAAATATTTTGAAACTGAATCTCTCATGCAAATGTGATTCTGGTTTATTGTTTTATCATGCACAGAAAACTTATCCATTGATTGTAGTGCATGAACTAAAAATTTATAACCTTTAAACCAGAATTCTATCTGAAAGTAGTTTCTAAATTCATATGACTGAAGACTCTGTGCTTTAGAATGCTTATTCCTGAACTTCTTATTTAGAATGCCAGTCAGATGATCTCTCTTGTTCCTTCCATTGTAATCACTTTCCCTTCTCTTTGTTGATGGCAAAGGGGGAGAATATTATCTTGTTTGATGAATTCTGAATTCATTCCAGGGGAAGTGTATGCATCATGTTATGACAAAGGGGGAGATTTTGTTAGCAGGGAGTTGCTTACATTTCTAGCATGCATTCATAGCATCTGCATGACAAATCTGAATAACAATTCATGTCTTTCATCAAAAATTCATCTGCATGACAGGTTGTTGCTATTCTATATGATAGGGGGTTGCCATCATCAAAAAGGGGGAGATTGTTGTGACTCCTCTGTGTTGATGATGTTGACAATTGCTTTATTTCATTGGCAACACCTTGTTTTAATTGATTGACAACTATTTATGTTTTGATGAAATTGTTTTATCAGATTGTCTGTGTGTTCTATGCATTTCACAAGTCTACACACTGCACACACACACAAGTCTACACACTCAGCATAGTCTGGACAGAAGTGGTTCGACCCCCTTCTTAGATGCGTCGACTCACCCAGAACACAAGTCTATACACTGTCCGTCTTATTTGGTGTCTCATGCAGCGTCAGCTCAGTAAGTCTATACATTGCATCGGTGCATTGCTTCCTCTGTGCATGTACTACATCAGTGCATCACAAGTCTATACATCCATTGCTTCAGTTCAATACCTGCTATGTGCATGCATTGCATCGGTGCATTGGTTCCTCTGTGTATATACTGCATCAGTGCATCCATCAGGCATACAGTCTATACATGATGAGGGCATCTCACGACACTCCCTCTAGCTCGGGTCGCCTGCACACTCTTGATGTGGATTGATTATGGTCTACACTTGTTATCTTCATTTCCCAAGTTTCATCTTATGTATTTTCCTTTTATTGAGTCCTATCTTTTGTATTTCCCTTTTATTGAGTCATGTGGTTCTAGTCTATTTCCCTTGTTATGCTTAATTGGGCCTTATTATCTTAGTTATGGGCCCATAGGATTGAGTCTAGGATATGCTCGGTCTTTTGTCTTATTGTCAGGGGCATTTTGGTCATGTAAAGAATGGTTGCCTATATATAGGCCCATCCCTCCTCATGTACTCAACTTTTGATGAATCAATTTGAATAGAAATATCTCCCACATCTCTCTTCCCCCACTAAATTTCTCCCCTTCTCTCTCTCTCTATCTCTTTTTCTCTCTCCCACAAGGAAAGGGGCGAACTTCTCCCTCTCTCCTCCCCCTCCCAATTACTCCCAACCCCCACTTACCTCCACTAACTCCCCACCACTCCCCATAACCCCTCTTTACTCCCCTCCTTGTCCCAAGGAAGTTCCACCAATCCAAGCCCCACCACCCAACTACCACCTACCCAACACCACTTCCTAAGCACCCCTTCCTCTCCCCAAGGTTGAAGGGGCTCTTCCCAAACCCAATTTTAAATTTCCCTCTCCCTAGGGCAGTGCCCTTCCATCTTCCCACCTCCCCAACCACCCAAGGTCGCCCCTCCCTTCCCCATCTAGCCCAAGTTTGCCCCCCTCTCTCCCTTGCTCTCTCCTTGCCCACC
Source organism: Amorphophallus konjac (assembly GCA_022559845.1). Taxonomy (NCBI): domain Eukaryota; kingdom Viridiplantae; phylum Streptophyta; class Magnoliopsida; order Alismatales; family Araceae; genus Amorphophallus; species Amorphophallus konjac. Next base: position 211,683,915 of record CM040127.1, read on the forward strand.
AAGAGCTCCACCTTCCCTCCACTCATCTCACAGCCCTCTCCAGCCATTTCACCCCCAACCTTCATTCCCCTACAACTCTCACAACCCCTAAACACCCCACATCCCCCCTCCATAGCCATTAGACACACCTCCCACCTCTTACTCTCTTGGCCATCCCCTTCCCCACACCCTCTTCCTCTCCTCATTCTATCTCTGTTTCAGGCAGCAGAGTGGCAGCGACTTGCAGAGGCAGCCACGACCGTCTCTCAAAGATTCAGGTGGCAAAGCCTATATTGCTATAATTGTCTGCGAGGTAGCTTTCCAACGGTGGTCTTCTCGCATCCATCCGAGTCCGGAGCTGTTCGTATTCGAAGATCTCGTCCAACTGCGCATTCTGTCCCTGTCTGAAGACCTGAAGCTGAAAGCAGAAGCTGCCACGGCCAGCTCGTGAAGGATCTGAGTGCCATTTTTGGAGGGCAGAAACTACGTCCAGTTAGCTTTCATCTCCAAGAAGAAGGACCTCATTCGGCCACCGGAGCTATCAGTTACCATTTTCTTCGCCGGAGTGTGCAGTCTGCCACCTGTGGGTCCAGGTTCGACCAGTCCCCACTTCTCTGGTCACCACTCTCTTCTCCGACCTCGGATTGTGGTCCCGTCAACTTCTGCTCAAAGCTACTCCGACCAAGATCGCGCCACCACCAGTTTTGTTCCATTTGGAGTTCGGGAGCATCCGCAGTGCCTTCTGCAACCTACTGCATCAGTTCTGCATCAGTCAGTGGCAGAGCGTTGCTGTCCTGGTCCAGTCACCGGTCCGATCAGCCCCTCGTTCCAGAGCTTCTGCAAAAATTCATACATCATCCTCTGTCAGTTGGGAAACTTTTGGCACCGGTTTCATCAAGTTTAGAGTTCTGTGGAGTCCGTGGCAGCGTTCTCATCGACACCCTGTCCAGCGAGCCTGAAGCTTGGCAGAACCGGCGGAATTCGGAAAGTCGGTCTTCTTTGCTTAATTCCCCCACCCCGATTGGCCGGCTGAAGGCCCCTCCCTGCGTGGAGGTAGTTTTGGTTATACTAAGCTTAATCCCTACCCCAAGATCACCCCTGCTGCGAGAGGTGTAGTGTTGTACTTCTTTCACTTTCAGGTCAAGCGACACCGCCGCGGCGATCGGGTATATACCCTCGCCTCCCGGCGCGCCCTCGTCTCCGAGCGGGATCGGTGTTTTCACACCGATCAGGTGAGCCTCTGATACTACCCTTGATTGCATTATTTTTACGAGTTTAGTATTGCTTTGAATGCCCATCGGACGGTGAGAAGAGAGCCCGTACTAGTATGCTACTTTGAAGGTGTCCACCGCGGACCGGGAGTGAGTGCCACCCGAACCCCGCCCTGCGGGCCAGCCGCCCACTAAGTTGGGAATCCTAGGCCCTTTGAGGTCATCCTAAGCCAACTAAGTCAATTAGAATCATTGGGTCTCGCCCCGGACCCTTGCCATCATCTCCCGGCCCCGCCGGGTGATCGCGTGTGCCATGAGAGTAAGACGCTATTGTGAGAATCATTGGAGTGCTTGTATACTTGCGGGTCTAGGTCCTAGGTTGCTCATTTCATGCTTAGTCATCCTTGGGCTATTTTACATCAAGTGGTATCAGATCAAGTTCACAACTTGTCTCTATCAAGTTGGTCCTAGGGCATGTTTATGCATTTAGAGTCCTCGATTGCATCTTTTGGTCCCTAGCATGGCCATCTCTTACCGACCTCACCAATCGATCCTCTCCATAAGTCCAAACCACCAAAGGATGCCTACCACTAACACACATAACCTTCTGGGCCATGTCAATTACCTCATGAAGGCCTTGACCCATGCCAATGAGCGGCTTGATAACATATCGGGTCGACTCAACCAACTTGGAGAAAATGGGCCCGCCCCAAAGACAGACGATAGAAGGGCATGTCCCCCACCTCCCATATTTGATGGAACTCAACCTATTGATTATTTAGATTGGGAAGTCTCGATAGACCATTACTTCACTTGGTATCCCATGTCCGAGGATGAGAAAGTCCGATTTGCCAAATTGCAACTTACCAAACGGGCCCACACTCATTGGTTGAAAATTGAAGGCTTAAGGATAATTAGAAGGGAAGCTCCCCTCACAACATGGGGGGACATGAAGGAACAACTTAGGGCTACATATATTTTCCCCTCCCATTCCGAACACCAAAGCCCAAAGAGCATTTCAACTCCTTCATTTCCCCTTGGCCAACCCAAGACCCTAATCACGCATTCCCCACCATTTCCCACCTCCCCTACTCCAACCGCAACATCTACATCCTACACCACAACCATATGTCCACATACCCAATTGGACCCCATGTCCACCCCTCCACCTAGGCCCATAATGGCCACCACCCCCAAACCAAACTCCCCTCACCCAACCCACCTTCCACTTCCCACCCCAATTTAGGCCTCCACTACTTCCACTCCCAAGTCCAACCCACGTCCGACCTTGCTCACCTCCCCGGGTGCGCCATGCATCGACTAACACCAACCCATCCACCATAGACCTTCCTACCCCATTGTCCTTAGGAGTTGCCACCCACACACCCACCCAAGTGGAGAGGGATACCAATCCAGATCCACCTCCCAAGATCGAGGAAATCCAAGGGCCACACAACTCACCCACCACTCCTAGCCTAGCTCCTCAAGAGCTACACACCCTTCCCCATGACACCGTCACCATAGATAAGTCCGTACTCCAATGGCTCAAGGCCGAGGGGTATCCCATATCACCACCACAGGAGATGTGGGCAGGGCAGTGCCTCCTGCTATTTTCTCACATGTGAATGAGTCTAAAATGGAAGATCGACATGATCATATCAAGGTGTCGGAGGGTCTCTTAAGGCCGATAGTCGATCTTGACCACCCCACGGTCAGGCCTCTCAGAACCTTAGAAGTGGCCCATGATGAAGGCCCCACCATCTTGTTCTAGGTTGCAAAAGAACATGCGGCACGAGAAGATGCTGATTGTGGCCTCCCGGAAGACTTGGAGAGCGCTGCAGTGCCTGTTCAGAGGTTGCCTTTTACCTCGGACAAGATGGCCAGAATGTTCATAAAATAGCATATCCCTGTGGGTCAATCTCAAAAGACGACTGAGGCCTTCCAAAAGCTCTAGTATCCTGCCAGCATTGACAAGGAGCTCAGACGCGTATCTCAGCATCCAGGGCTGGGATTCTCGCTAGAAGAATATTATTACATCGGACGATATGAGGTGGACACCATTTCTATCCTCTCATCAACAGAAGATGCGCCTCTGGGGGCAACTTATGATGAAAGCCCGGTGGAAGAGGAACAAGCTCAGGTGTTCAAACAAGAAGACCAAAATCGGGAAGATGCCACCCTCTGCAAATGTTGGGAGCAACTCGGAAGTGAGGAGATAACTCTCCAAGCTAAATTCGATACTGCTAATAACAGCGAAGCTGAAGATGCTGAAGAAGAGGTGTACAATTCCTCCTGCAGTCCCTTTACTATCACCACAGCAACTCATTTTCAGCTGGCCGATGCAGGGGCCGCTGCAACATGCCAAACAATATTTGCTTTTGAGGATGTGACCAAGCAGGAACAAGATGCCGCTCGCAAAGATGTGGCAGTGCAAGCTGAAGCGAAAATTGAGCGGTCCCCACTTCCGGTGAAGTTGGAGAGCCGTCCTCCTAATCCAGCAATGAAAGAACCAACTCCTATCAAAGAAGCTGATGAATCCCATTGGGAGGGAACTGGAGAGAACCTGATATCGGGACAATCCATGCTCCGGCTGTCCCCTGAATTACAAACCCTTGAAGATGTTGGAGGGCAAAATGATAATACTGTCGAAGTCCTTGAGCTCGACGACATCGATGATATCCTAGATTTCATTGACCTTGAACCCGCACCTCCGAAAATTGAGGATGGGGGGCAGGCCACGGTCGATGAATTGGTAGAAGTCAACCTAGGGAGTGAAGAGGACCCTAGGCCTATCTTCCTGAGTGCTCAGCTCTCCTTAGTCGAGCGGGAGCTATATGTTCAATTGTTGCAAGAATTCCAGGACTGTTTCACTTAGAGTTATAAAGAAATGCCCGGGCTTAGCCCCACAGTTGCTCAACATGAACTGGCGATTAGCCCCGACGTGGAGCCAGTGAAGCAGTCACCACGGCGCATGAGGTCGGAGCTCATCACTCAAATATGTAAAGAAGTTGACAAGCTTATTGAGGAGGGCTTCGTCGAAGAGAACCAATACATGGCTGGCCAACATAGTGCCCGTCAAAAAGAAGAATGGTCAGATCCGGATATGCGTGGATTTATGTGATCTAAATAAAGCTTGCCCGAAAGATGACTTCCCGGTGCCGATAATAAAAGTCATGATAGATGCTACAACTGGCCATGAGGCCCTTTCCTTTATGGATGGTTCATCCGGCTACATGAAAATATGGATCGCGGAACATGACCATGTTCATACTGCTTTCCGTACCCCCAAGGGTATCTACCATTACAAAAGGATGCCTTTCGGGCTGAAGAATGCTGGCGCCACCTACCAACGGGCGATGACCAGATTTTTTGATGAATTGCTCTACCACACAGTCAAGTGCTACATTGATGACTTGGTGGTTAAGACCAGAAGAAGAGAGGATCACCTGCAAGATCTTCGAACGATATTCCAACAGCTCAGGCAGTACGAGCTGAAGATGAACCCACTGAAATGCGCCTTTGGAGGCTCCAGCGGCAAGTTTCTTGGTTTTATTGTAAGGCATCAGGGGATTGAAATAGACCCCGCAAAGATTAAAGCCATTCAGGAGTTGCCTCTGCCAAGGAATCTCTCCGAGCTGCGGTCTCTCCAAGGTCGGCTGGCCTATATCCGACGATTCATATCGAATCTGTCCGAAAGATGTCACCCTTTTCACAAGTTGATGATGAAGGATGTCCCATTTTAATGGGATGAAGAATGTCAAGCGGCATTTGAGAAGCTGAAGGAATACCTCAAGACCCCTCCTATGCTCAGCGCACCAGTAAAAGGGCGGCCGCTGATCTTGTACATAGAAGCCACGCATCGTTCTCTAGGGGCAATGTTGGCCCAAAATAATGATGAAGGAAAAGAGCAGGCCCTCTACTATCTCAGCAGAAGATTGGTGAGGACCGAAGAGAAATATTCTTACATTGAGAAGAGTTGTCTGGCGCTGGTCTTTGCAGTCAAGAAGCTCCGACACTATATGTTGTCGCATGAAATTAAGTTGGTCTCCAAGGCAGATCCATTGAAGTATATATTATCTCATCCAGTACTGAAGGGCCATCTAGGGAAATGGACGGTCATACTTATGGAGTTCGATATCTCCTATGTGCCGTAGAAAGCCATCAAGGGACAAGCCATTGCAGATTTCTTTGCTGCATACCCAACACCTAAAGATTCTTTATTGCAGGCTGAACTGCACGAAGATGAAACACTAGAAGCAAACCAGGCGCGATCCACATTGTGGCAATTGTATTTTGATGGTGCTTCCAGAATTGACACTACGGCCAGCGGGCCCGGTAGAATTCCAGCCGGCGCAGGCGTGGTCCTGAAATCTCCGGAGGGGGAGGTCGTGCACACCTCCTGTTCAATCAACAATTTCTTGTAGAAACAATGAGGCAGAATACGATGCTTAGATTATCGGCCTGCAAATCGCCTTATCCATGGGGATTTGAATGCTAGAAGTCCATGGGGATTCCATGCTAATTGTTAAACAAGTCGAAGGGGAGTTCGATGTCCGAAAGCCAGAACTCCTCCCCTATCACCAGCTGGCCCTAGGCCTGATGGCAAAATTCTATTTCATCCAGATAAAGCACATCAACTGAGGACAGAATGCTCAGGCAGACGCCCTGGCAAAGCTAGCTAGTACCCTGGCAGTCCCGCCGGATGAGAACCTGAATGTGACCATCATTAATAGGCGACAGCTGCCGAGTGTGATAGATATTCCAATTATGGAAGAAGAAAGTGAAGTAATGTCTGTAAACGAAGCTCGAGAACCTGATTGGCGGGAGCATTTGCTACAATGGTTTCAACGCCAACAGTTGCCGAAAGAAAAAGAACAGAGATTTAAATTAATAAGAATCAAAGATTCTTATGAAATGAGAAATGGAACTCTGTTCCGAATAATGGCGAATGCCAGAAATAAAATCCTGCTGCATTGCTTGTCCATTGACGAAGCCATGCAAGTCATGCATGAGGTGCATGCTGGATCAGTTGGGGCACATCAAGCCGGTCTGAAAATTAAAATCGAGATAAAGAAGCTGGGCTATTACTGGCCCACCATGTTTGATGACTGCTGCAAGTTCTCCAAGACTTGTCAGAAATGTCAGGAGCATGCTAACATCCCGAGGAGGCCTCCGACACCGCTACATCCTACCATCCCAAGTTGGCCCCTTTGCTCAATGGGGCACAGACGTGGTAGGTCCTCTGCCATCCTCCTCCTCTAGATGCAAATACATCTTGGCAGCCACAGACTACTTCTCCAGATGGGCGGAGGCCGTGGCATTAAAAGAAGTGAAGGGGGAGCTGGTCGCCAGGTACTTCCGCCAGAATATAATATTTCGATTTGGGGTTCCCAGCCGAATCATTCTGACAATGGCAGCCATTTCAGGAATCAGAATATATACCGGTTGGTTAATAAATACAAAATTGATTGGAGGACTTCATCTCCCTACAACCCTCAAGCTAATGGGCTTGCAGAAGCTTTCAATAAGACGTTGTGCACCTTGTTGGTGAAAATCGTTAACTCCAGTGAGAGAGATTGGGAAGAAAGGATGTACGAAGCACTTTGGGCTTATCGTACAGTTTATAAAACCCCAACTGGATGCTCACCATTCCCCGTCGTGTACGGGTCAGAAGCGATAGTACCAATTGAATTGGAAGTCCCGTCACTGCGGGTTGCCATTCAGCATGGTTTGGTCGGCAGCGAACAAGACAATGTGGAAAGAAGATTGGAGGAGCTTGCCAATTTGGAAGGAAAGCGACTCTGAGCACAACAGATTATTCAGTTATACCAAGCTCGCATGGCCCGTGCTTTTGACAAGCTGGTCAAAGAGCGAGAATTCCAGAAAGGCGACCTTGTTATGGTCAAGAGAAGAGAAGTTATGGCAGCCAACCCCAAGGGAAAACTGACTGAAAATTGGGTGGGCCTGTATATTGTCAATCGGGTCTATGAAGGAGGCGCTTATGTCCTTGTAGATCACAAGGGCGTAGTCTAGTTATTTCCTCTCAACGGGAAGCATATGAAGCTATACCGGGCAGCTGTGATGACGCCTGAAGACTAAAAACACCCATGGTCCAACCATAATCCCACCGGGTCGCAATGCTTCCAACGGACCTTACGTCCGTCTAGGTAAAGAAAAACCTCTTCTTTGCTCGGGTATCAACCCCATACCCGTGAATCTTACGTACATTACTTCCAACGGACCTTACGTCTATTCGGAAGAAGAAAACTCTCTCTTTTCTCGGGCATTAAACCCATGCCCGTGAACACTATTTTCAAGACATCCAACGGACCTTACGTCCGTGTAGATGAAAAGAACCTTGCCTTGAATACTACCTCCGTAAATGCCCTCGATGCACCTTACGTCCATGAGGGTAAAGAAAACTCTTTTCTTTCCACAGGCATTAACCCCATGTCTGTGAATACACAACTTAGCGGTGCGGGGCTTCGTGCCCGAGCCAGCTCATATGTCGTATTGACATTACGGGCCTTACGCCCGAATCGGCACCAATTCTATCCTTTGCATTGGCATTCATCCTTGCCAATGAATAAGCCATTCTTTGGCGCAAGGCCTCGTACCCTAGCCAACTATGTCTACAATGTTGCCATTGTGGGCCTTACGCCCGAATCGGCGGATGTTCCCCCCTTGCGTTGGCATTTGATCCTGCCAACGAATAAGCCCCTTTTGGCGCAAGGCTTCGGGCCCTAGCCATTCGCATATACACAGTGTTGCCATTGCGGGCCTTATGCCTGAATCGGTGAAACTTCTACTCCTTGCGTTGACATTCGCCCTTGTCAACGAACAAACCCTTCTTTGGCGTAAGGTTTTGTGCCCTAGCCAACTATATATACACAGCATTGCCATTGCGGGCCTTACGCCCGAATCGACACTAATTCTATCCCTTGCTTTGGCATTTGATCTTGTCAACGAATATACCCCTCGTCGGCGCAAGGCTTCATGCCCTAGCCATTCATATATACACAAGGTTGCCATTGCGGGCCTTACGTCTGAATCGGCACTAATTCCTTCTCTTGCATTGGCATCCATCTTTGCCAACGGACAAAGCCTCTATTGGATAACGACTCTAGGTCCGAGCTGATGATCATCTATTGCTTCCAATTGCCGTCCAAAAAAAAAGAAAGAGAGAAGAAAGAAGAAAAATGGGGCTTAAAATAGAGGTGTCCCGCAAGACTTGTTCCTTCATTAGGACAAGGGTAAAAAGGGCAATAACCCAGCTGCAGTGAAAACCCGAAAGGGTGCTGCAGGTAAAATTGGGTACCCCGCCATGTGAAAACCCGAAAGGACGCGTGGACAAAAGCAAGAGGGGGCAGATGCCGACGAAAACCCAAAAAGGGCGCTTGCATCGGTAATGTGGTTAAAAAAAAGAGAGAAAAAATATATAAAAATATATATACACATGAAAACAAAGATGTTTTCTCCCAAGACATCCTCATAAGTAGGACACCACTAGATCTCCCACCGAAAACACACCATCTATATGGCAAAGTCCAATCGGAATAGGCCTTCCGCCTGTTTCAACGATTAAAACCATTTCTTGCTTTGAAATTTAGCCCAATGTTGATGAATACACCTACCCTGATTGTCATCAGCATCGGTGACGTCAGTGATTGAGACATTAACTCGGACCTTCCATCCTTGTTAATGATGTCAAAACTATTTCTGGCTTCGACATTTAACCCAATGTCGATGAATACACCTACCCTGATTGTCATCAGCATCGGTGACGCCAGTGATTGAAACCTTAACTCGGACCTTCCGTCCTTGTTAATGATGTTAAAACTATTTATTGCTTCGACATTTAGCCCAATGTCGATAAATACACCTACCCTGATTGTCATCAGCATCAGTGACGTCAGTGATTGAAACCTTAACTCAGACCTTCCGTCCTTGCTAATGATGTCAAAACTATTTCTTGCTTCGACATTTAACCAAATGTCGATGAATACACCTACCCTGATTGTCATCAGCATCGGTGACGTCAGTGATTGAAACCTTAACTCGAACCATCCGTCCTTGTTAATGATGTTAAAACTATTTCTTGCTTCGACATTTAACCCGATGTCGATGAATACCTCTACCCTGATTGTCATCAGCATCGGTGACGTCAGTGATTGAGACCTTAACTCGGACCTGCTGTCCTTGTTAATGATGTCAAAACTATTTCTTGCTTCGATATTTAACCCGATGTCGATGAATACATCTACCCTGATTGTCATCAGCATCGGTGACGTCAGTGATTGAAACCTTAACACGGACCTCCCGTCCTTGTTAATGATGTTAAAACTATTTCTTGCTTCGACATTTAACCCAATGTCGATGAATACATCTACCATGATTGTCATCAGCATCGGTGACGTCAGTGATTGAAACCTTAACTCGGACCTCCCGTCTTTGTTAATGATGTTAAAACTATTTCATGCTTCGACATTTAACCCAATGTCGATGAATACATCTACCCTGATCGTCATCAGCATCGGTGACGTCAGTGATTGAAACCTTAACTCGGACCTTCCGTCCTTGTTAATGATGTTAAAACTATTTCTTGCATCGACATTTAACCCATTGTCGATGAATACATTTACCCTGGTCGTCATCAGCATCGGTGACATCGGTACTTGAAACCTTAGCTTGGACCTTTCATCCTCGTTAATTATATTAAAGCTCCTCTTTGCTTCGACATTGTTGGGTCCCGTAGTGCAGGAACACGGATCTAGAGGGGGGGTGAATAGATCCTACTGCTAAAAACTATGTCCAATTAAACACACAAACTACCACACAGCGGAATTTACAAGATTGATAAGATTGAGGAAATTAATCTAAACAAGTTTAAACTTAATTCACTCAATCTCATCGAGCTCACACGATTACATAACCAGAAAGTCGAGAACTCACAATCACACAAATCAAACCACAAGAAACGAGGATTTTTAAGGTGGTTCGGGACCACGACGGGCTCCCTACGTCCACCCCTCACCAAACCGGTGAGGCTTCACTACACGCTACAAAAGTAGCAACACGGGGATGAACCCCAACACACACACGCTGCTTTCGCAGCAAACCACACACGAGGCCTTGCCTCAAACTACTGCCACAGCAGCACACACACACACACACACACAACGTTGGGAAACACACCCCGAACAAGATACCTCACATGGAGACACAACTCCATCCACACACACGTAGGGCAATGCCTACACAACCACACGGGAGTAAACTCCCAACCACACACGCGGATATACTCCGCACAAATCGACACACAAGAGACCACACACACACTCGGAGACCCCTTTCTCCGAACACCCACACGAAATATTCTGTCAAATGTATATGTAACAATCACAAATATATGCTATGACCTTCCACACAAATTCTATATATGTAAACTAGAAGAATGCATCAAGTATAAGGCTCCCCCTTCTTCATCAAAATCTGATTCTCCTTGCTCGTTGACGGATGTTCATAATCTTGACATCATCTTCTTCCTCTCCTCTAGCCGCTTCTCTTTTTCTTATTCCAATCTCCTCTTTTCACCTGAAAGAGTAGATAGACATAATGAGTTCGATGTTTAAGCTAATCTCAAACAAGAATATAGACATGAATGGTTTAGAGATTCCCCTCTTCTTCACCTATACAAAAGAATATATGAGCATTAGAGATGTTGTATCACAAAGATTATAGCTCATATATATAAGCAAGAGAGAGTGAACAAAGAACATGTAAATGATTATTACACTTCTTAGATGCCCATTCAAAACCATGAACAATCTCAAACAAAAGATATAGAAGTGAAAGATCAAGATTACTCCCTCATGAAATGCTTCTACAGGATGAAGAACGTTCTTGAAGCAATTGTGAAGAAATGCAACACAAACAGAGGTTGGATCTTGATTTCGGATGCCCCTTTCAGTTGTATATGATCTTGGGCCTTGATTCAAGCTTCTTCCTTTCGATTTCAGCTTCAGAGCAAGGTGGAAGAGGACTTGAAAGCTTCAACTCCGAACCTACACACCAAAGAATAGTTTTCAGCCCTCTCCTTAGGGTTTTCACTCCAATAGGATGTTTTATAAGCTTAGAACGGTCAAGGGACAGCTTGGAGACCAGATCCACGAATTAGGGAGTGATATAGGGCATTAGGATGTGATTGGTAGGACTTTTGGGGCAAGAAAACGGCAGTCAAACATGATGGCTAGACGTTCGAACGGAAGGGGTCGACCCCGGGGTCGACCCTCGGGCAAACAGAAGCCAACCAGAACCAAATTTGTGGTTCTGGGTTACAGGGGTCGACCCCAGGGTCGACCCTTCAATGGGTCGACCCCAGGGGTCGACCCTCGTGCTTCCAGAACCCAAACAAAACCTTATTTAAGGTTCTGGGTTACAGGGGTCGACCCCTTTCAGCAGGTTTCACAAAAAAGAAAAAAAACAACTCTATGCGCTTCGGCGACAGGAATTAATTCTCCTAGCTCCGAACTCCGATCGAAGAAAGACTGGAGGCGTTGGAAAGAGGACTCCCAGAGCTACAACATATAATTTTTAGAGGGAGATCCAACGGTTGGATTGAAAATGGTGAAGACTGTAAGACAGTTTGAGTTTGAAAAATAACTAAAACCTCCATCAAACCAAAGGGAACCAATTGATTAAATGTTATCATAATCCCATGAAGATCAACAATGATTTTTCATCCTGAAAAATATGATAAAGCAAGGTGTTAGTTGACAATTAAGATCTTTACATCAAGCATTAACACTATGACCATGTTCACAATAAATTGCTTCGTTGAACCTATTCCAAGAGTGAAAGATGGAACTTACAACATTGTTTTACCGGAGTTTCACATTGTCCTTAAATGCTTGTTCTTTTGTTGAATCGTTCATGTAAGAATCATGGAGTTCCAATATTGAATTACCATTGCATGATTAACAAATTTGGAATCAAGGTACGCATAACAATGTTGAGTCACATTCCATGTGATCAATCCACAAGCTCATCAAACCACATATCATTCCCTCCATTCATTTAGCATTACCAAAGTACACGTTCATGATATGTGGCTCAATATGACATGATGCTCAAAATGACATTTATCCAAGTATGTTTTTCACAAAGGCTTCTCATTAAATACAAAGCAATCTCACCAAGTTTAGAGACAGTGTATATGCAATGTTTGTGCTAACTTCAAAGCACGTATGCATCCACATGATGATAAGCCTTGTAGAATCACAATTCATCCACATGATGATAAGCCTTATAGAATTACAATGCATCCACATGATGATATCCCAAAAGAAATAGTTTATGATCATTTCCACAACCAGTTCAAGTGAAGAGCATTCACGCACAAGGCTAAGCAACAAATGCATTTTGTAATCATCAAAATCACATACACAACAGACATTTTACCTGATGTCAACGATTCTCCGATTTTTGTCATCATTGACAAAATCAGTGGACAAGACTTTAACTTGGGCCCTTCGTCCTCGTTAATGACGAATCTACCTCTTGGCCCCGATATTTATTCAGCCGACGAATATAATAATGCTCTGGCATCGGCCTAAAAGCATATTTTCCACTCAATCTAGCCTAGCCTGGATTTTTGGGGGATGTGGCGTGGCAGTGGAGCGAACTCCTCGCCCCTTCTCTGAAGGCGTGAGCGCTCTCCTGTCTTAGCAGCTAACACACCACAAGATTGGTGAAGCTAGTCTTGTACCTCCGCTCACATTGGGGAAGGAAGAAAATTAAATACACAGCTAAGGCCCGACACAAGTATGTAAGGCAAGACTGAAGAAAATATCATTGCATGAAAAAGGTGCATGAAGTTCCTGCACTGATACACACTAAGAAAAAAAAGAGAAAACAAAAAATATACATCATTGGACTGGATAGCGAAAGCGAAATGCATATACACTCTGGTACACTTCGGCCTTCATCAGGATGGGACCGTAATTCTGGAGCACGTACTCAGTAAATTCAACAGCCCCGTCTCTAAAAGCATGAGCATCGGTGGCTTTACAATCAGCAAACCAGCCCACGGCAATCTGATGTTTGAACCTGACTTGTAGCACCTCGAGAATTTTAATGAAGAGAATAAGTGACAACAATTATTCAATATTAGCCAAGAATTGGAAAAGGAAATAATTATGAAAAATGAAAATAGTTAAAATAAATCTATGGATCCAAACCTCAGGTGCCATCCAAAGGTCTTTTACCCGAACTTTTAAGTACACATATATAATGCCGGTATAATTTAACATGCCTCAATTCAAAAAATCCATTATACAAGCTTAAAAAAAAACTATATACATATGTGGTATATTATGCATGCCAAGCCTTAAGACACCGTGAAGAAACTACCCACTGGTGCGGACACTCGAGCGCATGCGAGACACGAGCCGGCGAGCCACCGGTACCGTACGAGGAGCACGACTCGAGCCGCCTCAGCATCCCTATGGCTCGGAGACAGTTTGGAGGTTCCCCACTGAGTCATAGCATTTATCATATTTTTTGGGGATTTTTATTTGTGTGTAATGTATTTTATTTTCTTTCGTCAGTGTGTAATTTAGATAGTTCGAGGGGCTTATTTGCAAAGTGGGACCCCTGGGCCCCACGGGACCCCCAGGGCCCCTCCCATTGATCCACCTCAGCCCATGGGCCCCATGTGGGGTCAGTCAACATGTCAAATGGAGGCATCTAGAAGTTTGAATGGTAAAAGGCACATGGGAGACAAGTGGACTTCAAAGTCCAAGGTGGCTAGCTACCATGTCTCCCCTTGCCACCAAAGTCAATAGGGCGCCCCCTTCCCCTTATTTTTTTATTTTAATTTTTGTGGAATGGTCACATGCCATCCCAGCCCTCCATCTCACACCCCTAGATCCAACGGTGGAGGATGGATTAGATGGGTGACCTATATATGCTTGTATTTTCCCATTTTCATAAATTAATGCCATAAGAATTATGAAATTTGTTAGAGCATGGCCTAGGCCGCCCCCTTCTACTCTCCCTCTTCCCCTTGAAGCTGTGAAGGCTTCCTTTAGGTGGTGAGACTCCACCCTATCAGTTCCGGTCGCCGCCGCCACGAGCCGCCACCGCACCGCCATCGCCATCAACGGAGTTCTGCCTACGCAGTACCACAGCAGCTTGCTCGAAATTCACAGGTCTTCCCCGAGCTCATTTGGCTACCAAATTTGGAGGCGTTGTTTCTGGGATGTTCCTCTCCACCCACAAAAATCAAGCCAGCATTCCGATCACGTTTGCTAATTTTTGATTTTCGTCCACTCTTTCATTTTGGTTCTGCCAGAATTCTGTCCAGGTTCACCTCTGTCCTGAGTTTCATGTATTAGATCCACTTGTTGATTTTTTTTAGTTCTCCCAATTTTATTGGGGGTTCCACCCATCCACCCCTTCATCCACAATTTTTCTCAATTTTTTATTCTCCCATCTCATATTTTCTAAAAATCGTTCTCAGACCCATCTACAGTTCTATCCACCTGTTCCCAGATCCGACCACCAGTCACCCCAAAACTCCTAACAAATTGCATCTACCTAAAAATCAAATTCTAAAAATAGTCCCAGTTCCGTGGTTTGATTCCCTACAACTCCTAAGAAGAGCTCAAGAGCTGAATCGGAGGTTTACTAGGCGGTCAACGGTGGTTCTCAGACAAGTGCCCTGCAGATCTGAGATTTTGGTTACTGTACAACAGGGACTTGTAAATTCAATAAAGTTCTGATCTGACCAGATCCAGCAGATCTCTCTGAGTCTAGATCGAATCATTTGAAGAGAGCTTTCCAACGATAGCTAATGGGTCCCGATCCGACGTCGGGATTGCTCGCAGCGCCCGTTTTCGCCGGAGCGCGCGCCGGAAGACAGCAACCAAAATCCGTGGGTTATTAGTTCAAGAGTTGGGAATCGGGGCCGATCGACCCCCGATCGGTGTTCCCAGCCGACCGCCGTCCGTGGAGGCGCGCCACCAGGGGTCCCCATCGTAGTGGGTCCCACCCCCACAGATCCGGAGGATAGCGCCGTCCATGGGCCCCACGGGCCGGTAGAAGCCGCCGTTCGGAAAGCACGAAAATGCGGAGTTCGGCACCGCCGGGTGACATCAAGATGCTGTCCGTCAACCCGAGTTGCGTGATTCCTGGACTCCACATGTGACCTTTTACCTCCCTGCGTGGAGTGGGTCAACTTAGTGTATTGCTGTAATAATTGTTAACCGGGAGTCCGTGATTCGGCCGGGGTTGTCTTCGCCACGCCGGGTGCGTGGAGGTAATGGTCCGAACCTCTTGGCGTTCATTTGCTTAGCTAGTATATGGTCTTTTGCCACTGCCGAGAGTGTAGGTACTAGCCCGTGTGTCCATGTCACTGCTGTGAGAGTGAGAGTGACCCGTCCCGCGACTCGATCCGAGTCCGAAAGTTGAGTCGGACTACCCTTGACCTCCGCCGGTTCCTTAACCGCGCACGGTCCGCGCTTTCCCTCGCTTGGGACGATGAGTGAGCTTCCACTTCTGTTAGCGACGTTTCGCCACTAGGAGCTCGTAGTGTCGGGCTTAGTGTCTCCCTGGTGTGTGTTGCTGGTCGTGTCTTCATCTAGAGTCCGAGGGTGGCACCATATAGTGTCGTCTCCCGTGTCCGTCCCGCATCAGTTTGGTATCAGAGCGAGTCGAGTCTAGGGTAGTCTTTGCATATGTCTTACATGCATCATGGTCTAAGTCAAGTCTAGGATCATCATTTTCAAAAAAAAAAGAGTGTTTTAACTTGCATTTGCACCCTTTACCAGGTATATCAAAAGGTGTTGTCCGAACGTTGGGTTACGCCTAACGGGAGGGCCACACACTTGCGCGAGTGATCTTCGGATCACTTATCTCCGCCTCGTACCGACTATTGGTTAGGTCTAAGTGCATCATCTAGTGAGTGTTTGCATTAGTCAGTGTCTTCTAGGTCGTGTGTCTTTGCATGCCCACCCGTCGAGACACCCAGTATTCGCCACCACCACCTATGGCGGATTCCCGGGCCCGTAGCTCCGATGAGTCCTCGACGGCCGAGATGTTTCGAGCCATTATGGAACGTCTTGACACGCGTATGGATGGCCTTAGTACGCATATGGATGGCATAGGAACGCGTCTAGAAGGGCGGATGAAAGCCCTCGAGGATCGGGCCGAGAGTTCGGATCAGTCCATCCAGGGCTTAGTTAGGGGCCCAGTAGCGGCGCAACCCGCGCCGACGAATGGCCAACAAGAGCCGGTGCAGCAACCCGCTGTGCCAAGGGCTCAAGTGGAGAATGTTGGGGTTCAACAGGTGCATGTGGTGGATGATTATGCATCTGATAATGATCAAGGGGGTAACGGTCGTCGTCATCAACGACGGAATCGTGATGACGAGGATGACGACCGCATTCTTAGGGGTGTGCGTGCGGACCCTCCCACTTTTAGCGGGTCCTTGGACCCTAGGGTGTATTTAGATTGGGAGGCCGGCATGGATCGGTACTTCGAGTGGTTTGAGATGACAGACCACCGAAGAGTCCAATACGCAAAGATGAAGTTGCAAGGGCAGGCCCAAACTTATTGGATCAATGTGGAGAGCCTGCTCAACCAGCGACGTCAACCCCAGATCGGTACTTGGGATGATATGAAAACCAAGTTGAGGGAGAAGTACCTTCCCGCCTCATATCGCCAATGTCTCATAGACAAGTGGCAAAGCATCTCCCAAGGGAACCGATCCGTGACCGAGTACACTGCCGAGTTCGATGAGTATTACTTACGGTGTGGGGTCACGGAAGAGAGCACCATGACGATATCCCGCTTTCGAAGAGGTTTACGGCCCAATTATCAATATGAACTCTTTCGCCGCAATGCAACCACTTTAGAGCAGGCATATCAGATAGCTCTCGAATTAGAGCAATTCGAGGCCGAGTTCGAGTCACCCCATCGGTTGGGCTCTTTTCCCCTTCGTAGTGTCGAGCCCCGTGGCTCATCTGGCACGTATCCGAGGGCCCCCATGGCTCGACCTCAGGAGCCTGCTCGTCCCGAGCCATTTGCTCCTAGGCCTCGTCCTCCACCCCCGAGGGACCTTCCTCGTCCCCAGCATCTTACAGCCCCACCCATAGCCCGTCCATCGGCACCCGCACCTCCTGCACGTCCTTTGTTGCCTACGCCTCCTATCCGTCGGGAGGATAAAGGTAAAGGACCTATGATTGGGGAGCCTAGTGGATCACGGCAGTAGTGTTATCGCTGCAATGGGTTTGGCCATTTCGCCAACCAGTGTCCCACCCGCCCATCTCTTCACATTGGGGACACACAGGCCGAGGATACCACCCCTACGGGCCTCGAGTTAGTCAGCTATGAGGCCGATGAAGAGCTAGCTGACGAGTACTATGAGATGGGAGGTGAGGCCCAGGATGCCCAGCATTTGGGCGATACCCACGTGGGGGTCGTCAGATGTATCCTCACCTAGCCACAGGTCAGTGATGACTGGCGACGGACTACTATCCTTCATGTATTCTGTAGGCTGGGAAAGCAAATTTGCAAGGTGGTCATCGATAGCGGGAGTTGTATCAATGCAATCTCCACAAACGCTGTCACTCGTCTTGGTCTCACACCCGTAGATGGTGAGGACACGCGCCGCATCACTCGACAGAGCACACGGAGCACGCCAGCATCTCTTTGGCTAGGCGACTACGGCATCTACTAGAGGATCTTCCTTCTCATTTGAGGCCATGTTGGGCCTTGGTTTAGTCCCTGCGTGGACACTTTTATTAGTTGTGTGGACCTTTGTAGGCCAATTGGGGCCAATTAGGCTTTACTTGAGTCTTTTATGCTTATTAGGGAGTAGATGGGGTTATTGGGCCACTTTCTTGGTTCAAGCCTTGGCCCATTGGGCATGGCTGCCCAACCATGGCTTGGCCCACCTGGAGATTTGCGCCCCCCTCCCTAGGGTTAGGGTTTGGGCACCCCCCTCCCCTCTTTCCCTCCTCTTGGAAGGTGGCAGCCGCCCCTCTCCTAGATTTTAGGAAGAGGTGTGCGGCCCCCCCCTTTCCTTCCCCATTCGTTTACCCCCCTCCCTCCCTTGGCCGCCCCCATCCCCAATCCACTCCTAGATTCTAGGAGTGGTGCGCACCGTCCCTTTCCCCCCTAGCCCATTGCGCACCCCCCTTTCCCCTTGGCTAGGGTTTCAACCCTAGCATTCCCCCTCCCCATATAAAACATCTCATGTATTTTCTTTGAAAGATTATTGAATGGAATTGAAAGAGCATTTGCTGAAGGTGGCTGCGCCCCCTCCTCTGTTCCTCCTTGCTCCTGCGACGGGAGCAAACCCGGGGTGTGACTCCCCATCCCTCGGTGCGACGCCGAGGGCCCCTTTCTCTTCTATCCCTTCTCAAGTTCTAGTTCGGTGCGCCCGGACTTCTCCTCCAAGAGCAGCGACGGTCACCCCATGTTCGTGAAGACCTTGGGCGACCAGCCCATTTTTGGGTGCCTCTTCTGCGAGTCGCCAACGCGTGCGAGGTGGTTTCGCCTCATTTGGAGATCGGCATCACCCGTGGCGATTTTCTTCGTGAGCACGCGCAGGACCCCCTCTCCCTGCGAGCCAGATTCTGTCCGCCCCCTTGCAAAAATCCCACAGGACGGACGTCTGCGAGTTTGGACGTGGGATCTTCACCGGTCGTACCTCTCTTCGTCCTCTGTTCAACGCCGCCGACCTCGCCTCGTTCCGACGTCCGAGCTGTTTGTGGCGTCCATTCCCGTGAGATCGCGCAGGTCTGCCCTGTCCACCCGGCGCCAGGACCACCGGCGGATTCCAGAGCCTACTGCTCTCAGCCACGACCAGATCTGATCGAACCCTTCTATCGGGGCCTGCTTCTCTGCGTCCTCTTCTTCCTCCAACAAGCGGAGCTCCGTTCGCTCTTCGGGTCTAATTCTTCTTAATTTTCCCGCTCGAGCGTGCAGTTCTGGGAGCAGAATCCAGTCGCAACTTGCAGGTGCGCCCCTGGCTTCCACGGATGGAATCTGCATGCCCACTTTGGCCGAGACTTCCTCCCGTGACCCAGCTACGCGCCATCGCTGACGGCGCCTCATTCGGACGCCGGATCAGGTCGTGGGAGCTTCCACCGCCGAGTCACGCATTGCTGCGAATCTGCCGACCACTGTTCGGATCCTCCTCGCGGCCAACCCTTCACCGAGTGCTGCCCGTCATCCCGTACATCGGCAGCCCCGAATCTCTTTGTGTAGCCGGTTATCTCCCTGCGAGGAGTGGGCATTTGTGGTTGGGTTGTACTATTGTTCGTCCTTGTGTATCGGGGTTGTCGATCTCGGCCGGGGTTCCTTCCCCACGCCTAGGCGTGGAGGTACGTGCGAAGCTCCTCACTGTTGGCATTTTGCTTTACTAGTATACTTTCTTGCATGCCGTGTGAAGTGCGTATAAGTTCCTAGCTATTTTTCTATTCACCGCGTGGTTGAGAGTTGAGAGCACCCATTCCGTGGCCCTAGTCGAGCGCCGAGCTCGGACTAGATTCCCATAGACGCACGGCGGCTTCTTAGTCGCTGAGATCCCCGCGCTTCCCTCATAGGGACGGTCGTTGGGCTTGGATTTCTTGTTGAGAGACGCCTCCACCCGGAGGAACGGCACGGAGGTCAGCCGCCCGGCTTACCTTTGGCGTGCGAGTGCTGGCCGCACTTGTTGCATTCGTAGGTCTTAGCCCATTTCAGTCCTGTCCCGCATCAAAGTGGTATCAGAGAATATAGGTTTGCGTCTAGGGTTCTATCTTGCATCCATCTTAGCTTGTGTCCTCTCATGTAGGTCCTAGTGAATCCCCCTTAGCTCCCTCTAGTTCCCGTTGCATGCCCACCCGGGGAGGTACACACTACCTCCGCCCGGACACTATGGGTGATCCCCGTAATGCCGCCCCGAGAGGCCATTCTCTTGAGGATTTGATGGCCCAGCTCATGGACCGCATGGACCAAACCCTTAAGGAGCATACTGACTGTTTGGAGGGCCGACTCAAGGCCATTGAGGACCGCGCTGTGGCGTCTGACCGATCTGTCCAGGGTCTAGTCGGACGGATAGAGAGAGTGGAGGGAGTCCCCCAACGGGATCCTCCTAGAGTTGCTCCTGCCCCTCAGGCAGAAGGTGCCCCGCCCCCTCCAGGTCGGGCTGAGGAGCGACGGCCGCGAGCCCCCGATTTAGAGGATTACGGATCCGACAATGATTATGAGGGGAATGGCCGACGTCGCCGTGGTCACCGACCACAGAGGGATGACGAGGATGAGCGGATCCTTAGGACCGTTCGTGCGGACCCTCCCCATTTTGACGGGTCCCTGGACCCGAAGATTTATCTAGATTGGGAGGCCGGTATGGACCGGTACTTCGAGTGGTTTGAGATGACGGACCACCGGAGAGTTAAGTTCGCCAAAATGAAGTTGCTAGGACAGGCTCAGACGTATTGGAGGAATGTGGAGAGTCTTCTATTTCAGCGTCAGGAGCCCCAGGTTGAGTCTTGGGATGAGATGAAGGTCAAACTTAGAAAGAAGTACCTTCCCGCCACATATCGTCAGAGGCTCATTGACAGGTGGCAGAGTCTCAGTCAGGGAGATCGGACCGTGTCCGAATACATCGCAGAGTTCGACGAGTATTTCTTGCGATGCGGAGTCACGGAGGAGAGCGCCGTGCCCGTGTCTCGTTTCCGACGTGGTCTACGGCCCCATTATCAGTACGAGTTCTTTCGCCGTGATGTGAAAACCTTAGAGGATGCATATCAGGTCGCTATGGAGATAGAGCAGTTTGAGGCGGAGTTTACTCCTACTCAACGTCAGGGGACCACCAGTCAGCGGGGGTTCGACCCACGCACCACACCCAGTTCCTACAGTCGGTTTTCGGCGGCTCGGCCCTCGGAACCCCCTCGCCAGGACCCCACTGTTCCTAGGCCCCGCCCTCCCCCACCGAGGGACCCTCTCCCTCCCCCTCGCCAGCAACCACCATACCCCGCTTCTCGCCCTCCGCCTCCCGCGTTCCCTACCCGACCCCAGCTTCCACCACCCCCGGCCCGTCATGAGGACAAGGGGAAAGGGCCAATGACCGGTGGAGCATCTCCTAGCACAGGGGCGCGAAACAATTGTTATAGGTGTGGTGGAGTCGGCCATTATGCAATCAAGTGCCCCACTAAAGAGTCGCTTGTTGTGACAGACCCCTCGCCCACTGACCCCACGGCTGAGCTTGTGCCAGTCAGCTATGAGGCCGACCAGGAGTTAGCGGAGGAGTTCTTCGATGAGTTGCTTGAGGGAGAGCAGGACAGTGTCCCTGGCACTCAGTATCAGGGTGAGGCACAGTTAGGGGTAGTCCGGTGTATCCTTACTCAGCCCCTGGTGAGTGACGACTGGCGTCGTACCACCATTTTTCACACCTTTTGTAGGCTTGGAGGGAAGGCCTGCAAGGTGATCATTGACAGTGGGAGCTGCATTAATGCCATATCCACCGGTACGGTTACTCATCTTGGGTTGACACCCGTGGATCACCCTGTTCCATATCGAGTATCTTGGGTTGATTCCACCTCCATCCCTGTCAGGCTTCGATGTCTAGTGCCATTGCAGTTTCAGACCTACCAGGATGAGATTTGGTGCGATGTGCTACCTATGGAGGTGGGTAGTATCATTCTAGGTAGGCCTTGGCTCTTCGATAGGGATGCCACCCTCCATGGCCGGTCAAACACTTGCACCTTTGACCATGGCGGCCATAGGATCACTCTCCACCCCACCCAGCCTAGGGATCCTGCCGTCCGCGGGCCAGCCGGCCCCAGTGCCACGAACACCCCTCGTCAGGGGAAGGCCGACCCTCCTACCCCACCCTTGGTGCCAGCCATTGCCTCCTCCACTACCCTCACCCTAGGAGAGTCTTCCACTAGGAGGTTGATGGTGATTAGTCCCCGTGAGATGGAGAGGGAGTTCACCAGTGGTAGTCCCCTCTTTGCTGTTGTTGTTCGAGAGGTGAGTGATGTCATCCCAGGATCCGAGGGTGAGCTAAACCCCGAGTTGGCTGCGATTTTACGCGAGTTTTCTGATATCTTCCCGGAGGACCTCCCTGGAGGCCTTCCACCTATGCGTGACATCCAGCATGAGATCGACCTTGTCCCGGGCTCTTCGTTGCCTAACCTCCCTCACTATAGGATGAGCCCCGCGGACCATGCCGAGTTGCAGAGGCAGGTCGAGGAGTTGATGAGTAGGGGATCCCTCAGGGACAGCAAGAGCCCTTGCGCTGTCCCCGCTTTGCTAGCCCCGAAGAAAGATGGCACATGGAGGATGTGCATCGATATCCGTGCGATCAATAAGATCACGGTGAAATATCATTTTCCTATTCCCCGACTGGATGATTTGCTAGATATGATGTCGGGAGCCACTATTTTTTCTAAAATTGATCTTCGAAGTGGCTATCACCAGGTTAGGATCAGGCCTGGGGATGAGTGGAAAACTGCATTCAAGACCAAGGATGGTCTGTATGAGTGGTTAGTTATGCTTTTTGGGCTATCTAATGCCCCTAGTACATTCATGCGGTTGATGACCCAGGTCTTGCGCCCTATGATAGGGGTCTTTTTGGTCGTCTACTTCGATGACATCCTTATTTATAGCCGCACTAGGGAGCACCACTTAGACCACCTCAGGCAGGTCTGCATTGTTTTGAGGCGAGAGAGCTTATTCGCCAACCCGAAGAAGTGTGCTTTCATGACCGATCAGGTTTCCTTCCTTGGGTTCATAGTGTCTCGCGATGGGGTCTCCGCTGATCCGGAGAAGATACGGGCCATTCAGGAGTGGCCCGAGCCCCGCACCCTCCACGATGTTCGTAGCTTCCATGGCCTGGCGACGTTCTATCGTCGCTTCATTCGTGGCTTCAGTTCCATCACTGCCCCGATCACGGATTGTATTAGGAAGGGGGTATTCACATGGACTAAGGCTGCAGCCACGGCCTTTCAGAGCATCAAGGAGCGCATGACCCAGGCACCTGTTCTTACCTTACCAGATTTTTCTAAGGTGTTTGAGGTCACCTGTGACGCCTCTGGAGTAGGTATACGGGGAGTTTTGAGTCAGGAGTCTCACCCCATTGCCTTTTTCAGCGAGAAGCTGAACGATGCCAAACTGCGGTATTCCACGTATGACAAGGAGTTTTATGCAGTCGTCCAGGCATTGAGATACTGGAGGCACTATCTCCTACACCAGGAGTTTGTGCTCTTTTCTGATCACGAGGCTTTGAGGTTTCTCCATACCCAGAAGAAGCTGAATGTGCGTCATAGTCGGTGGGTGAGTACCTTCAGGAGTATACCTTTGTGCTTAGGCACAAGGCAGGGGTCGAGAACAAGGTGGCCGACGCGCTGAGTCGGCAAATGATGATGTTGTCCACCATGAGTGTCGAGGTGGTGGGATTGGATAGGCTGAGGGAGGCTTATGTTGACTGCCCGGACTTCGGTCCGATTCATGCTGCCCTTCAGTCAGGCCCCTCCCGTGAGTATAGTGAGTTTGTCCTTCAGGAGGGTCATTTATTCCGAGGTGGCAGGTTGTGCATCCCACGGACGTCTGTTCGTGATTTTCTCACTTGAGAGTTACACGCAGGGGGTCTTGCTGGCCACTTCGGCCGGAACAAGACCATTGAGGCCGTTGAGCATAGGTTCTATTGGCCTAGTTTGAAGAGGGATGTTGCTCGCATCGTGGCTCAGTGCCGCACTTGCGCTATGGCCAAGCAGAGGAAGCAGAACACCGGCCTTTATACTCCCCTCCCTGTCCCGGACAGTCCATGGCAGGACATTAGCATGGACTTCGTGTTAGGTTTGCCTCGTACCCTCCGTCGGCATGACTCCATTTTTGTGGTGGTAGACAGGTTCTCTAAGATGGCTTTGTTCATTCCCTGTTCCAAGACTTCAGACGCCTCTCGAGTTGCCCGTCTGTTCTTTACTCACTGTGTCTCCAGGTTTGGGCTTCCCCGTACTATAGTGTCTGATAGGGATGTGCGCTTCACTAGCTACTTCTGGAAAACCCTATGGCACATGATGGGCACCCAGTTGAAGTTCTCTACCACCTATCACCCCCAGACCGATGGTCAGACGGAGGTAGTCAATAGGACTTTAGGTGATCTTCTTAGGTGCTTAGTGCGTGATCGTGTCGGGGATTGGGACTTGGTTCTACCCCTAGCAGAGTTTGCATATAATGACTCGGTCAATAGGTCTACAGGTCTGAGTCCCTTTGAGATTGTTACTGGCCGTAGGCCTAGGAAGCCGATAGACTTGGTTCCATCTCCCATCCAGGCCCGTGTTTCTGAGTCAGCTGAGTCCTTTGCAGAGCATATTAGACAGTTGCATGAGCATGTACGTCGTCATATAGAGGCCAGCAACGCACGTTATAAGGAGTTAGCTGATGCGCATCGACGCACCCGTGAGTTCCGAGAGGGAGAGTACGTCATGATCAGGGTCAGACCTGAACGGTTTCCTTCGAGGGCCGTGAAGAAACTCCAGGCCCGCGGTGCTGGACCCTTTCGAGTCTTGAAGCGAATTGGGTCGAATGCGTATGAGATTGAGCTGCCAGACGACTATGGGATCTGTTCGACGTTCAATGTTTCAGATCTGGTGGCATATCGGGATCCCGCGGTGATTCCCAGTGAGCTTTTTGGGCCTACACCTCCTGTTGAGAGCATTACACCTTCTGAGCGTCCACCTCCTCCAGCCCCATTACAGACACGCGAGCATATAGATTGCATACTGGATGAGCAGGTGACCACGACCAGGAGCGGAGCCTACCAGCGCTTCCTAGTGCGCTGGAGAGGGCGCCCTGCGACAGACGACACCTGGATCACACGTGGAGAGCTGGAGAGGATCGACCCGGACCTGCTGGAGCGCTACTTGAGCGACCGTGACCCTTACTCGACGGGGTCGAGTTCTTCCCACCCGGGGAGAATTGGTGAGGACACGCGCCGCATCACTCAACAGAGCACACGGAGCACGTCAGCATCTCTTTGGCTAGGCGACTACGGCATCGACTAGAGGATCTTTTTCTCATTTGAGGCCATGTTGGGCCTTGGTTTAGTCCCTGCGTGGACACTTTTATTAGTTGTGTGGACCTTTGTAGGCCAATTGGGGCCAATTAGGCTTTACTTGAGTCTTTTATGCTTATTAGGGAGTAGATGGGGTTATTGGGCCACTTTCTTGGTTCAAGCCTTGGCCCATTGGGCATGGCTGCCCAACCATGGCTTGGCCCACCTGGAGATTTGCGCCCCCCTCCCTAGGGTTAGGGTTTGGGCGCCCCCCTCCCCTCTTTCCCTCCTCTTGGAAGGTGGCAGCCGCCCCTCTCCTAGATTTTAGGAAGAGGGGTGCGGCCCCCCCCTTTCCTTCCCCATTCGTTTACCCCCCTCCCTCCCTTGGCCGCCCCCATCCCCAATCCACTCCTAGATTCTAGGAGTGGTGCACACCCCCCCTTTCCCCCCTAGCCCATTGCGCACCCCCCTTTCCCCTTGGCTAGGGTTTCAACCCTAGCATTCCCCCTCCCCATATAAAACATCTCATGTATTTTCTTTGAAAGATTATTGAATGGAATTGAAAGAGCATTTGCTGAAGGTGGCTGCGCCCCCTCCTCTGTTCCTCCTTGCTCCTGCGACGGGAGCAAACCCGGGGTGTGACTCCCCATCCCTCGGTGCGACGCCGAGGGCCCCTTTCTCTTCTATCCCTTCTCAAGTTCTAGTTCGGTGCGCCCGGACTTCTCCTCCAAGAGCAGCGACGGTCACCCCATGTTCGTGAAGACCTTGGGCGACCAGCCCATTTTTGGGTGACTCTTCTGTGAGTCGCCAACGCGTGCGAGGTCGTTTCGCCTCATTTGGAGATCGGCATCACCCGTGGCGATTTTCTTCGTGAGCACGCGCAGGACCCCCTCTCCCTGCGAGCCAGATTCTGTCCGCCACCTTGCAAAAATCCCACAGGACGGACGTCTGCGAGTTTGGACGTGGGATCTTCACCGGTCGTACCTCTCTTCGTCCTCTGTCCAACGCCGCCGACCTCGCCTCGTTCCGACGTCCGAGCTGTTCGTGGCGTCCATTCCCGTGAGGTCACGCAGGTCTGCCCTGTCCACCCGGCGCCAGGACCACCGGCGGATTCCAGAGCCTACTGCTCTCAGCCACAACCAGATCTGATCGAACCCTTCGATCGGGGCCTGCTGCTCTGCGTCCTCTTCGTCCTCCAACAAGCGGAGCTCCGTTCGTTCTTTGGGTCTAATTCTTCTTAATTTTCCCGCTCGAGCGCGCAGTTCTGGGAGCAGAATCCAGTCACAACTTGCAGGTGCGCCCCCGGCTTCCACAGACGGAATCTGCACGCCCACTTTGGCCGAGACTTCCTCCCGTGACCCAGCTACGCGCCATCACTGACGGCGCCTCATTCGGACGCCGGATCAGGTCGTGGGAGCTTCCACCGCCGAGTCATGCATTGCTGCGAATCTGCCGACCACTGTTCGGATCCTCCTCGCGGCCAACCCTTCACCGAGTGCTGCCCGTCAGCCCGTACATCGGCAGCCCCGAATCTCTTTGTGTAGCCTGTTATCTCTCTGCGAGGAGTGGGCATTTGTGGTTGGGTTGTACTATTGTTCGTCCTTGTGTATCGGGGTTGTCGATCTCAGCCGGGGTTCCTTCCCTACGCCTAGGCGTGGAGGTACGTGCGAAGCTCCTCACTGTTGGCATTTTGCTTTACTAGTATACTTTCTTGCATGCCGCGTGAAGTGCGTATAAGTTCCTAGCTATTTTGCTATTCACCGCGTGGTTGAGAGTTGAGAGCACCCATTCCGTGGCCCTAGTCGAGCGCCGAGCTCGGACTAGATTCCCATAGACGCACGGCGGCTTCTTAGTCGCTGAGATCCCCGCGCTTCCCTCATAGGGACGGTCGTTGGGCTTGGATTTCTTGTTGAGAGACGCCTCCACCGGGAGGAACGGCACGGAGGTCAGCCGCCCGGCTTACCTTTGGCATGCGAGTGCTGGCCGCACTTGTTGCATTCGTAGGTCTTAGCCCATTTCAGTCCTGTCCCGCATCAGTAGACCACCCTTGCCCCTATCAGGTATCATGGGTGGATACCACTTCCATTTCGGTCAGGCTGCGGTGCTTGGTCCCGCTGCAGCTCCACTCTTACCATGATGAGATCTGGTGTGATGTTCTCCCCATGCAAGTGGGCAGTATCATTCTTGGTAGGCCGTGGTTATTTGACCGGGATGCCACGCTCCATGACCGGTCGAACACCTGTACCTTCGACCACGCAGGCCAGCGGGTCACCCTCCAACCCGTTCAGCCCAGGAGCCCATCAGTTAGGGGTCCTACTGGCCCTAGTACTCTGAAGCCTTCCGTTCCCGGGCCTAGTACCCCATCCCCAGCTCGGGCTATGACCATTACCTCTGGCCCAGGAGAGCCCTCGACGAGGAGATTGATGATGATTAGCTCCCGGGAGATGGAGCAGGAGCTTAGTCAGGGCTGTCCGGTGTTTGCCATTACGGTCCGAGAGGTAGAGCGGGACTCTGAGGGTGAGCTCCCACCCGAGGTTGTTCCCATTCTGCAGGAGTATGCTGATGTCTTTCCCGATGAGCTTCCCGAGGGACTCCCACCTATGCGGGATATTCAGCATGCCATCGACTTTGTTCTGGGCTCTTCTTTGCCCAACCTTCCTCATTATCGCATGAGTCCCACGGAGCATGCCGAGCTTAAACGGTAAGTCGATGAGTTAGTGCAGAGAGGGTCTGTTCGGGACAGCATGAGTCCATGTGCTGTACCCGCATTACTCGCCCCGAAGAAGGATGGCACGTGGAGAATGTGCATTGATAGTCGTGCCATCAACAAGATCATCGTGAAGTACAGGTTCCCTATTCCCCGCCTTGATGACATGCTGGACATGATGGCAGGTGCCACTATCTATTCGAAGATCGATCTTAAGAGTGGCTACCATCAGGTGAGGATTAGGCCAGGTGATGAGTGGAAGATCGCATTTAAGACCAAGGACGGTCTATATGAGTGGTTGGTCATGCCTTTTGGGTTGACCAATGCCCCTAGCACTTTCATGCGGCTCATGACTCAGGTCCTTCGACCTTTCATTGGAGTCTTTGTAGTGGTGTATTTTGATGATATCCTTATCTATAGCCACACCACAGGGGACCACTTAGACCACCTTCGGCAGGTCTGCCTACTTCTTCGGCGAGAGCAGCTATTTGCGAACCCACAGAAGTGTGCCTTCATGACACCTCAGCTTACCTTCTTGGGTTTCATTGTGTCTAGTACTGGGGTCTCCGCCGATCCGGAGAAGGTCCGGGCCATTGTTGAGTGGCCGGAACCCCGTACGGTTCATGATGTTCGCAGCTTTCATGGCCTTGCGACGTTCTACCGTCGCTTCATCCGCGGATTTAGCTCCGTCACCGCCCCGATCACGGATTGCATCCGGAAGGGCACATTTGTATGGACGAAGGCCGCATCTGCCGCCTTCAAGGACATCAAGGAGCGCATGACCTAGACACCTATCCTTCGATTGCCTGATTTCTCAAAGGTGTTTGAGGTCTCTTGTGATGCGTCAGGTGTTGGGATTGGAGGAGTTTTGAGTTAGGAGTCCCACCCGATCGCATATTTCAGCGAGAAGCTGAATGACACGAAACTGCGATATTCCACGTACGATAAAGAATTCTACGCAGTTGTTCAGGCTCTTAGGCATTGGAGGCACTATCTTTTACATCAGGAGTTTATTCTATACTCCGGCCATGAGGCATTGAGGTACCTCCATTCGTAAAAGAAGCTTAACTCGCGTCATAGTCGTTGGGTCGAGTATCTCCAGCAGTTCACCTTTGTGCTGAAACATAAGGCTGGAGTGGAGAACAAGGTGGCTGATGCCTTGAGTCGGCGAGCATGTTTGCTTACCACCATGAGTGCCGAGGTCATAGGGTTAGAGAAGATGAAGGAGGCCTATGTTGATTGTCCTGACTTCGGTCAGATTTTTACCACTCTCTAGGCCGGACCCTCGAGAGACCTTGATGAGTATGTGCTTCAGGAGGGTTACCTCTTTCGAGGTAGCAGGCTATGTGTTCCCCGAACTTCGGTTCGAGATTTCTTAGTGTGGGAACTACATGCGGGAGGTCTAGCCGGCCACTTTGGTCGGAACAAGACTATTGAGGCAGTGGAGCATCGATTTTATTGGCCGAGCTTGAAGCGCGATGTTGCTAACATCGTGGCTCAGTGCCGTACATGTGCTACGGCCAAGATGAAGAAGCAAAGCTCGGGCCTTTATACGCCTCTCCCCGTGCCTGATGCCCCGTGGCAGGATGTTAGCATGGACTTTTTTTTGAGATTGCCACGTACCTCCAGGAAGCATGATTCGGTCTATGTGGTGGTTGACCGTTTCTCGAAGATGGCCCTCTTTATTCCTTGCTCAAAGACGTCGGATGCTTCTAGGGTAGCCCGCCTTTTCCTTACGCATGTGGTGTGCAAGTTCGGGTTGCCTCGCACTATAGTGTCTGACCGTGATGTTAGATTCACTTCCTATTTTTGGAAGACATTATGGCATATAATGGGTACTCACCTCAAGTTTTCTACTGCATATTATCCCCAGACAGATGGCCAGACCGAGGTAGTCAATAGGAGTCTGGGAGATCTTTTGAGGTGTCTAGTCAAGGACCGCATTGGGGATTGGGATCTCATTTTACCCATGGCTGAGTTTGCATACAATGATTTGGTGAATAGGTCTACCGGCATGAGTCCATTTGAGATTGTCACAGGTCGTAGGCCTAGGAAACCCGTTGACCTTGTCCCCATGCCTATCCATGCTAGAGTGTCGTAGTCGGCTGAGTCGTTTGCTACGCATGTTAGGAGTTTGCATGACGACATCCGTCGTCACATTGAGGCCAGCAATGCACGGTACAAGGAGTTAGCCGATGCCCACCGACACCACCGAGAGTTCCACGAGGGCGAATACGTCATGATCAGGGTAAGACCTGAACGGTTTCCCTCTGGAACCGTTAAGAAGTTGCAAGCTCGCAGAGCCGGTCCCTTTAGAGTGTTGAAACGCGTTAGATCCAATGCGTATGTTATGGACCAGCCCGAGGAATATGGTATAAGCTCTACCTTCAATGTATCGGATCTTGTTGCATATAGGGACCCAGCAGTGATCCCTAGTGAGCCTTTTGAGACATCTCCTCCCTTTGAGAGTGATCCCACACCTGAGTGTCCACTTCCACCTCCAGCCCCTTTTTCACGGCAGCGCGAGCATATAGATCGTATACTGGACGAGCAAGTGACAGTTACCAGGAGTGGATCTTACCCGCGCTACCTAGTGCGATGGAGAGGACGGCCCACTACTGAGGACACATGGATCACACATGGCGAGTTGCAGCAGATTGATCCGGACCTTTTGGAGTGATAAAGGAGTGATGCAGACCCTTACTCGACAGGGTCGAGTTTCTCCCACCCGGGGAGAATTGGTGCGGACACCCGAGCGCATGCGAGACACGAGCCGGCGAGCCACCGGTACCGCACGAGGAGCACGACTCGAGCCGCCTCAGCATCCCTATGGCTCGGAGACAGTCTGGAGGTTCCCCACTGAGTCATAGAATTTATCATATTTTTTGGGGATTTTTATTTGTGTGTAATGTATTTTATTTTCTTTCGTTAGTGTGTAATTTAGATAGTTCGAGGGGCTTATTTGTAAAGTGGGACCCCTGGGCCCCACGGGACCCCCAGGGCCCCTCCCATTGATCCACCTCAGCCCATGGGCCCCATGTGGGGTCAGTCAACATGTCAAATGGAGGCATCTAGAAGTTTGAATGGTAAAAGGCACATGGGAGACAAGTGGACTTCAAAGTCCAAGGTGGCTAGCTACCATGTCTCCCCTTGCCACCAAAGTCAATAGGGCGCCCCCTTGCCCTTATTTTTTTATTTTAATTTTTTTGGAATGGTCACATGCCATCCCAGCCCTCCATCTCACACCCCTAGATCCAACGGTGCAGGATGGATTAGATGGATGACCTATATATGCTTGTATTTTCCCATTTTCATAAATTAATGCCATAAAAATTGTGAAATTTGTTGGAGCATGGCCTAGGCCGCCCCCTTCTACTCTCCCTCTTCCCCTTGAAGCTGTGAAGACTTCCTTCAGGTGGTGAGACTCCACCCTATCAGTTCCGGTCGCCGCCGTCGCCGCCACGAGCTGCCACCGCACCGCCATCGCCATCAACGGAGTTCTGCCTGCGTAGTACCACAACAGCTTGCTCGAAATTCATAGGTCTTCCCCGAGCTCATTTGGCTACCAAATGTAGAGGAGTTGTTCCTGGGATGTTCCTCTCCACCCACAAAAATCAGGCTAGCATTCAGATCATGTTTGCTAATTTTTGATTTTCATCCACTCTTTCATTTTGGTTCTGCCAGAATTCTATCCAGGTTCACGTCCGTCCTGAGTTTCATGTCTTAGATCCACTTGTTGATTTCTGTTAGTTCGCCCAATTTTACTGGGGGTTCCACCCATCCACCCCTTCATCCACAATTTTTCTCAATTTTTGATTCGCCCATCTCATATTTTTTAAAAATCGTTCTCAGACCCATCTACAGTTCTGTCCACCTGTTCCCAGATCCGACCACCAGTCACCCCAAAAATCATAACAAATCGCATCTACCTAAAAATCAAATTCTAAAAATAGTCCCAGTTCCGTGGTTTGATTCCCTACAACTCCTAAGAAGAGCTCAAGAGCTGAATCGGAGGTTTACTAGGCGGTCAACGGTGGTTCTCAGACAAGTGCCCTGCAGATCTGAGATTTCGGTTACTGTACAACAGGGACTTGTAAATTCAATAAAGTTCTGATCTGACCAGATCCAGCAGATCTCTCTGGGTCTAGATCGAAGCATTTGAAGAGAGCTTTTCAACGATAGCTCATGGGTCCCGATCCGACGTCGGGATTGCTCGCAGCGGCCGTTTTCGCCGGAGCGCGCGCCGGAAGACAGCAACCAAAATCCGTGGGTTATTAGTTCAAGAGTTGGGAATCGGGGCCGATCGACCCCCGATCGGTGTTCCCGGCCGACCGCCGTCCGTGGAGGCACGCCACCAGGGGTCCCCAATGCAGTGGGTCCCACCTCCACAGATCCGGAGGATAGCGCCGTCCGTGGGCCCCGCGGGCCCGTAGAAGCCACCATTCGGAAAGCACGAAAACGCGGAGTTTGGCACCGCCGGGCGACATCAAGATGCTGCCCGTCAACCCGAGTTGCGTGATTCCCGGACCCCACATGTGACCTTTTACCTCCCTGCGTGGAGTGGGTCAACTTAGTGTATTGATGTAATAATTGTTAACCGGGAGTCCGTGATTCGGCCGGGGTTGTCTTCGCCACGCCGGGTGCGTGGAGGTAATGGTCCGAACCTCTTGGCGTTCATTTGCTTAGCTAGTATATGGTCTCTTGCCACTGCCGAGAGTGTAGGTACTAGCCCGTGTGTCCATGTCACCGCTGTGAGA
Source organism: Amorphophallus konjac (assembly GCA_022559845.1). Lineage (NCBI taxonomy): Eukaryota > Viridiplantae > Streptophyta > Magnoliopsida > Alismatales > Araceae > Amorphophallus > Amorphophallus konjac. The sequence goes on from CM040127.1 coordinate 211,716,618, forward strand.
GTGAGAGTGACCCGTCCCGCGACTCGATCTGAGTCCGGAAGTTGAGTCGGACTACCCTTGACCTCCGCCGGTTCCTTAACCGCGCACGGTCCGCGCTTTCCCTCGCTTGGGACGACGAGTGAGCTTCCACTTCTGTTAGCGACGTTTCGCCACTAGGAGCTCGTAGTGTGAGGCTTAGTGTCTCTCTGGTGTGTGTTGCTGGTCGTGTCTTCATCTAGAGTCCGAGGGTGGCACCATATAGTGTCGTCTCCCGTGTCCGTCCCGCATCACCCACATATTTATGTGTGTGTGTAGTTATAATACAATAAGATATATGTATATATATATCAACCCCATATATAAATATATATATATATTACATCATGCAAATAATGAAAACCCAAATGTAATGGAGCCATCTATATTCATATATATATATATATATATATATATATATATCTAATGAATATATATATATACATATTACAAGTGAATAGTATATATTAAACCATATTTGAGCATCTAGATAATACTAAATATATATACAATATATATATATAATATTTGAATATATGATCCTTATAATTAAAAGGGTCCAAAGCCTTTAAGTCAATTAATGGGCCTTCAGCTAATGCCTTGTTTGTAGGGAGCTAAAATAGGTGGGCTTTGGGTTAGATTTGATGGATAAATATAAATATATATATATATATATATATATATATATATACTCAAAAATAATTTTAACTTGCAAAAGAGGGTATAATAGGAATAATTAGTTAAATATATATACTTAATGGGCCTTACGTAGGAAGACAAACCCATCTATACATATATATGTATTCATGCATGAACCAACCAATCCATCGAAGCCCACACGAGACCACCCAAACCCATACAAATGATCGACGTTGCATATGCTGCCACCTTAGGGTTTCACCATGCTGGGTTTTGGCAAGCGGCTGTTAATAGGGTAGGGACTTGGGTAACGCACGGAAGGTTTTAGAGCCTTCATGTACATGACCTTCGAACCCCCTAGAAACCCCCACACTATAAAGCCACTCCGACCTCGAACATGCAGTGTTACTTGCTGTTGTTCCTGGGAGGCCTGCTACGCGTAGAAGTTCTCCATCCTCCTGTCAATGTGAACGTGGCTGGAGCTTCTTCCTTCTGCTTCTTGTGACGTGGAGGAGTCTTCCTCCTGCAAGGAAGAGTGGCCGTCGTCCCCATCTTGCTGCATCTGTCATCATCCTCTCTTCTTCCCACGAACTTCTTCTGCTTCGATCTATATCCCGCTCTTCATCAAAGGTAGGTGTTCTCTCTAATGGCTAAACTCAATTAACAAAGATGATACATGCTCTTATGATCATAAACAGCATGCTCATATTCGAGTTCATAGTCTATAGTTTCTCATGAGTGATCTCGACATCAAGATAAACACGTTAATAGTTAAACTTTAACATGATCCCTGCATGTATATACCTTAATCTTTTAATGCATCCGTAGGTTTTCTCGAGACTTAGCAAAACTCTATAATTAGTAAGTTATAAGCATGCATATAGGTCTGTAAGAAGTACAGATTTCGTTCTTGATTGAGGTTTATCTATTTTACTGCAAAAATGAAAGTGACGACCCAATCTAGGGCGTCATTTTAATTCAACGACCAACCATCCAATCCTCAATTACAGAAGTTAGTTATGGAATTTTCACCTTAATTGTTTGTTCATGGGTATCGGAGTCTCCTTTGGCCATGAAAAATTATGGGCGTACTATTGGGGTGGAGACCGAGGTAGTGAGCGTGGTTGCACCGTTTTTCGTGTCCCCTATCTCAAGATCCCCCATCTCTCAACGAAAAATTATTTTGAACATCCAGTTAGGTAGAGTTTTTTGAGCCTGTCATTTCGGTATATCATAGGCTCGATTTCGACGTAGTTACGTCGAAAAACGAGAGGACTAAGTGTTAAGATAATTTGTAAATGATGACAATAGAATTGTCGTCAAATCTTTTTGACGACATAACACAATGTCGACAGATTCTCTCTCTCTCTCTCTCTCTCTCTCTCTCTCTATATATATATATATATATATATATACATATATATATATATATTGTAATAATATCTTTGAAAATTGATATCTATTAAAATATGTTACAAAAAATTATAAAAATTATATATTTGGAATCCTTACATTTTTCTCCTAATTATAATATATTTTATTTTTATACATTATTTTAAAAAAATAAATATGTCTTTGAATGTATATTTTTAAAATTATTCAATTAAATAGATATTGAGTTGAATTCTTGTTAAATAAATTAAGTTAAAAATCATAGAATTAACGTCCCTCCAAGTGGACGCTAATTAATAAATGACATTACTCAGGGATGTCAATAAAAATAAGTTTATTTAATTATAGTTAATTATAGAATTAGATTGACGTGAATTCTATAATTAACGCGTTCATGTTCTCACCGTTTTTTTCCGGTTCTGACCCATACCTCGGGTCTTTTGGCACTCTCGTCTCACGTCCGTAGATGGAGCCCTTTTTCATGATTGGTTCACGTTATACACCTCAACTCTCGGTGACATACGAGTCCTCCGTTAGACATTCCATTCCTTCGGACTGGCAAGTTAGTTATTGGGACCTCCGTAAGTCTTCGCTAGCCTTGGATTCCCTCAAGGCAGCAGAGCTGGTTGTACCTTAAAAATCCTAGATCCGATCCGTGTCACTTTGGTTTTCCGTTAGTCTTGACACTCTAATCCTTTTGGAATCTTCTTGTCATCAATTCGAGAACATAACCCTTTGACTCTGTATTTGGCCAAATCTGATTCTGAAACATTAAGGGATGTGGGTCCGCGACTTTTCAGTGCCAGGTAGGACGGAAGTCCAATTCTGTAAACCATGGGAATTCTGGGTGTGGCATTGCACCAAAGTCTGTACATATGTTATATTCTGTTATTCTGTTATATCTGTCATTCTACAAATTCTGTTAATTCCAGAAGTTCTGTTATTCGGATATTTTATTGTTCGGTTATTCTGATAATTTAAATATTCTGCTAGATTGTTTAATTCTGCTTATATTTATTAAAACTCTGTTATATTCTGGCCAATTCTGAAGTTATGATCATCTAAGTATCTGTCCTTGTTATATTCTGATAGCTTGTCCTTGACTCTGCATGGGAATTCATCCCTATTTCTCTCGATCTCGTAACTGCCTTTGACTTTAGTATTCATCTTTCCTGATAGATTGATCATCATGATTTTCTAGTTCCATGCATTGCATCGTCGTGAACATGTTAATTGGCTAACCACTTATATTCTGCTTGATGAGAGATGTAATTCCTACTGAGCGTTTCGCTCACCAGCCTATCTTTAACATTTTTCAGGTATCAACATTGAAGATAGTCCATCAGATGGGGAAGGGCAAGAGTGGTGAGTGTAATGGAGAATTGTGTCGGTGTCTTTTATCTTTCTTTGAGTCTCGTCCTGTTATTTGAGTCATTTCTCTTTATTAGAGTGTAATAATGAGTCCTTTCTTCACTTATGTAAGTTGAGTCAAGGTATGTAATTTGAATATTTGATTATCAATAAAGGTTAAATTGGCCCACATTGTCCAGGTTGTAATTTCGTGTCTTATGTTCACTCTGATTATTCAAGACTGTATCACTGCCACGTTCCGAACTACACGTTCCGCTGTTATCGGTTCGGGGCGTGACAGTTTGTGGTATCAGAGCCTAGGTTTATTAAACCCTAGGTCTTGTCTATAGATTGCCATAAGTTTTAGGTTCAATTCTATCATTACTCGGTGAGATTGGGTAGAACCTTGGGTTAAGAGCTAAAAAGGAAATTAAAATCCTAATAAGATTAGCTTATGAAGATAGCTTAGTAAAATTTCACGAGAATTACTTGATAATCTTACATGAGATTGTTTGTATCTTATAGAACTAGATAGATAACAATGGCCGCCGAGCGTGCCTAATGGCGTGAGATGCAAAGAACGCTTCAAGGATTGACTCAGGCTCTTCAACGAGTAGCCGAGGGTGGAGCCAATCGTGGAGCTGGACAGTTACATCGTGAGTTCCGGAGTCTCAATCCTTCTAGGTTTAGTGGAACCCCTGATTCTGACATGGCGGAAGATTGGACGAAGGAGATGGAAAAGAATTTTCTGAGTGATGCAATGTTCGGACCAAGATAAGGTCCTTTTAGCAAAATTTTAACTAGAGAAGGACGCAAGGGCTTGGTGGGAGTCCGTAGAAGCCACTTTGCCAAACATTCAAGTAACTTGGGTAGAATTTTTAGAACACTTCAACGAGAAGTATTTCTCGGAGAGAGTTCGAGAGAGAAAGGCAGGAGAATTTGCCTCGCTCAAACAAAGAAGCATGTCTGTGACAGAATTTGAGGCTCAGTTCTCGAGGTTATCACGTTATGCGTCTCATTTGATCCTAACGGAGAAGATGAAAGCTAGGAGATTCTTAAATGGATTAAGACTGTATTATATACCCCAAATGGCACCAATGGATATTCAATCATATGTTGAGATGGTGAAGAGGGGCACAATTATTAGAAGACGCTATGGAATTGTCCGACAAGGTGAAAGCAAGAATGGAAAAGAAGAACCTGGTTAATGAAAACAAGAGACCCAATAATGGGAATGGAGTTTCGAATGGCAAGAAGCCTAAAGAAGAGAAGTGCAAGTATTGTGGAAATGAAGGTCATCGATCTGAGAAGTGTCGCTGGAAGAACGGATCATGTTTCCGTTGTGGAAGCCAAGAACATAAGGTATCCGAGTGTCCCCTTCATAAAGATCAACCTCAGCAGGCAATGGACCACAAGGAAGCACAGCACCGAGTACAATTACAAGCTGACGATGAAGTAACTAGAGGTACCCCTCAAAACTTGGCCTAGTTCCTTGGGTTGTTTTATTAGCATGCCTAGATGATTTTGTCTTATGAATGGAAACTAGAACTAGATACCCCACTGATATAGATTGGAGAGGAATTTCAATTGAATTTGGGGACCAAATTCTTTTAAGTGGGGGAGGATGTAGCACCTCGAGAATTTTAATGAAGAGAATAAGTGACAATAATTATTCAATATTAGCCAAGAACTGGAAAAGCAAATAATTATGAAAAATGAAAAATGAAAATAGTTAGAATAAATCTATGGATCCAAACCTCAGGTGCCATCCAAAGGTCTTTTACCCGAACTTTTAAGTACACATATATAATGCCGGTATAATTTAACATGCCTCAATTCAAAAAATCCATTATACAAGCTTTTTTAAAAAAACTATATACATATGTGGTATATTATGCATGCCAAGCCTTAAGACACCGTGAAGAAACTACCCACATATTTATGTGTGTGTAGTTATAATACAATAAGATATATGTATATATATATCAACCCCATATATAAATATATATATATTACATCATGCAAATAATGAAAACCCAAATGTAATGGAGCCATCTATATTCATATATATATATACATATATATATATATATATATATATATAGAGAGAGAGAGAGAGAGAGATAAACCATATATATATGAATATATATATACATATTACAAGTGCATAGTATATATTAAACCATATTTGAGCATCTAGCTAATACTAAATATATATACAATATATATATATATAATATTTGAATATATGATCCTTATAATTAAAAGGGTCCAAAGCCTTTAAGTCAATTAATGGGCCTTCAGCTAATGCCTTGTTCGTAGGGAGCTAAAATAGGTGGGCTTTGGGTTAGATTTGATGGATAAATATAAATATATATATATATATATATATACTCAAAAATAAATTTAACTTACAAAAGAGGGTCTAATAGGAATAATTAGTTAAATATATATACTTAATGGGCCTTACGTAGGAAGACAAACCCATCTATACATATATATGTATTCATGCATGAACCAACCAATCCATCGAAGCCCACACGAGACCACCCAAACCCATACAAATGATCAACGTTGCATATGCTGCAGCCTTAGGGTTTCACCATGCTGGGTTTTGGCAAGCGGTTGTTAATAGGGTAGGGACTTGGGTAACGCACGGAAGGTTTTAGAGCCTTCATGTACATGACCTTCGAACCCCCTAGAAACCCCCACACTATAAAGCCACTCCGACCTCGAACATGCAGTGTTACTTGCTGTTGTTCCTGGGAGGCCTGCTACGCGTAGAAGTTCTCCATCCTCCTGTCAATGTGAACGTGGCTGGAGCTTCTTCCTTCTGCTTCCTGTGACGTGGAGGAGTCTTCCTCCTGCAAGGAAGAGTGGCCGTCGTCCCCATCTTGCTGCATCTGTCATCATCCTCTGTTCTTCCCACGAACTTCTTCTGCTTCGATCTATATCCCGCTCTTCATCAAAGGTAGGTGTTCTCTCTGATGGCTAAACTCAATTAACAAAGATGATACATGCTCTTATGATCATAAACATCATGCTCATATTCGAGTTCATAGTCTATAGTTTCTCATGAGTGATCTCGACATCAAGCTAAACACGTTAATAGTTAAACTTTAACATGATCCCTGCATGTATATACCTTAATCTTTTAATGCATCCGTAGGTTTTCTCAAGACTTAGCAAAACTCTGTAATTAGTAAGCTATAAGCATGCATATAGGTCTGTAAGAAGTACATATTTCGTTCTTGATTGAGGTTTATCTATTTTACTGCAAAAATGAAAGTGACGGCCCAATCTAGGGCGTCATTTTAATTTAACGACCAACCATCCAATCGTCAATTACAGAAGTTAGTTATGGAATTTTTGCCTTTAATAGTTTGTTCATGGGTATCGGAGTCTTCTTTGGCCATGAAAATTTATGGGCGTACTATTGGGGTGGAGACCGTGGTAGTGAGAGTGGTTGCATCATTTTTCGTACCCCTTATCTCAAGATCCCCCATCTCTCAATGAAAAATTATTTTGAACATCCAGTTAGGTAGAGTTTTTTGAGCCCGTCATTTCAGTATATCATAGGCTCGATTCCGACGTAGTTACGTCGAGAAACGAGAGGACTAAGAGTTAAATAATTTGTAAATGACAACAATAGAATTGTCGTCAAATCTTTTTGACGACATAACACAATGTCGTCAGATTCTATATATATATATCTATATATAGATACATATATATATCTATATATATATACATATATATATATATATCTTGTAATAATATCTTTAAAAATTGATATCTATTAAAATATGTTACAAAAAATTATAAAAATTATATATTTGGAATCCTTACATTTTTCTCCTAATTATCATATATTTTATTTCTCTAAATTATTTTAAAAAAATAAATATGTCTTTGAATGTATATTTTTGAAATTATTCAATTAAATAGATATTGAGGTGAATTCTTGTTAAATAAATTACGTTAAAAATCATAGAATTAACGTCCCTCCAAGTGGATGCTAATTAATAAATGACACTACTCATGGACGTCAATAAAAATAAGTTTATTTAATTATAGTTAATTATAGAATTGAATTGACGTGAATTCTATAATTAACGCGTTCATGTTCTCACCGTTTTCTTCCGGTTTTGACCCATACCTCGGGTCTTTTGGCACTCTCGTCTCACGTCCGTAGATGGAGCCCTTTTTCATGATTGGTTCACGTTATACACCTCAACTCTCGGTGACATACGAGTCCTCCGTTGGACATTCCGTTCCTTCGGACTGGCAAGTTAGTCATTGGGACCTCCGTAAGTCTCCGCTAGCCTTGGATTCCCTCAAGGCAGCCGATCTGGTTGTACCTTAAAAACCCTGGATCCGATCCGTGTCACTTTAGTTTTCCGTTAGTCTTGACACTCTAATCCTTTTGGAATCTTCTTGTCATCGATTCGAGAAAATAACCCTTTGACTCTGTATTTGGCCAAATCTGATTCTGAAACATTAAGGGATGTGGGTCCGCGACTTTTCAGTGCCAGGTAGGACGGAAGTCCAATTCTGTAAACCATGGGAATTCTAGGTGTGGCATTGCACCAAAGTCTGTACATCTGTTATATTCTGTTATTCTGTTATATCTGTCATTCTGCAAATTCTGTTAATTCCAGAAGTTCTGTTATTCTGATATTTTGTTGTTCGGTTATTCTGATAATTTAAATATTCTGCTAGATTGTTTAATTCTGCTTATATTTATTAAAACTCTGTTATATTCTGGCCAATTCTGAAGTTATGATCATCTACGTATCTATCCTTGTTATATTCTGATAACTTGTCCTTCACTCTGCATGAGAATTCAACCCTATTTCTCTCGATCTCGTAACTGCCTTTGACTTTAGTATTCATCTTTCCTGATAGATTGATTGATGGAGGCATCATCCACAATTCCCTTTGGCTAGTGTCTTCTTCACATTCCGGCATCGTTTGAGTTCGGGCCTCTCTCTATAAAGGCCCGCTTATCCTTGTTATGCTATTTACTTGAGTCATGTCCCTAGGTCTTGCATTTATTTTCCTAAGTATTGAGTGTCATTAGATTGTGTAATGTGCTATTGGGCCCAATTCTTCGGGCTTGGCCCATGAGCCCCCCTACCCCTTCGGTTATTTGTTATTGAGTCTTTTGTAAGGGACTTATTGTAAAATGTGGGTTTCCTATATATAGGGCCCCATTTCCTTCATTTGGAGGTAATGAATGAAAAAACTTGCCATTTTGAGAGTTTACACTTCTTATCTAGTGGAGAGATTCCATTTTTTGGGTGAGAAACCCTAGGGGAGAGATTCCCCACCCTTCCCTCTCTTAATCTCTCTTTTTCACTCCACTTTCTCTCTCCTCAACACCCAAATTCAAATTTTCTTCTCTCTCCTCCCTTCCCAACCACCTCCACTCCCCACCTACCCCATTTAAACCTCTTCCCATTCCCCACAAACCTCATCAATACTCCACCCCTTCCCAAGACCCCCTCCACCAATCCTCTCCTCACCATCCAACCCCCAACTACCCCTCCCACTTTCCCAAGCACCCTTTCCACTACCCCAAGCACCCCTTCCCTTCCCCAACACAACCCCCCCATTCCCAAGACAAAAAATTAACCCCACCCTTAAACCTATTTTCAAATATCCTTTCCCTCTCTCCATTCCAACCAAATTCGCAGCCCCCACTGCCACCATCTATTGGACCCTCTTCCAGACCTTATTCTCCACCTCCCACACCTTAGAACACCCCCTCCAAGACCCCCTTACAACCAGGGGTCACTCCCACACTCATCTACCCCCTTCCCCTTCTTCTTTCTTGGTCATTGGAAGCTACTTCGAAGTTACAGTTTGCTGTCCAGAGGTTGCAGATGAACCAGCAACTTGCAGCGGCCACCACGACTTCCTCCGGATGCGTTTGAAGACCCAAGAGCCATCGTCGGAAGCTTCTACCAGTCTCCTTCGCAACAGAAGTGGTTTCATCTTCTTCTGATCTCCGAGCCGTCCAGGAGGTCCATTCTTCCACAACTGCGCAGTTCTGCCTCGGCTGAGGACCTGAGCCAGATTAGAAGCTCTGCCACGACGAACCCCAAAGGAATCAGTCCATGAGTTCTTCTTCAAAGTTCTTCATCGCCCAGTCTACTTCCAGAATCAAGAAACATAACTTCATTCGGCATTCGTGATCCAGAGTTCTCATTTTTCTCCCTCAGCTACGCAGATCTGCTACTCATAGTCTGGACCGACCAGTCGCCATTTTTTTGCATCCCCTAGTCTTCTCCGACATCGGTTGGCTTCTCCGTTAGTTTTTCTGAGAAGAGGACTCGTCCACGATTCCAACGACTCTGACGGCGCTTGATTCCGAGGTCGGGAGCTGCCGTGGCATCCTATGTAATCTGCTGTTAGAAGTCTGAAACTGCCGGTCTGAGAGTCTGATGCTCTGTTCAAACCTCCCTCCCGGTCAGCAGCAGCTCCAGAAGAAATTAAAGAAATTCTGAGGCATTCCCCTCCCAGCTATGAATATTTCCCCACCGGTCTCGTCATCAGCATAATTCCTAATCGTGTTCTACAACAGCAACACCGACTATCTGTCCCTGTTCACAGACAGCAGGCAGATTCGGCGTCGTCACTTAGTCTTACCTCTTTACTCTAATTTCCCCACCTCGCTTGGCCGGCTGAAGGCCCCTCCCTACGTGGAGGTAGTATTATTTGTAATCTCATTAACCCCCACCCCAAGATCCTCCTCCTGCGAGAGGTGTAGTGGTGTAATTTGTTTGGGCAGGTCAAGCTACCCCGACGTGGCGTGTGGGGATCCACTCGCCTCCCCGCTCGCCCTCGTCTCCGACCGGGACCGGTTTCTTCAAACCGGTCAAGTAAGTGCTCAAACCTTCACTCCATTTAGTGCTTTTCTTTCAATATTAGTTCTTAATTCCGTTGGTTGTGCGAGTGAGAGCCCGATCCTCAAGCCCCGTTGTCTTGAGTGATCACCGTGGGAGAAGTACATCCGGTGCCTTTGGCACTTTGTCGGCCCCCTTGAATTGGGCAGCCATACCCATTGGGAATCTCATCTTGGCCTTGCTGGCCCTCTACCAGTAAGGGCCCAACCCCTCAACCTCACCTTGGCATTGCCAAGTTACCCCGGGCTTGGGTGAGTGTCGATAGAGCGGTGGCCCAATTCGGCCCATTTGAATGCGATTGTGCTTGCTTGCATTAGGTCCGAGGTTGTGTCACATTAATTGGTATCAGAGCAAGTCATTGACTTGTCTCTATCAAGTCAAGTCCTAGGGCATGCTTGCATTGGAGTCATCATCAATCCGACCCTTGCATTGATTCCCCCGATCATCATGGCCACCTACTTAGCCTACTCACCACCCATGGACTTCATCCTAGATAGGGATATTACCTTTGATGGATCGCATTCTAGTGACTATCTTAGGTGGGAGGCTACCATAGAAAAGTACTTTGAAAAGACTTGGGTATATGGATGCGCGAGAGTCCGAAAGGCCAAGGGACGACTTCGGGGTCAAGCCAAAAGTAAGTGAGAACACATAGAGGGCTTAAGGAGGGTTAGAAGACAAGAACCTATTCACTCATGGGAAGAGATGAAGGTAGAACTTAGAAATATCTACATCCCCAAACATTCCCACCCCTCCTACTCAAGCACCCCTAACCCGAGGAGCACTACCACTCCTCCATCCCCACCCGGCCAACTTGAGACCGACCTTTGGTCTCCACCCCCACCACCCCCAACAATTCATCTTTCAACCATCATAACAACACTTCGCGACCAAGTCCTCTCCCTTAAGACCCAAATAAACCAAACAACCACCTCTCCACCAAATCCCATGAGGATCCCCACACTCCAACCAAAACCTCCTTCCGCAAACCTATCTATCCAAACTCAGTTGGCCCCCACTACCACCCCTCCACAACCAGCCGATCCCAAGGGGAAGAGACCCCTAACCGACCCGGTTTCCTCAAAAAGGACCCCCACTCACCCTATTCTCACCATTCAAACCCAAGTAGACCCCGTGTCCATCCCTCCACCTAGAACCATGACGGCCACCACCACCCAACCCAAATCCTGTCACCCAACCCACCTTCCACTTCCAAACCCAATCCTACCCCAACCTAGACCTCCACTACTTCCACTCCCAAACCACATCCTTCCAATCCCAATCCAAGTTTCCCTTTACCCTCTACCCTGGGAACACCACACACAAACCCTCATCACCCCAAAAGACTCTCTCACCTCCTTGGTAGCAGAACACATACCCAATCCAATAGTTGTGAGCACTCCAAACCCACCCCCCACTTTGGAGGAAACCCAAGTCCAAGCTGAAGAAGGAACCTCACACGATGGTCTTTGCCTTACACCACCCTCTCTAGTTGGGGCAGAGCTCATCTTAGGAGAACCCATTGTTAGTTGGATAAAGGAGAGTCCAATTCGAGAGACCCCGGCCCATGTTTTCCCTCCCATAGAACGAGACCTTCCCATAGTGCCCTTCTTCTCCTATCACACCACAATCCAAGCATCCTATCAAGTGGAGACCTTAGAGGACCTCCTCAAGGGCATAGCATGGCAAGTAGAGATGACTAGCATGTTGACCCCTATGGTCGAACAACCTAGGAGCCTTAGCCTCCTACACCTATGCATAGGGTCTATCACCTCGGTTTGCACCATTGGTTGCTACACTAGCGACCTCCTTCTATTCCTCCCTACACCTGATGAGCCCAACCTTCTCCTCGATTTAGAGCTTCTTATCTCGGGTAGAAAGCCAAGCCCTCCACTCATGGCCGACTCACTTGTCAAGAATATTGGCCCAACTATAATGGAGAAGGATGACTTAGCACCTTTTAAGGATCTTGAGGACATGGAGCTCCTCCCCCTAGGTGACCCATTTTATGATCCATATGATCCATTCCAATGGGAGTCAAGGGACTCATATGACCCAACCATCTTACCAACCACCCACCCTTTCCTACCCTCACCCACCATATTGGGCCAAACCCACCTCATCTATGACCCGGGTTACACCTTGGGAGCCATGACCTTGGGCCACATATCCCTAGGTAATAAGGTTGTGCCTCACCCCATGATGACCACCTTCTTAGATCCATTCGATCCTTTCCAATGGGAGTTCAAAGGTTGTCCCACACCTATACACATGGAGGTCACCTTTGGGAAACGCATGCATGTGTCTAGGCCTACCACACCACTTGGCATGAACGCTATGTTGGGTCCATTCATTCATACCACCCACATGTCAAGTAGAAAGCATGAGTGGCCCATATTCGGATGTATTGATCCACCTTCATTTATCATGGGTCTTAAGCATGTCAAAAGCATCTACGGATGTCTGGGTCTCCTTATATTCATCACCACTTTGCACGATAGGTTCACCTACGGGTGGCCCGGCCCACCTAGGCCCACCAAAGTCTACATGACAACATTGCATGATAAGTCCACATATGGTTGCCCCGGCCCTCCAAAATCCATCAAAGTCTTCTTGGCATCAAAGCATGATTGGTCTACTTTTGGTTGCCCAGGTCCACCCATCACCCCTAGAATGTCAACATTCACAAGATTGCATGAAAGCCTTTGCAAGCACATAAGCAAAAAGAATGAGGCTTATAAGAGGCGGGCCGACTCTCATCGGCATCACCAAGAATTCCATGAGGGTGACTTTGTGATGGTAAGGACGGAGAGGCTCTCCCCGGGAGCCAACTCTAAACTGAGGCCACGTGGGGCTGGTCCCTTCCAGATCTTGAGGCGCATTGGTGCAAATGCCTACGAGTTAGATCTCCCTGAGGAGTATGGAATAAGTCCCACATTCAATGTCGCCGACCTAGTGCCATATAAGGGACCCACGGTGGTACCTAGTAAGGAGATTGAGCCTACTTCTTCCATTGAGAGAGCACCCACCCGTGAGGAGAGGCCACCAACCAAAAGAGCCCAGCGTGAACAAATTGAACAAATATTGGATGTACAAGTCACTACCACTCGGAGCAAGGTATATGAGCGCTATCTCGTCAGGTGGAAGGATCGGCCTCCTTCGGAGGATTCTTGGGTGAGTCGGGAGGATCTCCAGTGGTTGGATCCGGACCTCCTCGAGCAGTACCATAGCCGGATGGACCCCTACTCGACGGAGTCGAGCTCTTCACAGCCCAGGGGATTTGATGGAGGCATCATCCACAATTCCCTTTGGCTAGTGTCTTCTTCACATTCCGGCATCGTTTGAGTTCGGGCCTCTCTCTATAAAGGCCCACTTATCCTTGTTATGCTATTTACTTGAGTCATTTGATGTAATTTTCAGTTTATTTGAGTCATGTCCCTAGGTCTTGCATTTATTTTTCTAAGTATTGAGTGTCATTAGATTGTGTAATGTGCTATTGGGCCCAATTCTTCGGGCTTGGCCCATGAGCCCCCCTACCCCTTCGGTTATTTGTTATTGAGTCTTTTGTAAGGGACTTATTGTAAAATGTGGGTTTCCTATATATAGGGCCCCATTTCCTTCATTTGGAGGTAATGAATGAATCAATGAATGAAAAAACTTACCATTTTGAGAGTTTACACTTCTTATCTAGTGGAGAGATTCCATTTTTTGGGTGAGAAACCCTAGGGGAGAGATTCCCCACCCTTCCCTCTCTTAATCTCTCTTTTTCACTCCACTTTCTCTCTCCTCAACACCCAAATTCAAATTTTATTCTCTCTCCTCCCTTCCCAACCACCTTCACTCCCCACCTACCTCATTTAAGCCTCTTCCCATTCCCCACAACCCTCATCAATACTCCACCTCTTCCCAAGACCCCCTCCACCAATCCTCTCCTCACCATCCAACCCCCAACTACCCCTCCCACTTTCCCAAGCACCCTTCCCACTACCCCAAGCACCCCTTCCCTTCCCCAACACAACCCCCCCATTCCCAAGACAAAAAATTAACCCCACCCTTAAACCTATTTTCGAATATCCTTTCCCTCTCTCTATTCCAACCAAATTCGCAGCCCCCACTGCCACCATCTATTGGACCCTCTTCCAGACCTTATTCTCCACCTCCCACACCTTAGAACACCCCCTCCAAGACCCCCTTACAACCAGGGGTCACTCCCACACTCATCTACCCCTTTCCCCTTCTTCTTTCTTGGTCATTGGAAGCTACTTCGAAGTTGTAGTTTGCTCTCCAGAGGTTATAGATGAACCAGCAACTTGCAGCAGCCACCACGACTGCCTCCGGATGAGTTTGAAGACCCAAGAGCCATCGTCGGAAGCTTCTACCAGTCTCCTTCGCAACAGAAGTGGTTTCATCTTCTTATGATCTCCGAGCCGTCCAGGAGGTCCATTCTCCCACAACTGCGCAGTTCTGCCTCAGCTGAGGACCTGAGCCAGATTAGAAGCTCTGCCACGACGAACCCCAAAGGAATCAGTCCACGAGTTCTTCTTAAAAGTTCTTCATCGCCTAGTCTACTTCCAGAATCAAGAAACAGAACTTCATTCGGCATTCGTGATCCAGAGTTCTCATTTTTCTCCCTCAGCTACGTAGATCTGCTACTCATAGTCTGGACCGACCAGTCGCCATTGTTCTGCATCCCCTAGTCTTCTCCGACATCGGTTGGCTTCCCCGTTAGTTTTTCTGTGAAGAGGACTCGTCCACGATTCCAACGACTCTGACGGTGCTTGATTCCGAGGTCGATAGCCGCTGTGGCATCCTCTGTAATCTGCTGTTAGAAGTCTGCAACTGCCGGTCCAAGAGTCTGATGCTCTGTTCAAACCTCCCTCCCGGTCAGCAGTAGCTCCAGAAGAAATTAAAGAAATTCTGAGGCATTCCCCTCCCAGCTAAGAAGATTTCCCCACCAGTCTCGTAATCAGCATAATTCCTAATCGTGTTCTACAGCAGCAACACCGACTATCTATCCCTGTTTGCAGACAGCAGACAGATTCAGCGCCGTCACTTAGTCTTACCTCTTTACTCTAATTTCCCCACCTCGCTTGGCCGGCTGAAGGCCCCTCCCTGCGTGGAGGTAGTATTGTTTGTAATCTCATTAACCCCCACCCCAAGATCCCCCTCCTGCGAGAGGTGTAGTGGTGTAATTTGTTTGGGTAGGTCAAGCTACCCCGACGCGGCGTGTGGGGATCCACTCGCCTCCCCGCTCGCCCTCGTCTCCGACCGGGACCGGTTTCTTCAAACCGGTCGAGTAAGTGCTCAAACCTTCACTCCATTTAGTGCTTGTCTTTCAATATTAGTTCTTAATTCCGCTGGTTGTGCGAGTGAGAGCCCGATCCTCAAGCCCCGTTGTCTTGAGTGATCACCGTGGGAGAAGTACATCCGGTGCCTTTAGCACTTTGTCGGCCCCCTTGAATTGGGCAGCCATACCCATTGGGAATCCCATCTTGGCCTTGCTGGCCCTCTACCAGCAAGGGCCCAACCCCTCAACCTCACCTTGGCATTGCCAAGTTACCCCGGGCTTGGGTGAGTGTCGATAGAGCGGTGGCCCAATTCGGCCTATTTGAATGCGATTGTGCTTGCTTGCATTAGGTGCGAGGTTGTGTCACATCATTGATCATCATGATTTTCCAGTTCCCTGCATTGCATCGTCATGAACATGTTAATTGGTTAATCACTTATATCTTGCTTGATGAGAGACGTAAATCCTACTGAGCGTTTCGCTCACCAACCTATCTTTAATATTTTTCAGGTATCAACATTGAAGATAGTCCATCAGATGGGGAAGGGCAAGAGTGATGAGTGTAATGGAGAATTGTGTCGGTGTCTTTTATCTTTCTTTGAGTCTCGTCCTGTTATTTGAGTCATTTCTCTTTATTAGAGTGTAATAGTGAGTCCTTTCATCACTTATGTAAGTTGAGTCAAGGTATGTAATTTGAATATTTGATTATCAATAAAGGTTAAATTGGCCCACATTGTCCAGGTTGTAATTTCGTGTCTTATGTTCGCTCTGATTATTCACGACTGTATCACTTCCACGTTCCGAACTACACGTTCCACTGTTATCGGTTCGGGGCGTGACATGACTGCCAAACAATCTAAAAGAAATGGCTCTTCTCTGAACCCCCACTTCAATAGGTGTAGGAAAAGGCCGAACACTAGCTTCTCTTTGTGAACGATGCCTGCTGATAGGTCCCACCTGACTGGAGTAAATTCAGGGGTGTGAGTCAACATGCCCTGTTCCGGACTCAGTTCTAGCACGTCGGTAATGACGTCCCATTGCCTGGTGTTTCCCGAGAAGTAAATCGGTTAACTTCTTACTACTGAACCAATCAGGCTGTCTCGGCTCGAGAGAATACTGTGCTCAGCCACTCGCACCACGAAGATGTCCCTCTTGCCCATCAAGTTAAAAGTGTGGAGGAAAGCCATCAAGTTTTTGTCCTTCAGAAAATCGACATGGTAGTTCTGACCCCGGTCGAAGGAGAAGTTATCCCTGCCAAAATGGTCAGACGACCGGTGTCCATTGAATCGGTCTCTGAATCTGATGATTCTGAAACAATGGCCATGCAGTCCCGTCCTTGATCGAGTTCGTTCACATTCTGCCATATTACTACTGGCAGCACCGCAGAGGAGCCACTTGTCCCTTGCCCGGTCGCAGAAGAAGTTGTTGAAGCCATTGGCTGCAATTAAAAGAAGTAACAAAGTTAGAATGATAAACAGTGCCGAAAGTAATTTCTAACGAAATTTCGGTAGGGTCACCCCTTAGCCGGGAGCGTCCGAGAACAAAGGGGAACACGTCCACTAGCTAGGCCGGGACGGTCCCTAAAACGGAGCCACAAGTGATAAACACTTAGGCCGAATGGACAACAGTAGTATCGGTTCTGAGGGCTAGCCTACAAGGAACCTCCTGAAGCAATTCAGAGAAATTATGGGAAATCCCCTTTCAAAAGGCAGCGACATTGGTCTTCCAGGCCCATTATCAACACCAAGCCCTGTTGGGCCTAAGGCCCGCTGAAGCTATGGTGGCAGTCGCCATTGTCTTGGCACGCCGCCGGCTCGGCTTCGACCCGTCGCGATTGCTGCCCGCCACCGCCGCCGCTTACTGTCGGAGATGGGGGATGGCCACTAAACCAAGAGGAAGAGGGGAGAGGGCCTCGATCGCTCGCCGCTGCTTCTACGACGACCACCGCCGGTGAAAGGGAAGGAAGGAGCAACCTTCCGCCGCAACACTCTTGCCATCCATGGAAGAGAAAGAAGAGCATGGGGAGAGGGCCGCCGCGCTCACCGGGGAGATTACGATGCCGTCGGAGAACCACCGCCGATACCTCGCCACCAGAAACAGGAGAGAGGGATGAAGGCTCGGCTGCGACAGCGAAGGAGCTCAAAGAAGAGGAAAGGGTTTTAAAACCCTCGACTAGGGTTTAAAAAGGGGGGAGCGACGAAGAAAGAAGAAGGGTTTTCAAAAACCCTGGAATGAAGCTCAAAGGGTTTTTAAATGAAAATAGAAAGGGAGTAAGTCGAGAAAGCCGTCACCGTCTCAGCCCAATCCTTTCACCGAATCAAGTTCTCAACACCGTATCAGGTGGCCAAGGTGCCACCGACTCGGCATGTTGAGGATGTCACCGATTCGGCACGTTAAAAAGCCACCGCCTCAAGCAGAATGGCCACCGACTCGATGAGCTAAAGCTTCACCGACTCGGCACGCTGAGGACGCCACCGACACACGTCTCCAAGTCACGTCACCGACTCGAGACGAAGTGGGCCCCACATGGTGAAACCCAATAAAGCAAGTACATCTGCGGACCCCGCTCCGCTCATCCTTCACACGTGGCGTCCACGGCTGGGGGGCATTTGTTGACACACAAAATATGACTGGGCAGTAACCACGTGCCCGAAGGAGTCAACCAGAAGTCAGAGACAGATCCACTCGGACTGCTGAAGCCTCAGGCCACCGTACAGGACGTGCCAGGGACTCGACATTTCATCATCTCAAGTTTACACATCCACCACCGCTCGCTTAAGGCCTACTGATGGTCAGAGCCAATGAAACTGGCATCAAGACGATCGTGCCAGATATACCTCAGGTGACTCCTGCCTGATGAAGAAACCTCCCGCGAGATGAAGAAATGTCCCTGGCCCCTCGGAGTAGGGAACCGAAGGCAATGTCAGCGGAAAACTCGAGTCACCCGATCAGGGCACTCGAGACTCCGAAGTGGCCCGTGAGCGACCGATGGATGACTCCGAAGAAGCAAGGACCCCTGGAGCGGTGGCTCATTCAATGAGAACACTTCGTGCAAGCATAGGGTGACCCTGAAGAACCAATATTCTGCGTTAATAGCGACACTAGCAGAAATTCTGAGGTTTCCGTAAGATACACGTGGAACACCGGAATGGTCCGAAAGTAGCCTCGAAGGCATACAAGCCTGGCAGAAATCATCCCAGGGGTTACCACTTTAGTGAAGAAAGTCCACGTACTCTCCGAGAGAGGGTGGCAGCACAAACTGGTGTGCCGAAGGGCAAATCAGTGCAAATCTTGGGAAAACTGGTACGGGTTCTGCACGTCTCAGAAATCTGTGGAAGCCCCGAATCAACACTTCAAAACACATTCTGGGACTACTGCACTAATTCCAAAGGTACTTCGGACAACTAGCTCTCGCCGGGATAATTTCGAGTAAAATGATGAAATTACAAAAATGCCCTTGAGTGGCCGAGTCGGTGGCGCTACTTCGCCTGATTCGGCAGTGGCCTTTGTAGCTGAGGCGGTGGCACTTTAGGGATGAATCGGTGGCGTTGATAAGGCTTGAGGCGGTGGTGGCCTCTGGCGCTGAGCTGGTGTCGCTGGCGTTCGAGGCGGTGGCCCCCCTCCGTGATCGAGTCGGCGGCGTGGTGCGCACCTCGAGTTAGCAATGGTTCACCCATCCCGTCAGGGTTTCAATGCCCTGTTTTGGTGGCTCACCTATATAAAGGGCCCCTGGCCCTCAGAAAGAGAAGGGGGAAAAAGGGGGAGATCAGATCGGATCGGGAGATCGAAAGAGAATGAAAAAGGAGAGTGAAGGAGAAAGAAAAGGCCAGATAGAGAGGAGGGGGAGCAATCGAAAGAAGCGAGAAGAAGAAGGTGGGTCTTAGAGGGGCTCTACCGTTTTCCTTATGCTTTGTGTTTTTCTAAGTTCTTCCCTTTCCTTTTAAGTACTTCTTTTCTTTTCCTCTTTGGAGTTCCTCCAAGCGCTGTAATCCCCGTTCCCATTTTGTTGTAATCGACAGATAAGGTGACTAAAAGAAGGCTTGGTCCTTTTTGCTGTGGCTTAAGCTTATCCCTTTTTCTATCGTTCTATTACTTGCCAATCGTAGTTGTTTTTGTCGATTACGCTCTAAGATTCCCAGTCTTCCCCTGAGCGTGTGGAGGCCCCTTTGGGCCAAATTAATACCAGATCTTATGATCGCTCATCTTGGGATATTTTGTTTCCTTTTTATGGGATAATGGCTTGAAGCCATGCCCTTTGTGGGCGACAATAAATTACCCCCTCCCCAAGGGCTGTTATTTTACCGATAGCGTAGTTTCATCTACGATCATGGGTTTTGTTTGAGTGAATGATGAATGAGAGACTGCCAAGTGCCCTTTCACTCGTTTCTATCAGTTGTAAGGGCACCAGTGCACTCTGATAGTCGATATGATAGTCGTTTGTTACTTTCTTCTGGAGCTGCCATATGCCCCCCCTCTCAACGTTTGATGATTTATCCTTGAGGGTCTCGACCCCCCGTTCGGCTTATCTCTGATGGCAGTGAACACGAGTTGCCTATGGCAATCATGATCGCTCGCAGAACGGGGATCGTCTCGTGGCGAAGCAGAATAGTATGCTATGTCCCTGAAATCATTGCTAATCGATGAACGGTTTTCTTCGAATGTTTCTAATATTCCCTGACTGGGGAGGCGTACAGTCCTTTCGCTCGTTGCTTGATTTCCTTGCACCAACGCCACTCAGGGTTCCAGTGGGTCTGTCGTCTTGTCACATGTTCCCCTGGAAGCCCTTTGCACCGAGTGAGCAAATGAAATCGCCATCTGTATGGCTACAATCAGAGGCCCATTTCACCCCTGGATCATCACGAGTCTCTAGTAGGCTGGCCCTCGAGACTCTGTTCGTGATGACTCGAGGGACTGAGGAAGTCCACCTAGGCTCCTAAGTGTTTACGGTTTGGCACCATCTACCGTATGCCATTCCACTTGTCTAATTAAACATCTCCCTGTGCTGGGGAGATGCTGCCCAAATTTCTCAAGATAAGACTGTGGTTTTACGGTGATTTTCCTTTTAATCTCTGATAAAGCGTGGGAGTGTCTTATCTGATTGTGTCTTATACTCAGAGGGATTATACATTGACGGCTGCCCAGTGCTGGAGTATAAACCTTGCACAAGCAAACCAAGAAGGAGAACAAACGAGCAAAGTCAGAAAAGAATATACATATATAAATAACAAAAGGCAAAATTTCT
This sequence comes from Amorphophallus konjac, assembly GCA_022559845.1. Lineage (NCBI taxonomy): Eukaryota > Viridiplantae > Streptophyta > Magnoliopsida > Alismatales > Araceae > Amorphophallus > Amorphophallus konjac. Next base: position 211,737,454 of record CM040127.1, read on the forward strand.
TCTAATGCCCAGGCAATCATGCCTTTGGGTTCTTAAGATATTCTCATTCAAATGCCCTATTTGGTGTGAAGCCAAGCTCAAACGGCGGATCCTTGGCGCCACCGAATTAACCCTCATGAACTTTGATTCTGTGGCGACGCCACCGAATCACCCCTTTCTTTGCCCATCACCAACTCCACATATCACCCTCCTCTTCTCTAGCCTCGACGTTATCACCTCTCTCCCCCTCACTAGCATCGACCTACACTGCGCTTCCCCTTCGCTAACACCAACCTGTACCGCCCTCCTCTCCGCTAGCACCGACCTAGCTTGCATCCGACTTCGCCACTAGCCTCGACATACACCGCCCTCCCCTTCACTAACACTGACCTGTATCACCTCCTCTCCACTAGCATTGACCCATACCGCACACTCCTCTTCAATAGCACCGACCCAGCTCGCACCCTCGCCGCTACTGGCATCGACGCCCATCGGCTCTCCGCCAATAGCACCGACTCAATTCGCACCCCTCGCCACTACTAGCATTGACCTACATCACCCTCCACTCAACCTGCACCGACTCTGCCCTCGCCCTTCTTTGCTACTGCCTCGGTGCATATTGCACCGACCTATATCGCCCTCGCCCTTCTCCGCTACTGCCTCAGTGCACATTGCACTGACCTATATCGCGTCTCCCCTTTTCACCACTGCCTCGGTGCACATCGTACCAACCTCCCTTCCACCCTTGCACTGACCTTCTCCGCTGCTGCCTCGGTGCACATTGCACCGACTTCCCTTCCACCCTTGCAGCGCCGGCCGTTGACTCGGTCCATCTATGTGCCTCCCTTGCTAAATACTCCTGAATAAATGGCTGAATACACTATATGTGTACATACATATGTATATACGTGTAAATATAAATATATATATATGTATATATATATATGTGTGTGTGTGTGTGTGTGTGTGTGTGTGTGTGTGTGTGTGTGTGTGTGTGTGTGCATATAAACATGCTGATATCATGTGCTTTCCATGCTCCTAGTAAATAACTCTTCCTAATCACCTATGTTGTGAACATAATGCCTGCTTGTGTGTTTGGTCACACTTCGGTATATAAAATGGCGTTTAATAGAAGGCCGGGTCCCGCTTGACTGGAAGTGTCGCCATGCGTGACGGTGGTCTTCGGACCTAAGTTCCCCACCTCGTACCGAAGTGCGAACGTAATAAATCTTAACTCCTCTTGCATGAATAAAAGAAAGCATAGGGGATCGCATAGCTTCGTGTTTCCGTCACTTCCGATATGTCGTTATCATTCAGCCCCGAGTGGCGCTTATCTTGTCAATTAATCAAGGGTTTTCCTCCTCGGAGGATGTAATTAACGCTATAGCCTTTACGGTATAGCAGACTTCCGGTCCCGACCCGAACCTCACAATCGACTGACTCAGTCGGATTGAGTGCACGATAAATTTTGTCACTCCGGTGACTGGCACGCCTACGCATCATATGAAAAATAGATCCGATGTCACCAGCAGTCGGCATAGCCGTCCCCACACCGACGAGGAGCAGAGAGAGAGAGGAAAGTAGATAGATGACATGTTTTGTACACTAGGGGTGTGCCCCTAGAATTTTTGTAATTAAGGAATGTAATGGACATCTTTTCTTAGAAATGAAGCACATTTTCTTCAGTGTACTACCTTGGCTTGATGACGTCGTCGTCCCCTTTTCACCTATTTCTACTACACTTAAAAGGAAAAAAGGTTAGTGTGGTTTGATTTTAGCCCCTTATCTGAAAGAAATTGTACCTTCCTCGATGCAAGGTCAGGGGGCTAAATCTTATTAACAAGATTATAATGGAAAAGTAAAAGTGAAATGCACATGTAGGCAAGCAAAATGCAATCAGGGAATAAAAAATGTGATCATGCGATGCACAAATGGATGCAATGCATTTTTCTTGGATTTTTTTTTGTTTGTTTATTTTTTGTTTGTTGGAAAGATAAAAAGGAAGAAAAGAAAAGCAATCTTGTATTTTTTTTTGAATTTTTATTATATTTTTGTTTGGTTTTAGTTTTCATACATATATTTTTTGCTGCCAACGCCTGGCGTCCGCCCATATGACGCCTGGCCTATATGAGAGTAGGGATCTCCTAACCACCTCCCAGGTATCTTGAGCGCACATCTAGGTTGATTTGGGCATCTAGACTCCTCGAATGATAGTCCCGCCAGTTAAGACTTATCCTGATGACAATACAATCATGCCAAACTTTGGCTCCCAGTTGCTTCTGACCACAGGGATACACCCAAAAAGCGTTTGAGGTAAATGATTTGCCCGACCCGGGTCTATTTCCTCACAACCTTAGACGATATTTGATGGAACACCTTGGAACCCTAATGGTCAACCGCACGACGCTGACTCAGAATCAGACGTCGTCGCACCTATGGGTGACGCACTTGCATTGACCTAAGCCCGAGGTTAATAGGGGAAAACATTAAGGGTCTTGGTAAATGAGGGTCTTGGCCTACTAGAAACGCCGAGACTCCTTCGCAGTGAGAGCTTTTGCCTTTCGAAGTTGGACAACCATAAGTGTACTTTTTCATAAAACCAGGGTTGCATGTCGAGACGGGGTTCACCTTTCAGGGCTTTCGTCATGTAGCACCCCGAGAAATCATTAAATAATATAAAGTGTAATAATTAAAAAAATTATTTATTATTAAAGCGGAAATTCCTTTAGGTGAAGTTTTAACTAATTTAAAAAAATCTATAAAATTCATAATCAAGTAAAGAACCTAATTTTCAGACACTTTGTCTTCTTGGTCAAACCCTAAATAAAATTTCTATCAAACCGATTTAATAGAATTAGGGCTAAAATCGTGTTTAAACTAACCAAACATGTACTTTAGATTGCTTAATTCAAACCCAAATCGTGATCAATTGAGCCCAGATCGGACCCATTCGGATGGCCTTGATGAGAAGCATGTTTCCCCTCTAATTCCACGTGACCGGGTCAAGCGTGAGTTTCGCGCACGTTCGACTTCGTGGACTCTATCCAGCCCTATCCTCACCTGTCGATCCAATTTCCTCTATAAAATCAAACCCTCGACCAACCTAGCAACCCTATTTGTTGCAGCGGTCGGCGAGGAGCGCGATAAAGGAAGGATTTCGACGAGTTAGGGCGAGGTTTTGTTCGTGCGATTCCGACGACCTTTGCCCCCTTTGTCCTTCTATTAAGGTAGGTGTTAGTGAATCAAACCCTAATAAAGTTATATCAATGGAAGCGTCTCCAAGTCCTCTATCCTTTTATATCAAAAGCCACAATTTATATTGAGCATCGAGATCGTAGTTCATATTTAGTCGGAGCATGTTGTTTAGGGCACCGAACTCGTTAGTCCATTTATCTTGATTAGTGCTTGGCTATAGCAGGCTTAAATCCAAAAATTAATCATGCCATCATGTGCGTATTTGTGTCCTCTTCATATTCATAGCATTTAGCCCAATTATTATGCACTGTATTGCACGAATTTTGTGTTGCAATCGAGGTCTATCAGAGTTCACCGGAGACCGAAGCAGCGATCATGTTGCGGTCTCACAGGAACCGTTTCTGGTTCAGGGGGCTCTGCGATAGACCATTTTTCATATTTTGAAACTTGAAACTTCATTGTAGTCTAGCAGTGGTGACACGTGTCTTTTTTTTTATTTGTTTATATATATACATACACACATATATATATAAGTAAGTATATACATATGTGTGCGTAGGCGTGCCAATCACATAGGTGACAAAGAGATTTTATTATCCACTCGATCTGACTTGGTCAGTCGATTGTGAGGTCCGTGTCGGGACCAGCAATCAGCCATACCGTAAAGGCTATGACGTTAATTACATCCTCCGAGAAGAGGAAAACTCTTAATTAATTGCCAAGATAGTATCTGTTGGCCCGGTTAGGAGGCAATTGAGAGGGGGGTGAATTGATTGCCCACCCTTTTTGCAAATATAAAAACAACCCACACAAGCCACAGATATGAAGAGAAAATCTAAGACAGAGGCTTGATTAAAACAACTGAAATTAAATCAAGCAAGGTCTCACAACTCTCCAGCGCACAGATATACTCACTCAGACAACAATATTTGGACGGACAGTTGAGAACACTCACGCCTCACCGACTCACACTCGTATAGCGAACGAAAAAATAGATATCAACAACCACCAGACAAGCAAACCACGGCACAATATTTTTAGGTGGTTCGGATGCACCAAGTGCCGTCCTACGTCCACCCCTCTCACCTCGAGAGGATTTCACTATAAACGCTGCTCGGCGGCAGCAACCACACACACACGGGCTCGACGGCCCACACACGCGGGTTCTCGTACGTCGACGAGACAACCCACACACACTCGAAGCAAGCTCTGAAAATGTCTAGATAGGGAAATAGTATGAAACGAAATACAAGCCCAAATATGAGATGAACGTTCTAAGCACAAGATGACTAAGAAGATGATGAACAATATGAATCTTCCCCTATATCCTTCAACCAAAATCGAAGATATATGAAGTGTGGCTTAGAATGATGAAACCGAGTGAAGAGGGAGCCAATATTTGAAGCTTCAGGCGCCCGAAGCAAGGATGAAGAGGACGCAGCCGCTACCTCTCGATCTCTCAGCTCGGGCTCGTAAGGGGACGTCTCTGGCGTTCCTTCCCTTCTCCTCCAGCAGACCACACACCGTTCCTCTCTTTCATCCTGCAAGATGAACACGTTAGAGCTCAAGAAGGATTGTTCGATCAGAAGGAAAGGGGCGGCTATATACAAGGGGATTTGATCTCCCAAATGACATAAAAGCCCACTCTAAACCCCCTTCATAACACATATAAAGAGTAATGGACGCCCTAAGGTCATTAGGGTAAGAAAGCAAGCCAAATGGATCCATGATAGATGGGTTCGTAGAGGATCCGGAAAACCCGATCGAAAGTTCAGAGAAAGTGTCGACCCATGGGGTCGACTTTTTTTTTTGAAGGTTCAGCCAGAATCTATATAAAAGTAAAACTGCGGCACGAGTGTCGACCCATGGGGTAGACACTTCTTACGAAGTGTTTTGGACTGTTAAAAGAACAAAACATTCATGATGAAAAGTGTCGACTCACGAGGTCGACACTTTTTCACGAACATTCTATTTTCACAGAAATAAACATACTTACCTGAAAGTGTCGACCTTCAGTGTCGACACTTTTTCACGAGAGTTCTGCCTTAGCAAAATAGCAGACTCCTGGTGAAAGTGTCGACCCCGTAGGTCGACACTTTTTGCCAACGTCCTATATTTCAATGCAAGGTAGAGACTTCACAAATAAGTGTCGACCCCATGGGTCGACACTTTTACTGACAGCAGTAAAACTTCAGTAAATAGAATTGAAACCTTCATCAATCATAGACAAGTATCACAATTGATCAAAGGAGTTCATACAACTTAGATAAACATGGTTAAGCATGAATTTTTACCCAGATCACTCCATTCAAACTCAGATCCAATTAGTACAAACATTCTCACCATTGGCCTTCAAATTGTTAGTGAAGTCTCACAATAAACCAAATAAACCTGTATTCTCCAGATTTAACCATTGCTCTTCCATCTACCTTGTGACCAACCTTCAAAAATGTTCTTACCATTATTTGCAAGACAAATCCATATCGAACCTGCACAGCATAGATTGCCATTAAACTCAATCTCAACCAAAGCAATGAAATTCTCATATCAATCCAGATGATGTAGATTAATCAAACCATCCATTCAATCTTTAACCAAAGCAACTCATTCAACCAAATTAGTCCAAGTCAGACTTTAGTGATATTGAGCATTTTGCTTGGTATAGCCAAATCAATCAAACACAGACTGAAATTCATCAACATCATCATTCATCAAATATGTATTTCAATGTGAATCAACCACAACGAGAACTCATGACATTTCATACATGATCTCCGTCAAAACAGTCCGGGGCACAACAATCTCCCCCTTTTTGACGAAGATAAAACTGTTGATAGAACTATAATATTTGCATGAAGGATGACAATTTTTTTGAACCAAAACAACCATTTTCTCATGCACGCTAGATGCATGATTTTCAGTCAGGAATTCATAACTTGCTGAATCAACATGTAGAGATCAACTCACCCTGTTTGCCAAAAACATAATCAATCAAAAACTAAGCAAGTCATGAATCTTCATTCAAGCAATGCAAAGTTATTTCTCCCCCTTTTTGTTAGAGTCAAATAGGGGATTATTAAAACGGTAAAGGATGATAGTTAAGCCTCAATATGCACAATTAACTCAATGAGATGCATATGAAACGCAAGTAATGACCAGTCAAGCACATATGCACTCATCATATCATAAAATAGTAAACATGTTCTTTATGAACGGGTTAGAAAATATGCTATAGACCAAGAACATGAATTTCATGTGCAATAGTAAAAGGGTAGTGCTTACAAGAAGTGGTACTGCAAGACTCATGAAATATGGCTGATTCAAGGTGTATATCCATACAATCACTCCCTAGATGAATATGTGAAATATGAGCAATGAAATCTAGATAGCATGGATTTTCAGATTTTCTAAAGAACACACATAGGAACTTTTCTTCCCTATACTTTCATACAACGTGCTCGACTTTTAGTAGCTTCGCACAACCCCAAGATTATTTTAATTTTTGAAAGACAAGATGACTAACCTTTTGACACGAGTCATGCCTTTTGTTTCTGGGGCACTTCCCGGTTACTCGGCATCGTCACTTATGATAATGTGGATAGGACACTTTTCAATGCGAGTTTCCTCCTTTATCTCAGGGGGGATTCCTGATTTACTTCATGTCAAATCACACTTATTGACTATTTTTAACGAGGCTGACAGCTTTTTCCTCACATGTCACGTGATTTTCATGTAGGGGTTTCAGAGTCCTAAAATGTGTTAAGTGGAATAAGTGAAATCCTTATCAGTTAGATTTATTAACTCACATGTGCAAATTGTGTGAGAGATTGCGTAGAATGTAAGAGATGAATTAGCCTATTCATGGTGATGTCTCCCCTTAAGTGTATGCACCGTTATAGCAAAAACCTCCCCCTTAATATGTGCCATGTTAAAACATGTCCTAGTCAAAGCATTTTATTTAGCAAGGGCGTAAGGTCTTAGAAGATATCCACTGAAGGATGTGTAAATTATATACACTCAAACATTTCAAAATGATGTTTTCAAGCAAATTGATTACCAGTACGTGGCGGAGTACTTAGGTCCGAAGATCACACTCACACATGATGAAAGCTTCCAAGTGGACTTGATCCACCTTTCCACTAACACTATTTGATATACCGGTAAATCATGGCATTCATGCACACATTGATGAAGTATATGCATTTATGTACATGCGGATGCAAAAGGATGAAAACATGTATAATAACCAAAGTTGTTATTCACTGTGATATGGACAAAAGACAGTTTGAAGAGTAAAGACAATGAAAATTTTTATGTGCAAATCAAAAGGCAATGTGAACAGTTTCTTTATGAAAAAGATGAAAATAGTGTATATAATTCAGCTTAAAATATCTAAGTGTCTAATCTGCACACTCCTAATTCTCTTCTTAGAAAGCAAAATTGTTCAGAATTCAAAGGTTTTGTAAATATATCAGCAAGTTGGTGTTTTGTATCAACAAAAATAAGTTCAAAATCACATTTATTGATATGATCTCTTATAAAGTGGTGTCTAACTTCTATGTGCTTAGTGCGTGAATGTTGGACAGGATTTTTGGACAAGTTTATTGCAGAAGTGTTATCACACATTATGGGAGTTTTCTTTAAAGAGAAACCAAAATCTAGCAACTGATGTTGGATCCAAAGCACTTGAGCTGCACAACTGCCGGCAGCCACATACTCAGCTTCAGCAGTTGATAAAGCCACACAATGATGTTTCTTTGAGGCCCATAAAACCATGCAGCCCCCGAGAAACTGATAGTGACCGCTTGTGCTTTTTCGATCCATTTTACAACCAGCATAATCAGAGTCAGTGAAAGCATGTAAATCAAATGAATTATTCTTTGGATACCACAAACCAAGGTCAAGAGTTCCATTCAAATACCTGAAGATCATTTTCACGGCTGCTAAATGAGAGTCCCTAGGACAAGATTGGTATCTTGCACAGAGACAAACACTGAAGTGTATATCAGGCCTACTAGCAGTCAAATAAAGTAAGGATCCTATCATACCCCTAAAAAGTTTTTGATCAATTTTGTTACGTTTTTCTTCCGCCATTTTCTGTGAGGTGGACATTGGTGTTGTAAAGGACTTGGCAGTCTCAAGTTGAAATTTCTTCACAATTTCTTGTGTATACTTCTTCTGGTTGATGAAAATGCCATCATCCATTTGCTTTATCTGTAATCCCAAGAAGAAGTTGAGCTCTCCCATCAAGCTTGTCACGCCCCGGGCCGATAGCAGCAGAACGTGTCAGTTAAACAGTCGTGAATGATCAAGAGCAATCGCATAAGACCAAGATAATTTCGAACAACAATAGAAATTTATATTTCTATTATAAATCTCTTACAAGAACTTGTTTTCCAACTTGGAGACTTCAACATAATGGAAAAGAAGATAACGACATACTAACAGACTTAGACAAGATAACTGAATAAGTGACGATAAGCTAACTTAGCTAGACAATACTATCTAGACTCAAGAAAATAAAAGACTTGGGTTCACTAGTTTCCACAACTCGCTTGCACACTTGTCCCGCCCGTGTGGGTCTCGGTCTTGCTAGCTACCTGCTTACCTGAAAATGTTGGAATAAAACGGAGTGAGCGAACGCTCAATAGGAAATTATATCTCAAGAACTAGCAATGGGTTTAAGTAATTACAATTTCTCACATGTAAATGCAATAAGGCTATGCATGTAGAAATAACTGAACAAGTAACTAATCAAGAGAATAACACATCGGGCAAAACCTTCAAGCGAATATTAAACAAGAAACTTTCATGAGAGACTTTATAGATTATTGGCTATTTCACGCAAGTACCTTGCCATAGTCGGGCCACGCAAGTCAAGTCACGCAAGTCAAGTCACGCACGCAAGAAAAGAGAGATCGTGGAATGCCAAAGATCAAGATAAAGAGTACTCCGGTGCAATGCTAGACACCGTTATCATTAAAACTCCCATGGGCACTAGTACTTTCGGGCGCTCCTCCCAGGACCAGATCGGGCCCTATATGCACAACATTCATGATAGATCTAGACATCAACGATAGTTTATAGCCAATAAGGAGTTCCAAGAACAAGCTTTAATTAGGATGATAAGATAAGATTTTCATGGAATTCAAGAGCAAGACCCTTGAGTAAGGACATACTGGCGATAAAATCCACGCAAAGCATATAAATCATGACATGTCGATAAACTGGGTGGAATTGGTTCCCTAACCGGGTACCATGATAAATAAGTGCCCATATGTAGATGGTCACTCCTTTATATAGAATTGTGATCTACAAGAACAGCATGTTAATAACATGAGGTCCACAAGAATCATCATAACAAAATTGATATAGAATTGGGGTCTACAATAACATCTAATTGATGGCATGTTTTCCCCCATTCCTTAAGATAGTTCTCATATCATACATATAGTATAACATGAGGGCCGGTATACCATGTTTCATTAGAGTGACATGGTAAAGATTGTGTAATGGGTTTTTAGGGTACAACCAGCTCAGTCGACCTTGAGGGAATCCAAGGTACGAGGAGTCTTACGGAGGTCTCTATGACTAACTCGCTAGTCCAAAGGAACGGAATGTCCAATGGAGAGCTTGTATGTCAATGAGAGTTGAGGGTGATCGATAGAACAACATGAAAACGTGGGACTATACTCACGGAGTGGAGATATAGTGCCGATATACATATATATAAATATAATGAAAACCCTCGGTTAGCAGTAACAGGTAAAAATATTTTTACAGAAAATAACGACTTTGATTAAGTCACTACTTAAGTAAATAACGCCTTAAATAAGGGCGTTTACATGCATTTCCAATTTTTGCAGAAATTTCCATAATTCTGTGTTTTATCAAAAACACGCCCTTTATAGGGGCGTTTTATTTAAATTTGACGACATATACAGTGGTCGTCCATTCTTTAATCCTATTTTTTTTGCAGGATATACATATTCTGGGATTTATCAAAGACACGCCCTGAACGGGGGCGTTATTTTCAAATTCACGCCCTCCATCGTGGCGTGGGTTTCACAAGAAACGACTTGGTTCAGGTCGTGAAATTATGCTTTTCAAGAAATTTTATAAATTTCAGGATAATAAATTTCAGGAGACAAGATATATAGTCATGACAAGAAAAATAGTAGGATTTCACGGTATACTCATGCATTACATTAGTTTCAAGATTTCATAGCTATTAAATTTTAAACGTGAACACTTATTAATTGCATGTAATTTCATGGAATTAACGCCTTTGTACAGGGCGTCAAATTTAGGAATTGACGACCTGGTCAGGGTCGTGTCTTGTAAAATAGCACCCTTGACAGGGGCGTCTCTTTCATAAATATTCCAGAAAACGCGTAGAAGCTATATTAAAACTTATATTCATGCATGTGATGATGTATATTCATTGAATTAACTTGTTTGGGCTATAGTGCCTTGAGAAAACCTACCTTGAACGGTGAGGAGATGGTTTGCAGATCGGACAGGAAGAAGAACTTCGTTCTCCAAGAATCCTCACACCACAGTCACCCTGTAGAGGAAGAGGAAAAGAAGGAAGATGAAGATGTTTACTAATCTTCATAACCATAACCGAAGTTAAGAAGAAGATGGAAGAACATTACCTGTTCTTTGACAGCAGCTGCAGAGTTTCCTATAGAATATGAAGGATAGTTAGTAACCTTCGTAAAATAAAAAAAAAGCAGAGGAAGAGATGAGAAGAACATGATGTTCTTCACGTACCTTTGAAGAATTGAATCGCAAAAATAGCGATCGAGCTTGATTTAGGGGGTATTTATAGGATTTAGGTGAACCTAATAGAGTTAGTGTTTTAATAGAAGTAACACTTCCGATTTAGAGTTATTACTACATTCGAACTCTTTCCCATAGTTATCACTTACCCTGGATAAGTCCCTGGGTCGAACGGAAGACGAATTGAATTAACGACCTAGGTCAGGGCGTCGAATTTAAATTGACGCCTTGTCCAGCGTCGTTTCTTATAAAACGCGCCCATGTGTAGGGCGTTACGTTAACTTGCCATTTATATTTATTTTAGCCGTTTGAGAATTGACGCCTTGATATTTGGGCGTCCTTTCTTTAATTCGCGCCTTCCCTGAGGGCGTGTATGCTTTAAGTAGCGCCTTCTGTCAGGGCGCTTATTAGGTAGCGCCTGTACTAGAGGCGTTATTTCCATTTCACTCTATTATTTGTTCATTCGTATATAATATATACTTTCCTTCTATTTCTAGGTATATATATATACATATTTACTGGTTTATGTTATGTACTTATGTATATATATATATATATATTTATTTTGCCTATATGGAAGAAGATAATAAAACGTGTTAAAAAGCCCATTAATTGCTTGGGTTGAGTTTGGGCCAATGGAGCTTAGCATTAACTTAAATGTTTTTAAGGTTAATTGTTAATCCTTTATCAAGGCCTAATAATTTTATTTATAACTAGTTATTTCTATTTGGTCCTTTTTACACAAGTTTACTTTGTTTGGAAGTCTTATTTGCTTATTTGTTAAAACCTTACACATACGACTTATATCTTTTTTAATAATTTGCATGTATTTCCGTATATGCATAAATAAGGTTCTTAAGACTATCATAATTTTCCCTCTAAGGTTCTATACCTCATTGATTTGGTGTGGCTAGTTCGCACATACATTGAGATCTTAGTAATCTTCCATTTAGAGATTTTATTGCTCATAAGTTCTTTAACTTTTATTAGTCCTTGTCCTAGGTATCAGAGGCAGGTTCGATCTGAGCAACCCCTTAGGAATATCACTTGACCAAGTATTTATTTGAATAAACTTTAATCATTAAACATTATATACTTATGTATATATTTTATTCCTATTCCAAAATTACCGGGCGTTACACCCTCCCCCACTTAAAAGAATTTGGTCCCCAAATTCACATCACCTTTCATTCCTAATAGAGAACTTATTATGAGCTTATACAGAAGAAATCTTAAGGATGGAAAGAGAAAGAGCTTGCTTATGATTTCGGGTGAGGGGTACCTTCCGCAACCTTCCCTTTGGCAAGTTTGGTTAAATCTTGAACTCCTCTCGGAGGCTTCTTGGGGCATTCCGCTATCTTGTGATCTAACTTCCCGCAACGCAGACATGCTCCCGAACTCCACCAACATTCCTTCATTTTGTGACCATATCTTCCACAAGATTTACACTTATCTTGCGGGCGATCCGCCGAAGTTTCCCTCTTATTACACTTATTAAACTTCTTACATTTCTGGCATTTCTTACACCTTTGTGAAATATCTTCCTCATTTATTCTTTTCTTGGTAACGGCGAAACTTTCGGAGTTATTTGTTTGATCTTTCCCTTCAACTCTTTCTTTTTCTTCCACTACTTTCTCTAGTTCTTGAACTCTCCTGACAAGGCTCGCGTAAACTTGGACATCCACCAAGATCATTTCATGAACAAGGCTCGGCTTAGAGGCTTCCATTTTATCTAGGTTCCTGCAAAGATGGGTGGGGAGATAATTTATTGACTCAAGAATTAACGCAAATATATATATATATATATATATATATTCTTTTATAACCTTAACCCCAAGTTCTACCCATCTCTCACGGAATTCCTATAGGATGACTGACAAGGATACTCGACCTATAACCTGGATTTAACAATCTAAGGATTTTGAAAGCGGAAACTCTAATATAACTGACAAGGATACTTGACCTATCATTGAAACTTTAATGATTGTGAAAGTTGAAGCTATGATATGACCCACAAGGATAACCTATCCTTAGGACCAAATTACTGGAGGATATGAAAGCTGAAGTTCTGATATGACAGACAAGGATACTTAACCTGGAGGATATAAAAGCCGAAGCTCTGATATGACAGACAAGGATACTTAACCTGGAGGATATGAAAGCCGAAGCTCTGATATGACAGACAAGGATACTTAACCTGGAGGATATGAAAGCCGAAGCTCTGATATGACAGACAAGGATACTTAACCTGGAGGATATGAAAGCCGAAGCTCTGATATGACAGACAAGGATACTTAACCTGGAGGATATGAAAGCCGAAGCTCTGATACCACCTCTGTCACGCCCCGGGCCGATAGCAGCGGAACGTGTCAGTTAAACAGTCGTGAATGATCAAGAGCAATCGCATAAGACCAAGATAATTTCGAACAACAATAGAAATTTATATTTCTATTATAAATCTCTTACAAGAACTTGTTTTCCAACTTGGAGACTTCAACATAATGGAAAAGAAGATAACGACATACTAACAGACTTAGACAAGATAACTGAATAAGAGACGATAAGCTAACTTAGCTAGACAATCCTATCTAGACTCAAGAAAATAAAAGACTCGGGTTCACTAGTTTCCACAGCTCGCTTGCACACTTGTCCCGCCCGTGTGGGTCTCGGTCTTGCTAGCTACCTGCTTACCTGAAAATGTTGGAATAAAACGGAGTGAGCGAACGCTCAGTAGGAAATTATATCTCAAGAACTAGCAATGGGTTTAAGTAATTAAATTTCTCACATGTAAATGCAATAAGGCTATGCATGTAGAAATAACTGAACAAGTAACTAATCAAGAGAATAACACATCGGGCAAAACCTTCAAGCGAATATTAAACAAGAAACTTTCATGAGAGACTTTATAGATTATTGGCTATTTCACGCAAGTACCTTGCCCTAGTCGGGCCACGCAAGTCAAGTCACGCAAGTCAAGTCACGCACGCAAGAAAAGAGAGATCGTGGAATGCCAAAGATCAAGATAAAGAGTACTCCGGTGCAATGCTAGACACCGTTATCATTAAAACTCCCATGGGCACTAGTACTTTCGGGCGCTCCTCCCAGGACCAGATCGGGCCCTATATGCACAACATTCATGATAGATCTAGACATCCACGATAGTTTATAGCCAATAAAGAGTTCCAAGAACAAGCTTTAATTAGGATGATAAGATAAGATTTTCATGGAATTCAAGGGCAAGACCCTTGAGTAAGGACATACTGGCGATAAAATCCACGCAAAGCATATAAATCATGACATGTCGATAAACTGGGTGGAATTGGTTCCCTAACCGGGTACCATGACAAATAAGTGCCCATATGTAGATGGTCACTCCTTTATATAGAATTGTGACCTACAAGAACAACATGTTAATAACATGAGGTCCACAAGAATCATCATAACAAAATTGATATAGAATTGGGGTCTACAATAACATCTCATTGATGGCATGTTTTCCCCCATTCCTTAAGATAGTTCTCATATCATACATATAGTATAACATGAGGGCCGGTATACCATGTTTCATTAGAGTGACATGGTAAAGATTGTGTAATGGGTTTTTAGGGTACAACCAGCTCAGTCGACCTTGAGGGAATCCAAGATACGAGGAGTCTTACGGAGGTCTCTATGACTAACTCGCTAGTCCAAAGGAACGGAATGTCCAATGGAGAGCTTGTATGTCAATGAGAGTTGAGGGTGATCGATAGAACAACATGAAAATGTGGGACTATACTCACGGAGTGGAGATATAGTGCCGATATACATATATATAAATATAATGAAAACCCTCGGTTAGCAGTAACAGGTAAAAATATTTTTACAGAAAATAACGACTTTGATTAAGTCACTACTTAAGTAAATAACGCCTTAAATAAGGGCGTTTACATGCATTTCCAATTTTTGCAGAAATTTTCATAATTCTGTGTTTTATCAAAAACACGCCCTTTATAGGGGCATTTTATTTAAATTTGACGACATATACAGTGGTCGTCCATTCTTTAATCCTATTTTTTTTGCAGGATATACATATTCTGGGATTTATCAAAGACACGCCCTGAATGGGGGCGTTATTTTCAAATTCACGCCCTCCATCGTGGCGTGGGTTTCACAAGAAACGACTTGGTTCAGGTCGTGAATTCATGTTTTTCAAGAATTTTTATAAATTTTAGGATAATAAATTTCAGGAGATAAGATATATAGTCATGACAAGAAAAATAGTAGGATTTCACGGTATACTCATGCATTACATTAGTTTCAAGATTTCATAGCTATTAAATTTTAAACGTGAACACTTATTAATTGCATGTAATTTCATGGAATTAACGCCTTTGTACAGGGCGTCGAATTTAGGAATTGACGACCTAGTCAGGGTCGTGTCTTGTAAAATAGCGCCCTTGACAGGGGCGTCTCTTTCATAAATATTCCAGAAAACGCGTAGAAGCTATATTAAAACTTATATTCATGCATGTGATGATGTATATTCATTGAATTAACTTGTTTGGGCTACAGTGCCTTGAGAAAACCTACCTTGAACGGTGAGGAGATGGTTTGCAGATCGGACAGGAAGAAGAACTTCGTTCTCCAAGAATCCTCACACCACAGTCACCCTGTAGAGGAAGAGGAAAAGAAGGAAGATGAAGATGTTTACTAATCTTCATAACCATAACCGAAGTTAAGAAGAAGATGGAAGAACATTACCTGTTCTTTGACAGCAGCTGCAGAGTTTCCTATAGAATATGAAGGATAGTTAGTAACCTTCGTAAAATAAAAAAAAAAGCAGAGGAAGAGATGAGAAGAACATGATGTTCTTCACGTACCTTTGAAGAATTGAATCGCAAAAATAGCGATCGAGCTTGATTTAGGGGGTATTTATAGGATTTAGGTGAACCTAATAGAGTTAGTGTTTTAATAGAAGTAACACTTCCGATTTAGAGTTATTACTACATTCGAACTCTTTCCCATAGTTATCACTTACCCTGGATAAGTCCCTGGGTCGAACGGAAGACGAATTGAATTAACGACCTAGGTCAGGGCGTCGAATTTAAATTGACGCCTTGTCCAGCGTCGTTTCTTATAAAACGCGCCCATGTGTAGGGCGTTACGTTAACTTGCCATTTATATTTATTTTAGCCGTTTGAGAATTGATGCCTTGATATTTGGGCGTCCTTTCTTTAATTCGCGCCTTCCCTGAGGGCGTGTATGCTTTAAGTAGCGCCTTCTGTCAGGGCGCTTATTAGGTAGCGCCTGTACTAGAGGCGTTATTTCCATTTCACTCTATTATTTGTTCATTCGTATATAATATATACTTTCCTTCTATTTCTAGGTATATATATATATACATATTTACTGGTTTATGTTATGTACTTATGTATATATATATATATATTTATTTTGCCTATATGGAAGAAGATAATAAAACGTGTTAAAAAGCCCATTAATTGCTTGGGTTGAGTTTGGGCCAATGGAGCTTAGCATTAACTTAAATGTTTTTAAGGTTAATTGTTAATCCTTTATCAAGGCCTAATAATTTTATTTATAACTAGTTATTTCTATTTGGTCCTTTTTACACAAGTTTACTTTGTTTGGAAGTCTTATTTGCTTATTTGTTAAAACCTTACACATACGACTTATATCTTTTTTAATAATTTGCATGTATTTCCGTATATGCATAAATAAGGTTCTTAAGACTATCATAATTTTCCCTCTAAGGTTCTATACCTCATTGATTTGGTGTGGCTAGTTCGCACATACATTGAGATCTTAGTAATCTTCCATTTAGAGATTTTATTGCTCATAAGTTCTTTAACTTTTATTAGTCCTTGTCCTAGGTATCAGAGGCAGGTTCGATCTGAGCAACCCCTTAGGAATATCACTTGACCAAGTATTTATTTGAATAAACTTTAATCATTAAACATTATATACTTATGTATATATTTTATTCCTATTCCAAAATTACCGGGCGTTACAAAGCTCATCTCGAACTCCCCCTGCATAAGTTGGGCAAATTCATCATTCATTTTTATATTGGAGGCTCCAAAAATAATATCATCTACATAAACTTGAACAATTAATGAATGATCATCACAAGTTTTTGTAAATAAAGTTTGGTCAATGTTACCTCGTTTGAAGCCGTTTTCAATAAGAAATGAACATAATCTATCATACCATGCCCGGGGGAGCCTGTTTCAAACCGTATAGTGCCTTGTCCAATTTGAATACGTGGTCGGGAAACCTTTCATCTTCAAAGCCCAGTGGTTGCTCCACGTACACTTCTTCCTTGATCACTCCATTGAGAAAGGCACTCTTCACGTCCATTTGAAATAGTTTCATGTTCCTGTGACAAGCATAAGTAAGTAAAATTCTAACTGCTTCCCCTCTAGCCACAGGTGCAAATGATTCATCAAAATCAATGCCAAATTCTTGAGAGTAGCCCTTGGCTGCTAATCTTGCCTTATTCCTCACAACCACCCCATCTTCACTAAGTTTGTTTCGGAAAACCCACTTAGTTCCAATAATAGGATGGTCATCAAACCGGGGCACGAGGAACCACACCCGATTCCCTTGGAATTGGTGTAGCTCTTCTTGCATGGCAAGAACCCAAGAATTATCATTCAAGGCATAATCTAATGATTTAGGCTCAATGCTAGAAAGTAAAGCTAGATTATCGGGAATTTCTACTTCGCTCATTGAAGCCCGAGTTCGAATTCCTTCATCCACACCACCGATCACGTTCTCCAATGGATGGTCCCTGTGCGTAGTCCATTGGTGTGAAAGATTTGGATGTTGCTCTTGTTCCGCTTCTTCTTCTTCTTGTTCTTTTTCTTCTTCTTGATTTGCTACCTCACCTTGTTTGCTTGACTCTCCCTTTTCAATTTCGCCCTCACCTATAATAAGAAAATGATCATCATTTGATTTCTTCATTGTGAATTCATCAACTACTACATGTGGACTTTCCTCGACAACAAGTGTTCTAGTGTTATACACACGGTAAGCTCTAGATGTTAGAGCATACCCGAGGAAGATCCCTTTATCACTTTTTGCTTCAAATTTCTCTAGATTGTCTTTTCCATTGTTCAAGATATAACAAATTGAACCAAATGGCTTGAAATGAGATATGTTTGGTTTCTTACGTTTGTAAAGCTCGTATGGAGTTTTCTTAAGGATTGGTCTTACCATTGCTCTATTTGTAATGTAGCAAGCGATGTTCACCGCCTCTGCCCATAAGTATCGTGGAAGACCATTCTCTGCAAGCATGGTACGCGCCATTTCCACGAGCGTCCTATTTTTCCTTTCGCCCACGCCATTTTGTTGAGAGGTTCTTGGTGAGGAGAACTGATGCTCGTACCCCTACTTCCTGCAAAAAGCATCAAACTCATGATTCTCAAACTCCTTTCCATGGTCACTTTGAATTTTCTGAATTGAATATCCCTTTTCATTCTGGACTTTTGTGCAAAAATCAATAAACTCATTGCAAGCATCACTTTTATTAGCAAGATATAAAACCCATGCATATCGAGAGAAATCATCGACAATCACAAAGCCATAAAGCTTCCCGCCAAGACTGCATGTCCTGGTGGGACCAAATAGATCCAAATGCAACAGTTGAAGGGGTTTTTCTGTAGACATAATGTTTTTGCATTTAAAGGATGCGGTGGTTTGTTTTCCTTTATTACATGCTTCACAAATCTTAGAGGTTTCAAAATTCAGTTTATGAAGTCCTCTGACTAAATCATGACGGTTCAACTTCCTAATCACATTAAAACTGGCATGCCCAAGACGGCGATGCCACAACCAAACATCTTCACTTTTGTTAGCAACTAAACACAATTTCTTAGGTGCAAGCTCATCAAAATCGACTTGATAGGTGTTGTTACATCTCACACCAATGAACTTAATTTTCTGTGTGTTAGCATCAATGATCGTGTAGTGTGAAGATTCAAAAATCACTTTGTGACCCTTGTCACAAAGTTGACTTACACTAAGCAAATTATGATGAAGACCTTTAACTAATGAAACATCATCAATGCAGTGGTTAGGGTCCTTGCCAATTCTCCCAATTCCTATGATCTTACCCTTGTCCTGTCCTCCGAAGATTACCGTTCCGCCATTCTTCTCAGCAAGGTCTGCAAAGAGGAGTTTATTTCCAGTCATGTGCCTGGAGCATCCGCTATCCAGGTACCATTTATTATCTCCCGCCTTCATGCAGACCTGCACCAATTACCAACCATACTCATTTTGATTTGGGTACCCAAGCAAGCTTGGGTCCCTTCACGTTAGCATTCCCAAGTGATTCATAGTATCTACTAAAAAATAATTCATCATTATATTGCATGAGTTGGCATATATACATGTCATGCCCTATTTTCCCATAATAAAAACACGTGGGTCTTCTCCTACCCAAATCTTTCCATTTATTTACATTTTTAAAGGTTGAGGGGAATTTGGAATTATCAGTTTATTTTCCAAGGTGTGTGTGTGAACATTCTCCTTGATAAAATGAATTCTTCACAGCATAATGAGCATGATTTTTGTTGCTATGCCTTACACTTTGATTCTTTTCAACTTGTTTTCCTTTCTCTCTCACTTCCTTTCCATTCCCATTTTTCAATTTTTCAATTTCAATGACAAAATTCTCATTCTTCTCTTTCAAGTTTTCTTTCTCTTTTTCACATTCACTCAGTTGAACATGTAATTTTTCAAACTCTTTGTTCAAGAGGTCCTGCTTTTCTTGGATTTCATCTTTCAGCTTAAATGCATTTTTCTTCTCTATATCTAAGCATGCTATCTCCTCTTCAAACAAAGACAACTTGGTTTCCAAAGCATCATTAACATTTTTCAGATTTTTAAGTTGCATTTCAAGCAAATTGCACTTTCCACAAGAATTAGATGAGTGAACAATTTCATGGATCTTTTTCTTTAAAGTCCTATTTTCATTTTTCATTCTTCTATATTTCTCATCTAACTCTTCATAAGCAAGTTCCCACTGTTCATTTGAAATGGCCTCAGTGTCAGAAGTTACATGTTCACTGTCGCTATTGGCCATCAGACACATCGTCTTCACGAGTTCTTCAATGTCCTGCTCCTCATCATCAGTCGTGGGATCATCCTCATCCTCGTCGCTCCATGTCATCTTCATGGCTTTCGGCTTCTTGCCCTTACCTATTGTGACTCCTCTGTGTTGATGATGTTGACAATTGCTTTATTTCATTGGCAACACCTTGTTTTGATTGATTGGCAACTGTTTATGTTTTGATGAAATTATTTTATCAGATTATCTGTGTGTTCTATGCATTTCACAAGTCTACACACTGCACACACACACACAAGTCTTCACACTCAGCATAGTCTGGACAGAAGTGGGTCGACCCCCTTCTTAGATGCGTCGACTCACCCAGAACACAAGTCTATACACTGTCCGTCTTATTTAGTGTCTCATGCAGCGTCAGCTCAATAAGTCTATACATTGCATCGGTGCATTGCTTCCTCTGTGCATGTACTACATCAGTGCATCACAAGTCTATACATCCATTGCTTCAGTTCAATACCTGCTATGTGCATGCATTACATCGGTGCATTGGTTCCTCTGTGTATATACTGCATCAGTGCATCCATCAGGCATACAGTCTATACACTAATGCATGTGAGGTACTGTTTGCACGATAACGTCTATACATTGCTGCATTGTTCGCACAGGCTAAGTCCATATATTAGTCAAGTCTGTACAGCGTCATGCATCATTCTTCAAAGTCCATACACTGCACTGTTGCTTGCTCGAGGTGAAGTCTGTACATCCGTCAGTGAACTTTGAAGTCTATACACTGGGATCTTTACCTACGTTCAGTTCTGCAAGTCTGTACATCGTTGCTTTGGCAAAGTCTACACATTGTGAACCTTCAAGTCTGTACAGACTTTGCTTCGCTCAAGTCTGTACATCGTCCAGTTATCTTTGGCAAGTCTTCACATCGTGAAGTCTATACACTCGATTGTCTTACATTGCATCAAGTCTGTACAGCCTTTCCTTTGGAAAGTCTGTACATCGTTCATGAAGTCTGAACAATGAGCAAGTCTGTACATCAGACTAGTCTGCATCGGCTAAGTCCATACATTATCCAGTGCATTGCATGCATCATTCATGAAGTCTATACATCGAGTTGAATGATGGCTAAGTCTGCACATCGTCTGTCTTACTTAGAGTCTCATGCATAACATGAAGTCTGTACATCGCACAGCATTCAAGTCTACACATTGTGCATCATTTTAGTTGAAGCCTGTACATCGTGCATCTAGTGTTTCAAGTCTATACATTGTTGCACGTTGTGTCTATCTAAGTCTTCACAGTGCTTCTTCATGCATTGAAGTCTGCACATTGCTGCACGCTCATCAAGCCCATACACTAGCATGTCTTTACATTGCCTAGTCTATACATTGGCTACTGAATGTTCTTCAAAGTCTGCACATTGCATTACACTTCAGCAAGTCTGTACAGCGGTTGCCTTCATATAAAAAGTCTGTACATCGCACAGCACTGCATATATGAAGTCTATACAGCAGAGTCTATACAATGCATTCGAGTTCACAAAGTTTATACAGTCAAGTCTATACAATGCATTGCATCCCACAAAGTCTGTACAGGGTTTATACTTAAACTGATAATTCTATTTCATCTGTCTGATAGGGATTCTTTGCAGGGATTGATGACTTGGCTCGTGATCCAAGGAAGGACAAGGTGATCAGATGGTGACACGTGGAAGCAGCCCATCACAGGATGCTGCCATGTGGATGAAATTGCCTCAGATCTGGCGAATTCTTTGGGCGGGAAATGTGGAAGCCACGCGCCCTTATCCAATCTGCTGCTGGTATATATAAGTGTCTTCTTCTTCAGGAGGAGGCAGATCGAACAGTGGCAAAGTATATACAGAGAGAGTAAAAGTCTGAAGCAGCAGAGAGCCACCGATCCACAGAGAGAAGAAAAACAGAGAAGAAGAAAAAGAGAGAAGAGAAGATTGAGAGAGATGTGTTGAGAGAGTGAGATTGAGAGAGTTTTGTTTGAGAGCTTTTCTGATTGTATCTCAGACTCTTGGTTCAGATACCAGAGTTGAGCTTTGCTCATTCCGAGCTACATTCCCAGTTGGGTTTTCTATTTTCGTTTGCTTCTGTCTTTTATTGCTGAAATTGTTTCTTCAAGCTGTAAGTCAACTGTTAGCAGAGGTGCTGCCTCTGGATGGGTAAGCTGTAAACCCCAGCGGTTGCAGTGGAGGTCTCCACTGGACAGGTGAAGCTGTAATCCTCAACAGGCGAGACTTGTCTCGGACAGCAAGCTGTGTTGCTCAGTAGTTTGTAGGCCAAGCTGTAGTGCCCATTAGATGCAAGCTGTACTGCGCAGCAGTAAGCCATACTCAGTTGAGTGTGGGGTGGACGTAGGTCTCTGACCGAACCACCTAAAAATCTTGGGTGTCTTGTGTTTGTGAGATTGCTTGTGATCTGCTGTGTGGTTGCTTGTGTCGACACTCTTCATAGTGTTCTTTCTATCATTCAACAGTTGTTTGTTTTAAATTCTGCATTATAGTTCAACTGAGTTTTAAATTAGGCAATAGATCTATTCACCACCCCTCTAGATCCACACTTCGTGGAGATAGACTACGTCCATCTAACATAACACTTGGTATCAGAGCCATACTCTTCTACAGGGACTCATCGCCCGAAGAGGAAAGGCAAAGATGGATGCTCGAGGGATGATAGCTGAAGGACACTCAACCACAAAGCCCCTATTCTTCGATGGATCTAACTATGCATACTGGAAGAATCGTATGCAAGTATTTTTGAGGGCTAAGGATTATGAGATCTGGAAGGTAGTCAGCAAGGGACCTTATGAGCTGTCCCCAAATGAGGAAGTCTGGACCAAGGAGGAGATCAGAAGGTCTACTCTAAACTGGTGCACCATAAATGCTATCTAGTGCTCTCTGCACCCCACCGAATTTTCTCGAGTATCTGCTTACAGTTCAGCTAAGGAGATGTGGGATGCACTGGAAGTGATCCATGAAGGGACTTCTCAAGTTAGGGAGACGAAGGCTAATTTCCTAGTGTCTGAATATGAGGCATTCAAAATGAAGCCCAACGAGACCATCAAAGAAATGTATGCTCGGTTGACAATCATTACCAATGGTCTTAGAGGTCTCGGGAAACCTCTGACAGAGTATGATCTAGTGAGGAAGATATTACGTTCCCTGACTCATGCTTGGCATACTAAGGCTACAGTTATGGAGGAGTCAAGGGATTTGCGAAATACAAGGGCTGATGAGCTAATTGGCTCGCTGATGGCATATGAGATTAATACGCCAAGGATAGAAGAAGCTGAGAGGAAGAAGAAGCTAATCGCTCTGAAAGCTGGTACCAGCAAATCCAGCAAGTCCAGCAGATCCAGCTCTAGCAGTTCATCATCAAAGGAGAGCCTGAATGAAGAAGATATAACCCGTACTGAAATGGCAATGATGACCAGAGAGTTCAGAAGATTCCTCAGAAAAGGAGTAGGACGATTCAGCCAAAAGAAGTATGGTGGCGGCCGAAGGGATAAAAGGCATAAACACAACCCTGCTAAGAAAATTGAAACTAATACTTGTTATCAATGCAGGAAACCAGGCCATATGAAAGCTAACTGTCCAGAGAATCAGAAATACAAGGACAAGTCAAAGAAGAAGAACACGAAAGGGAGAGCTACGGTTAGCACCTGGAGTGATGAAGATGAAGGCTCCTTGAGCAATACCTCTGACAGTGAAGCCGAATCTGAGAAGCCCATTTGCCATATGGCAACAAGTTCTGAAGACAGAGAGGAGGACTCAGATAAAGTAATCACTAGATTCGATAACTTTACTATTGCTGATTAGGTAGATGCCTACCATGAAATAGCTGATAAAGCAGATGATATCAGTAAGGAAAATAGGCATCTAAGACGAAAGATAAATTCCATGCAAAATAACACAACTCTAACTGATAAAATTGCATGTCTAGAATCTGAGAATAGTAGATTGAAACTCACATGTTCTGAATTAGAAGAAATCAAGAATGAGTCAAAAGCCTCTAAAGAAGAAAATGATAGGTTAGAAAAAGAAACTGATGAACTAAAATTGGAAATTCAGAAATGTGAGAGTGAGATAAAAATAGTGAATGAAAAATATCAAGCTGTCCTGAGTGTGAACACAAAATTGAAAACATCCATTGAAGAAATTCAAAAGGATAATGAGGACAAGCTTAAAACCATTGAGAAAATGACCCAAGGTATAGATAATCTAAATGCTCTGTTAGGGTCAAAGGTCAACTTCAGAAAAGAGGGCCTAGGATTTAATTCTAGTGCAACAAAAACTTTTGGAATGAAAACTATTTCATTTGTTGCACAAAAAGAGAAAGGACCTCTAATTAGCATGAATTCAAACATTTCAATGAACAAAACTACTAATCTGAAAAAGCCCAGTGCTGAGGACAAGGGCAAACAAAAATTGAGTGAGACTAGTAGAGCTAGCACATCCAAGCAAAATACCAAAGCTCAGTCTCAGGTTAGGGGTAAACCTACACAGTCTTATAAACCTCATGCTAAGGTCACCAAGTCTCCACCATCACCACCACCTATGAAGAAGACCCAACACACACCTGTGAATAGGTCAGCAGGGTCCAAGGTGCAGGGGAGGCAGAATGCTTTTAGAGCTCAACCCAAACACTTCTACCAACCTAGAGCCCAGTCCCACTTCTTTGCACAGTCAACCTATCCAAATAGGTCAGGATGGACTAGGACTCAAGGAAGGTTTACAGGTCATGGACATCAGGCTACACAGTCTTATAGACCTTACCCTTGAAATTGGGTTAGTGGGTATGGCAAGTGGACACCTAGGAACCAATATTTCTACAACTAGCCCAATGATCACTATGGCCAAAATTTCGTGAATACATCCTGGCCAAGGCACTGGCACAGAAATAATCAATCTGTAAATAATCATGCTAGTGTCAACAAGAAGAAGCAAAACAAAAAGAAATCTGGAAAATCCACTGAACAGAACTGTTTCAAACAAATGTGGATTCTGAAAAGTCTGCTTTCTTGTTTTAACTGCTTTCCATCTTCTCTGGAGCCCAATCAGTCTTGGGTTCCAAACTTCTCTACCTGATTGTGTGTGCAGGTATGCCTGGCAGCCAAGAACAACTTGTGGTACTTGGATAGTGGCTGCTCCAGGCATATGACAGGGGATAAGGCCAAGTTTTGCATGCTGACAGAGAAACAAGGAGGCCTTGTCACCTTTGGTAGCAACACAAAGGGTAAGATTGTTGGAACAGGTAAGGTAGGTAAGTGTACTACTTGCTGCATTGAGGATGTTATGTTGGTTGAGGGTTTAGCTTATAACTTACTTAGCATCAGCCAACTATGTGATAAAGGATGCAAACTGCTTTTTGATTCTCAATGTTGCAAAGTTTTTGAACCTGATTCCAAAACTGTTAAATTTTCTGGTAAGAGGATAAATAACACTTACATGATAGATTTAGATGATATTCAACATTCTAACCTATGCCTTACTGCTAGTAGAGAAGACTTAGCATTTTTATGGCATCGTAGGTTAGGTCATGCTAGTTACACGGTTTTGCATAAACTGAATAAGCATAGCATGGTTAGAGGACTTCCTGAAGTTTCTTTTAAGAAAGAAAATAAAATCTGTGATGCATGCACTCAATCAAAGTTAACTAGCAAGTCATTTAAATCTAGAACAGAAAATCTATCTTCTAAACCCTATGAGCTGATACACATGGACCTTTTTGGGCCAACCAGGTCTGTTAGCTAATCAGGGAGGAAGTATGGGTTTGTCATGGTAGATGACTTCTCTAGGTATACTTGGGTATATTTCTTATCACATAAAAGTGATGCATTCTCAGAATTTCAGGAGTTCTGTCTTAAGAAAAAATAGAAAATTGAAAATATTTTGACTGATCATGGAGGTGAGTTTGAAAACTCATAGTTTGATAAATTCTGTAGGTCAAATGGAATTAACCATAGGTTCTCTTCACCAAGGACACCTGAGCAGAATGGAGTTGTGGAGAGAAGGAACAGAACCCTAGTGGAGATGGGTCGTACACTCTTGGTTGAAGGTGGTCTACCAAGGAAGTTCTGGGCTGAAGCAGTAAATACTGCATGTTATGTAATTAACAGAGCCATGGTAAGACCTTCTACTCAGAAAACACCATATGAGATCTTAAAGGGTAAGAAACCTTCTATTGCTCATTTCAAGGTTTTTGGTTGTAAATGTTTCATTCATATAAATGATAAAAGAGATCTTGATAAATTTAAACCTAAATGTGAACCAGGAATTTTTCTTGGTTATTCTGAAAACACCCGAGCATATAGAGTGTACAATCTGAATTCTAAAACTGTTGAAGAATCTCCACACATAGTGTTTGATGAATCCATATTAAAGACTAACATTGGTCAATGCAGGATTGAAGACATTGGTAAAATTCTGAAAGAAGGAAATCCTGTAGACCAATCCGAAAATGAGGAAGGAAATGAAGAGCCTAATGAAGAAGAGCCTACAGCTCAGGGGGAGGTAAATGAAAATCATGACAATCCAATTGTTAACATTAGATATCTTAAATATCATCCAGTAGATAATGTGATTGGAAATCTGCAGGATCCCCCTAGGACTAGAGGTCACTTAAGAATTCAAAATGAATTGAATGCATATGCGTTTGTTTCAAATGTAGAACCCAAGTCCATTGATTGTGCTCTCAAAGATGTGCATTGGATTAATGCCATGCATGAGGAGCTCAATCAATTTGATAGGAATAAGGTGTGGCATTTGGTTCCACCTCCTGATCATGAAACAGTCATAGGGACTAAATGGGTGTTCAGAAATAAAACTGATGAATCAGGGAATGTCATTAAAAATAAGGCCAGACTTGTAGCTCAGGGGTATAATTAGGAATTTGGAATAGAATTTGAAGAGTCTTTTACCCCTGTAGCCAGGTTAGAAGCAATCAGAATATTATTGGCTTATGCATGTTCCCTAGGAATAAATCTTCAACAGATGGATGTAAAATCTGCATTTCTGAATGGGGAAATCAGTGAGGATGTCTATGTGAGACAGCCTCCTGGATTTGAATGCTTAGATTTCCCTAGTCATGTCTATAAACTCAAAAAGGCTCCCTATGGCTTAAAGCAAGCTCCTAGAGCTTGGTATGACAGGTTGAGCAAATTCCTCACTGAAAAGAACTTCACAAGAGGTGTAGTTGATCATGTTGTGCCCCTGTGGTTTTGATGATGGTTTTGATGATTGGTCTTTGAAGTGAGTTATTCACTGTGAGTCATCTAGCTGTGTCTTTTATATGCTCGATAAATTCATGTTTTATCATGTAAGTGAATGGAGTGCATATGGCTGTCAGATAACATGCTATACTTTAATTCTGTCTACACTCTCTCTGCATAGTCTCCACACCAGTGCGTCAACTCAGTGTGCTGATGCGTCGACCCTTCAGTCATACTTGTCTCTGTTCTCACACCAGTGCGTCAACTCCTTGAGCTGATGCGTCGAAGCTTCAGTTCAGGTTCTTCAAGTCTATACATTAGACTGTGGCAAAGTCTATTCATTCGTTTTGGTAACAAAGTCTGTACAGCTGTGTCATATGCTCCTGAAGTCCATACATTGGTCCTCCTTCAAAGTCTGAACAGCCACTGGTCTAGAATCTGAGTCTGTACATCGTCTTGTGCCTTCAACGTTCAAAGCCTCAAGTCTGTACAACGTTACGTTCTCTTGACAAAGTCTGTACAGTGTCTCATATTGGCAAAGTTTGTACAGCGTGAAGTCTACACATTGGCTTCGCTCCATAAAGCCTATACATTGGCCACTGCTCTCCAAAGTCTGCGCAATGGTCTTCACACCTGAAGTCTGTACATCCATAGTTAAACCTAAAGTCTGGACACTGGTTCAAATCCTTCTAAGTCTGTACATTGGCTTCGTATCTGCAAGTTTATACACTGGACCTTGTTTTACCAAGTCTGTACACTCGCTGCACTGTTCAAGTCCATACACTGGCAGCTCTGCTTAAGTATATACATTCGTCTGAACTAAGTTCATTTTCCTCTGTCTGTCTGCAGATGATTCAGGCCATCAAGACTTGGCACGTGATCCAAGAGGCTGAAATGCTGACACGTGGACACAGCAGTTCAAACAATCAAGAAAGAAGCTCTTGGATTATTCTGATGATTCAGGCCATCAAGACTTGGCACGTGATCCAAGAGGCTGAAATGCTGACACGTGGACACAGCAGTTCAAACAATCAAGAAAGAAGCTCTTGGATTATTCTGGTGCGTTAACGCAGTGAGCAAGTAGCGTGGACGCAGCGGTTCAAGAATCCCTTATTGCAGCCTCTGGAGTACATTGGCAGCATCAACGCTGCAGCTCCATGCGTCAACGCAACATGCTGAGAGCGTCGACGTAGCAGTTACAAAGGGAGAGCCAATGGGTTACTGGATTACTCTGGTGCGTTAACGCATTCATCAAGTGGCGTCGACGCAGCAGTTTGATGGATCGACCAGGTAACCAGAGGGTGGACGCAGTTGCACAATGCGTCAACGCACTCCACACGAAACTTGAGAGCGTTGAAGCCATCTAAGTTCAGATGCTGGATCACCGATGCGTCAACGCAACAGTGGAGCAGCGTCGACGCAACTGTCAATAGGGCTAGGCTGGTTGCTCACTGGAACGCATCAATGCGTCAACGCCATGGGTTGGAAGCGTCAACGCAGCAGACTTGAGTTTTGCTGGTAGAATGTCTTTGAAGGCTGCGTCAACTCCTTTGAAGCAAGTGTGTTAACACCACCTCACTCCAGTTGCTGAGCGTACTGATGAGGGGGCACGTGATCCGATGGGAAAAAGGGGCAGGATGCTGCCACGTGGTCCGAATTTCTAGGGTAGGAAATGTGGAAGCCACACGCGCCCAGTGTGCCTGCTGATGCTATATATACGAGTCTTCATCCTCTGTAGAAGACTGATCGAAGAAGAAGCTTGAAGAGCAGAAAGCCCTTCGATCCAGAAAAAGAGAAAAAAAAGAAAAAGAGAAGAAAAAGCAGAGTGGAGAGAAGCTGTCGATCCAGCACAAAAGAGGAAAGAAAAGAGAGAGAAGAGAAGAGAAGAGAGTGAGAGAAGAGAAGAGCAGAGAGTGAGAGATTAGAAGAAGCAGAAGAGAAAGAAGCTGTGAAGAAATAGTGAAATCGAGAGAAGAGGAGAGCAGCTGCCTGAAGATTAGTCTTCACTGGCCGTGGATCAAATCCAGGCCAGTCAGCTCTTTAAGAGCCACATTGTGCTTTACGTTTACAGCTTTCCGATGCTGTTATCTTATCTTTTGTTTTCTATTTTACATTTTCTTTCAAGCTGTTAGTCAGCGGTTTGCAAAGGAGGACTCCTCTGGACAGCAAGCTGTGTTGCTCAGCGGGCAGTGGAGGTTTCCACTGGACGGGTAAGCTGTAATCCCCAGCGGTTGCAGTGGTGGATTCCACTGGACGGCAAGCTGTGAGGCCCAGCGGTTGTAGGCTAAGCTGTATTGCCCAGCGGACGCAAGATGTGTTGCGCAGCAGTAATCCACACTCGGGTTGAGTGTGGGGTGGATGTAGGTCTGCTGGACCGAACCACGTAAAAACCCCTTGTGCATTGTGGTTTGTTTTGTTCTATTGTGCTTCCGCTAGATGAATGTATAGGGGCGCTCCATGTGTTTGGCTTTTGGTTGAGAAGAAGAGTTAATTAGTCTTCTTAGAATGTTTTAATTTGTCAAGAGAGCGAAACTCTAGTTGAGCGATTCTTTGTCTAAATCAGCCTAGTTAGCATTCTAGTGATCTCACTGTGTGCTTGTTTTGCTCTGCAACTGATTATTAGCTTTTAAGCTTGTCTAGTTTGCGAACTAGTAATTCTAGTGAGCATAATATTTTAATTGGGCGAAAGATTTTTAAAGGGCTATATTCATTCACCCCCCCTCTGAATACTGCACCGAACCCAACAATTGGTATCAGAGCAGGTCTCTGATCTATCAGATCTAACAATCTGCAGAGGATCATGCTGATTTGTTTGGTGCATCTCAGAGTATGCTTTCTGTGTTCATTGTTTAGTTTCACCGACTGAGTGCCTTGTCTTGTTCATCTGCTCTCGGTGCTTCAGTTTGTTCTGAGCTTTCAGATTGTTTGCAATGGAGCCAATCGTGCTGAAGGCTAGCTCCAGCAAAGCAAACAGATCCAGCCACAGTGGATCATCAAGCGAGAAAAGAAGCATCTCGCGGTCTGAAATTGATGGACACCACTTTGCAATGGTAATCAGTGAATTCAGGAAATTCCTGAGAAAAAGAGAAGGAAAGCATGGTGATGACAGAAAGTAAATAAGGTATAATTCTAATCTGCCAAGATTATTGACTCTAACGTTTGCTACACATGCAGGAAGGCTGGCCACACAAAGGCTGACTGTCCAGAATTCTCAAAACTCAAAGGGAACACCACGGACAGTGAAGAAGGAGAAAAGTCAATATGCTTAATGGCCAACCGGGATGATGAGGAATCCTCATCCAAGGTAAATTCTGAATCCGAATCAGAAGGATACTCTTTTGATGAATTGATAGTGATGTATGAAGAATTGTTCAAAGTATCCAAGAAATTAAAATCTGAAAATAAGAAATTGAGAAAAGAAGTGAAAATTTTAAAATCTGAAAAGGAGCACATTAGAGAAGACAATTCTTGTAAAGCTTGTGTTATCTTGGAAGAAATGATAAATGAGTTTGATTCTGATCACAATTTGCAAAAGGAACAAATCAAATCTCTAAAAGAAGAAAATGCTTATCTGAAGGAACAAAATAAAAAACTAATGGTTCTTAACACTGTTTTCTCTGAAAGATGGATGACAATTGAAAAAGAGAAATCAGTTTTGAAAGAGTGTATCAATTGCAGTGACGAAGAAATTGCTAGTTTTTTAATACACACTGCTGATTTGGAAAAAGAAATTGATTTGTTAAAAGAAAAACTGGCTGGTTATGAGAAGGAGAAAGTTGATTCAGAAAATCTTATAATCTCCTTGGAAAGTAAAATTACTGAGCTGAATAGTACTTCATCTAAGGTTGATAAGGATAAAGGCAAAATGAAAATATCCTCTGAAGATGAAGTAAGTGATCAATGTGAAGGGATTGATAACAATTCTGAAATTAAGCAAGCTAAGAAGAAAGAGCTGTACACCACGTTTATTCATAGCTCTAGCTTAGCTAGCACTTCAACTTCTTCTTCATATGTGTATGCTGTTCAGGAAATTCAAAAATGAAATAAAAATCAGAAAACCCCCAAAACTCAAAGGAACTGTCTGCATGCTAAAAACTCATCTGATAAGTGCCATGTTTTAAAGAAATTTAATGGTTCTTGTTCTTGTCATTATTGTGGTAAGCATGGACACTGTATGAGTGAGTGTTTTGTTATGAAACAAGATGATAGAAAGCATGCTAGAAAAGTTCTGTCTGATCAGAAAAAGGGTAATCTGAATGTTAAAGAATTTCATTCTAGAAACCATGATTCTAGGAAAAAGAATCTAAAGTGTTTCTGTTGTGGGAAGTTTGGCCACATTGCTGCAGATTGCTGGCATGCTCAGGGAAAGAAAGTCAATTTAAAACCTGTAAATCTCCCTGCAAATAAAACTGCTTCTCGTAGAAGAACTTCAGCATGCTTTAAGTGTGGGAGGTATGGCCATACAGTCAAGGACTATTGGCATGTTAAGAAGAATCATGTTAACTCCCATGTTTTTAAATTCCCTGCAAAACATTTTGAAAAACTTGCATGTTTTAACTGTGGGAAGCCAGGTCATAGAGCGGCTGATTGCTGGCTGGATGATTTTGGTAAACAGAATTTTAATTTTGGTAATGAACATGTTCATGCATATGCACTTAGAACTCCTGCTCATAGAAATGTGCATAAAATAAACTTCAGAACTGTTGCATCATGCCACTACTGTGGTCAGCTTGGTCATTCCATAAATAATTGCTATCTGATGGAATTTGATGATAAACATGCGAAAAATCTGTTGAGAAAACCTGCTAGGAGTGTCAGGGTAAATGCAGGACCCAAGACTGCTTGGGTCCCTGCAGGATCAAATTGATTGACTTGCTGCAGGTGTGCCTTGGAGGGAGAAATAAAAGGGGTTAACCAAGGCACTCAAAAAGAAAACCCCAGGACTCAATTCAGGTCAGTTCTGAAATCTGTTTTAAATTCCATTATCTAATATTGTGAGGTTCATGTTGATTTGCTTGATTGATCATTGATGATCTCTTCATGTATTGAGTTTTACTTTACATTTATCTGATGCTCTTGCTATATGTTGAACTGAGTTTGAATGCATATTGTGAGGGGGAGTCAATGCATTGCATATAGGTTGTCAAATGCATACATTTGTCAGAATTCATTGCATATCCTTCCTTATTGATTTTGTTGACAGACCTTGAACATATTTTTGAAAACATTGAGCTTCAAAATCTCTCCTATCAATTGGTATCATTTGGCTTCAGATTTCTATCAGTCTTTCATGAAGATTTCAATGGGCTATCTCGATCATAAATCTGAAAACTTTTGAACTAGAAATCTTCTATTATACGTTTTTATGAATATCTGAAATAACTCAGGTGGTTTAAGTTTAATGTACTCAAGGGTTGACTTTAAAATCTCTTAAAAATATCTGAAGCATGTTTAATAAACTTTAACCATCTATTTCATGTTGAGTCTTGTGAAAACTTCTGAAATCTGCACTCTTGAATACATGACTTCGACTGATTAAGTACATGAGATTAATATTGATCTGAAGCAAATGAATTTTTCTGATTTGTCTAAAGGGTATTTTGTGTCAGAGCAATGATCTTGGTCACTGAGAAACACATGTCCAAAGAACTGTGTCATGAGGTACCATAGTTAACTCTGATGAAGATTAATTGAAATTCAGGCAGAGCAATGGCATGCACATTAAGAAATACAACTCACTCATCAAGAAATGATTTGCAATGTGTCATGATGTGTAAATGCTATCTCTGTTCATATGAAGCATGACAGTTAGTCACACTAAGTGCTTAGGGATATTGGCCTCTGATCAAGGTATATCCTCTAGTTACAAGGTGTGCACTGAATTAGAGTGCTCGTAAAATTTGTAGCATGAAAAATTGTTGAACAAATCTCAATATCTGAATATTGATGCTAAAATCAAATTGCTACAACCTTAGACAAAATTGTATGACTTCAAAATTGCTTGACTTCAATACTGATGCATGTAATTCCGAAAGAAGTCAATAAAGTTGATTGTGTAAGAGAAAGGGAGATTAAACAAGATAAATATGAGGGCTTGGTTCATTTTTATTAAACCATGGTTTTAGATATCAATATAGAATTTTATTGAAAAACTCTGCATACATCATGTTTAAACCATGCTGATCAATAAAATTCATTCATAAGCCCTTATAATGGAAGACTTTGAAATATTCTGATTTGGATTTATGAGAATGACATTTCCTTGAAAATCTGACTGAAATTCTTGTAGTTGAAGCCTCTTTAGAAATCTGCTAATTGAACCTCTTCTGCTCATTGACCTAAACTTGTCCTTGTTTGCCCCTGTGGTCTCCTTCTCATCTATCTCATAAGATTCCACTTATTGAGGGGGAGCTTCCATGTCATGCATCACTTGCATATCAATTGGCATCTATTCAGGGGAAGTTTTCATGTCATATGCATCATGCTGCATAGAAACTCTTAAAGGGGGAGAATTGTGATCTTGCATTTTGAAATCTCCATCTGCATATGCATTCTTACCCTCCCATGATTCATCTTGACTATATCAAAGGGGGAGATTTTTGTCAAAGGGGGAGATTGTTTTTTCAATTATAGGATGCTGGTTGCTTTAATTTCTCAAACTATTTTCTTTTTGATGAAGTCAAAGGGGGAGAATAGCTTAAGTCATCAGATGACTCACTGCGTAGTGTTGCCATCATCAAAAAGGGGGAGATTGTTGTGCCCCAGTGATTTTGATGATGGTTTTGATGATTGGTCTTTGAAGTGAGTTATTCACTGTGAGTCATCTAGCTGTGTCTTTTATATGCTCGATAAATTCATGTTTTATCATGTAAGTGAATGGAGTGCATATGGCTGTCAGATAACATGCTATACTTTAATTCTGTCTACACTCTCTCTGCATAGTCTCCACACCAATGCGTCAACTCAGTGTGCTGATGCGTCGACCCTTCAGTCATACTTGTCTCTGTTCTCACACCAGTGCGTCAACTCCTTGAGCTGATGCGTCGACGCTTCAGTTCAGGTTCTTCAAGTCTATACATTAGACTGTGGCAAAGTCTATTCATTCGTTTTGGTAACAAAGTCTGTATAGCCGTGTCATATACTCCTGAAGTCCATACATTGGTCCTCCTTCAAAGTCTGAACAGCCACTGGTCTAGAATCTGAGTCTGTACATCGTCTTGTGCCTTCAACGTTCAAAGCCTCAAGTCTTTACAACGTTACGTTCTCTTGACAAAGTCTGTACAGTGTCTCATATTGGCAAAGTTTGTACAGCGTGAAGTCTACACATTGGCTTCGCTCCATAAAGCCTATACATTGGCCACTGCTCTCCAGAGTCTGCACAATGGTCTTCACACCTGAAGTCTGTACATCCACAGTTAAACCTGAAGTCTGGACACTGGTTCAAATCCTTCTAAGTCTATACATTGGCTTCGTATCTGCAAGTCTATACACTGGACCTTGTTTTACCAAGTTTGTACACTCGCTGCACTGTTCAAGTCCATACACTGGCAGCTCTGCTTAAGTATATACATTCGTCTGAACTAAGTTCATTTTCCTCTATCTGTCTGCAGATGATTCAGGCCATCAAGACTTGGCACGTGATCCAAGAGGCTGAAATGCTGACACGTGGACACAACAGTTCAAATAATCAAGAAAGAAGCTCCTAGATTATTCTGATGATTCAGGCCATCAAGACTTGGCACGTGATCCAAGAGGCTGAAATGCTGACACGTGGACATAGCAGTTCAAACAATCAAGAAAGAAGCTCCCGGATTATTCTGGTGCGTCAACGCAGTGAGCAAGTAGCGTGGACGCAGCGGTTCAAGAATCCCTTATTGCAGCCTCTGGAGTACATTGGCAGCATCGACGCTGCAGCTCCATGCGTCAACGCAGCATGCTGAGAGCGTCGACGCAGCAGTTACAAAGGGAGAGCCAATGGGTTACTGGATTACTCTGGTGCGTCAACGCATTCATCAAGTGGCATCGACGCAGCAGTTTGATGGATCGACCAGGTTACCAGAGGGTGGACGCAGTTGCACAATGCGTCAACGCACTCCACACGAAACGTGAGAGCGCTGAAGCCATCTAAGTTCAGATGCTGGATCACCGATGCGTCAACGCAACAGTGGAGCAGCGTCGACGCAACTGTCAATAGGGCTAGGCTGGTTGCTCACTGGAACGCATCAATGCGTCAACGCCATGGGTTGGAAGCGTCAACGCAGCAGACTTGAGTTTTGCTGGTAGAATGTCTTTGAAGGCTGCGTCAACTCCTTTGAAGCAAGTGTGTTAACACC
This sequence comes from Amorphophallus konjac, assembly GCA_022559845.1. Lineage (NCBI taxonomy): Eukaryota > Viridiplantae > Streptophyta > Magnoliopsida > Alismatales > Araceae > Amorphophallus > Amorphophallus konjac. The sequence goes on from CM040127.1 coordinate 211,773,061, forward strand.
ACCTCACTCCAGTTGCTGAGCGTACTGATGAGGGGGCACGTGATCCGATGGGAAAAAGGGGCAGGATGCTGCCACGTGGTCCGAATTTCTAGGGTAGGAAATGTGGAAGCCACACGCGCCCAGTGTGCCTGCTGATGCTATATATACGAGTCTTCATCCTCTGTAGAAGACTGATCGAAGAAGAAGCTTGAAGAGCAGAAAGCCCTTCGATCCAGAAAAAGAGAAAAAAAAGAAAAAGAGAAGAAAAAGCAGAGTGGAGAGAAGCTGTCGATCCAGCACAAAAGAGGAAAGAAAAGAGAGAGAAGAGAAGAGAAGAGAGTGAGAGAAGAGAAGAGCAGAGAGTGAGAGATTAGAAGAAGCAGAAGAGAAAGAAGCTGTGAAGAAATAGTGAAATCGAGAGAAGAGGAGAGCAGCTGCCTGAAGATTAGTCTTCACTGGCCGTGGATCAAATCCAGGCCAGTCAGCTCTTTAAGAGCCACATTGTGCTTTACGTTTACAGCTTTCCGATGCTGTTATCTTATCTTTTGTTTTCTATTTTACATTTTCTTTCAAGCTGTTAGTCAGCGGTTTGCAAAGGAGGACTCCTCTGGACAGCAAGCTGTGTTGCTCAGCGGGCAGTGGAGGTTTCCACTGGACGGGTAAGCTGTAATCCCCAGCGGTTGCAGTGGTGGATTCCACTGGACGGCAAGCTGTGAGGCCCAGCGGTTGTAGGCTAAGCTGTATTGCCCAGCGGACGCAAGCTGTGTTGCGCAGCAGTAATCCACACTCGGGTTGAGTGTGGGGTGGATGTAGGTCTGCTGGACCGAACCACCTAAAAACCCCTTGTGCATTGTGGTTTGTTTTATTCTATTGTGGTTCCGCTAGATGAATGCATAGGGGCGCTCCATGTGTTTGGCTTTTGGTTGAGAAGAAGAGTTAATTAGTCTTCTTAGAATGTTTTAATTTGTCAAGAGAGCGAAACTCTAGTTGAGCGATTCTTTGTCTAAATCAGCCTAGTTAGCATTCTAGTGATCTCACTGTGTGCTTGTTTTGCTCTGCAACTGATTATTAGCTTTTAAGCTTGTCTAGTTTGTGAACTAGTAATTCTAGTGAGCATCATATTTTAATTGGGCGAAAGATTTTTAAAGGGCTATATTCATTCACCCCCCCTCTGAATACTGCACCGAACCCAACAGATCAAACATTGTTCACCAAGGTGAGTCATTCAGATATTCTTATCATTCAAATTTATGTGGATGACATTGTCTTTGGGTCAACTAACCCCAAATTGTGTGAGGAATTCTCTCAAATTATGACTAATGAGTTTGAAATGAGTTCAATAGGTGAGCTCAAACTATTTCTTGGACTGCATGTTACACAATCAAAGGATGGTACTTTCATCTCTCAGTCCAATTACATAAAGAATTTATTGAAGAAGTACAAAATGGACAACCTCAAGGAAATAGCTGCTCCAATGGGTACCTCAACCAGTTTGGATGAAGATCCTCAAGGTAAACCAGTGGACCAAAGGCTATATAGAGGTATGATCGGATCCCTTCTATATCTTACAGCATCTAGGCCTGACATTCAATTTTCAGTGTGTTTATGCTTTAGATTTCAAGTCCTAAAGAATCACATCTTAAATCTGTGAAGAGGATTTTTAGGTATTTACTAGGCACCCAAGAGCTAGGTCTTTGGTATCATGCTAAGTGTGAGTTAGAACTTCTAGCCTACACTGATGCAGACTATGCTGGGTGTCGAGTAGATAGAAAAAGTACTAGTGGCTATTGTCAATTCCTTGGTGGATGTCTAGTATCTTGGGCATCTAAGAAGCAACACACTGTAGCCTTGTCTACAGCTGAGGCTGAATATGTTGCAGCAGGTAATTGTGCTGCCCAAGTACTTTGGATCAAGCACCAACTAGATTATTATCAGATAAAATTGGAATGTATTCCAATCTTGTGTGATAATACTAGTGCTATATGCCCTGCTAAAAATCCTGTTCATCATTCTAAGACTAAGCATATAGAGATAAAACACCATTTTCTTAGAGATGTTGTAAATAAAAAGGAAATTGAAATGAACTTCATTGAAACTGAAAAACAAATTGCTGATATCTTTACTAAGCCTCTTGGGAATGAAAGGTTTAAATTTCTTAGAAGAGAACTTGGCTTGTGTAAATTTCAGCATAATGAATAAATTCTCTGATGGCTTGAATAAAATGTGTGAATGTTGAATGTAGCAACAGACTCATGATCATGCATGAAACTCATTTTTTTTCACTCATGATCATCACTGCATATCATTTAGTCATGAATGTGTCTAAACCACATGCATATCATTCATAATTTTTTATGACATAGTTTTCATTGCATATCATTCATCCATGACCTATGTCGAAGCTCTCTCTCATTTAATTCTTGCCATTCATTTGTAAAACTGCATGCATATAGACAAGGGGAGTCTTGTCAGAAATTCAGGGTGAACTGCTGCGTCGACGCTATCACGCTGTAGCGTTGACGCACTGGGTATTCCAGTGAACCATTAACTCTACCTTTTTTAACTGTTGCGTCGACGCTGCTCTACTGTGGCGTTGACGCAGTGAACTAGATCTGTGAATGCCTCTGCTCCTTATTCTGATGAGTTGACGCTGCAATAGTGTGGCGTCGACGCACTGATATTATCTCAGTGTTTTACATTGTTGCCTCTTCAACTGATGCGTGGACGCCTTGAACTCCCAACGTCGACCCTGTTCATTCATCCTTTGACTCTGAATGATTGAGTCTGACAATATGGCAATCTGTTAGTCAGTTCTGATTCCTAAGCAATAGAAAACAGACTTCTTCTCTTATAAGAATTTTAATTGCTTAAAGACTGACTTTGATGGTTTAAATTTTATAAACTTTAAAGTTTAAATATTGCAATCAGTAAATAAGAAAGCTGAAAATTTATAAAGCTCTCAACCCTTATCTTATTTCATGTCAGACAAAGCTAATCATATCTGAAATCTGAAAACTCATCTGAAATCATGTTAGAGAAGCTAAGTATGTGTATTGTCCTTAATCAAGTCATTCTGAAACAAATAAAGGACATCTAAGAAAGATATTGAAAAATATTAAAAATTAATTGAAAAATAACATTGGCAGAGCAATGACTGGTAAAATACTGAGAAACTAAGTGATCCATCAAAGAAATGGACTATACTTAAGTCATGAAGTGTATCAGTTATCTCTGTATAAATGATCAACAAAATGGGGTGGTTTCACTGAGTACCTGGTGGTAACTGGCGTCTGATAAACGTGTACCCTCACACAAAAAGGTGTAAATCAGTTCTATTGAGTTTGATCATGGCAGAATTGTGGCGCCCCATTCCCGCGATCCCGTATCGTGTCCGGGGACGTCACAGCGGATGTACGGAAGTGTTGTAGGCCGAATATTTGTAAGGCGCTAAAGGCCAGACCATCACATATTCCAAAAGAAACATAACCATGCCATTTCCATAAGATAAAACACTCATAATTTACATCGTATACAGAGTACTACATATCTCTATCCAAAAGTCATATTTACATTCATTATTCAAAGGAAAACTAAATCTATTTATTGTGCACAACGGAATCCAAACTAAACCCGGGATCATCCTCCGACCTACCGTCCGTTGGAGTCAAGACGCACACCGATCAATTTCCTGAAATGGTTAGGCAACGAAAGTGAGTCTAAAGACTCAGTAGGCATTAAAACCAATCACATGCTTATCATATACTAAACTGTACAAATCCATGATACATAAAGCTAAGCACAATTTCACTGGATTGTACATATACTATGAATGCGAAGGAAATATGAAATATAATAGAGCAACATAATTTTCATATTTATAAGCGAATGCGTATAACAAATCTTATCTGACTTACATATAAGTGGCATAATACATATCTTAGCTAAATCAGAGCTTATACAGATGAACTTATTTTCAGATCATATCAAAGTCATATATCAAATCTAAGCTTCATATTATTTGACAACATATATTGGACATGCATCCCGTCACTAAAAACAGTAGCAAACACATACCTAGGCATCCGTACGTCGACATAAAGATAAATGGTCTAAACGCTGGAGCCTGTCGGCCTTGATCAACTGCACAGGATCGGGAGTTAATACTCCACCATTCCCTAGATAATTTTCTTATTCTGGGTTCCGGATTTTTCAGAAGTCCGTTTGTCCTCGGAAATGGGCCTAATCCCGTAGCGGAAGCTAACTACGGTTTGTCGCCCCACACCTCCTTAAAGTGACACAGTCTATATGCTTAATCAAATTTTTATTCTTATTATGATGCTTATTACATAGTTGTCTCAATACTTAAAACTTGCCATTGAACTTTACAAAATAATTGGATCATATTTTAATATCAGGAATTAGATTTTAATCATAGGGTAGTGAGTCAAATTCATTAACTAAATAAATTACTATTATATAACATTCGAAAAGATTAGAGTAGAGAGAGAGTAGAGAGAGAAAGTAGAGGGAGAAAGTAGAAAGCGATTAGAGAGAAATTAGAGAGAGGTTAGAGAGAAAAATAATATTTTTACAGAATGGTAACTAAATAAATAACTGATTCTAAACATAGATCATTGGGTTAAATAAATCAATGACTTAAATTACATTTCAAACAAAATCAAATCAAAGAAATGTAAATAACAAATAACATGCACTCGGTTTATCATGCCTACCTTTAGAATAGACTTTTGAATTGACTTTGTATCTCACCCGAGCTTTCGTAAAAGTCTTTACGTAGGAAAAGATGATTTTTCCGTTCCAGATACGTGAAGAAGGGCGAAATTGTCCAAATAAGTTTCAAATCATCCGTCCAAACTTTTTATTAATTATTTATATTATTCTGATGCTGTATTATCTTCTCCGTTTATTAATAAAAGGATGAGAGTGGAAGAGAGATGAGAGAGAAAGTAGAGAGAGGAAGTAGAGAGAGAAAGTAGGGAGAGAAAGTAGAGAGAGAGTAGAGAGAGATATTTAAAGAGAGAAAAATAGAGAGAGAAAGTAGAGAGAAATTAGAGAGAGATATTTAAAGAGAAAAAGTAGAGAGAGAATTTAGAGAGAGAAAGTAGAGAGAGAAAGTAGATAGATAAAATAGATAGCAGAGAATAGAGAGAGAAAGTAGATAGAAAGAGAGAAAATAAAGAGATTAGAGAGAGAAAGTAAAGAGAGTGTAGAGAGAGAAAGTAGAGTAAGAAAATAGAGAGAGAAAAATAAAGAGAGTATAGAGAGAGAAAATAGAGAGAGTAAAGAGACTAGAGAGAGAAAGTAGAGGGAGAGGGTGGAGAGAGTAGAAAAGAAGAACTAAATGAAAATAGAAAAGAGAGAGAGATGTGTGTGTGTATGTGTGTGTGTGTGAGAGAGAGAGAGAGAGAGAGAGAGAGAGAGTGGGGAGGGGAGTGGGATACGATGGTGGAGGAGGAAGGGATGGATGAGGTATTTATAGGAGAGGGGGGTGAGAGGATAAGAAGGAAGGGGGAGGAGGAGGAGGAGGTGAGGATAAGGAGGGAGAGGATAAGAAGGAAGGGGGAGGAGGAGGAGGTGGTGAGGATAAGGAGGGAGGGAGAGACTTACGTGGGAAAGGGGGGGATATTTTGGAGGAAGCTTCCATAGAATGAGACGAATGAGACGAATGCAGAGGATAAGGGAGGGGTGAGGAAATTTTCACAAAAGTCCTATGAAATTTGACAATAACAAGTTCGTAAGATATCAGTTTATTCTATCATATATTTGGCCTATCAAATGTTAAAATTTGAAAAAGTATTCAACATGAAACTTGTAGATTTTTGAATTCTCTATCCAATGGACCTAATATTAACCCTATTCTGACATTCTTATAAAAAGTTATATATTATTAAACTGAGAGGTCTATTTAATTTACTTAATAAGGTTCGTTAAATAATATCGTTCAAGATATTAGACTTTAATTAAGGTAACATAAAATTTATATGGACTAACTATAAGATATTTAACTATCTTTATGTTTCGGACGAATTCGGGTGTTACAAATCTCTCCCCCTTAAATAAATTTCATCCTCAAAATTTAAAAATATACTCAATACGTACCGAATAGCTGCGGATATTTCTTCCGCATTTCATCTTCCATCTCCCAAGTAGCTTCTTCTGTTGAGATGCTTTTCCACAATATCTTCCCCAAAGGAATTATCTTCGTTCGCAGCACTTGTTCTTTTCGATCGAGAATGCGAACTGGTTTCTCCTCATATGTAAGATCTGGCTGAATTTCCAACTGCTCATACTCTATAATGTGCGATGAGTCTGGCATATATTTTCTTAACATAGACACATGGAATACATCATGAACTCCTGACAATGATGGTGGTAAAGCCAGCTGATATGTCACCTCACCAATCCTTCTTAAGATTTCAAATGGTCCAACATACCTCGGACTGAGTTTACCTTTCTTGCCAAATCTCATTACTCATCTAGTAGGTGAAACCTTCAGAAATACATGATCTCTGACAGTAAATTGTAGATCTCTCCTTCTTTGACCAACATAACTTTTCTGCCTACTCTGAGCAGTAAGTAATCTTTTTCTAATCAACTCAACATTTTCTACACAATCTTGTACAATTTGTGGTCCAATCAATCTCGCTCTCCAACCTCATCCCAACAAACAGGTGATCTACATGGTCTACCATATAATGCTTCGTATGGTGCCATTCCTATGCTTGCATGATGGCTGTTGTTATATGCAAACTCAATTAAGGCCAAAGGTTCATCCCAACTGCCTTTCCAGTCTAAACTGCACGCCCTCAACATATCTTCTAATGTTTGAATGGTTCTCTCTGATTGTCCATCTATTTGAGGGTGAAAAGTCGAACTAAATTTCAACTGTGTACCAAGCGCTTGTTGTAAACTCCTCTAAAATTTTGCAGTAAACCTTGGATCCCGATCTGAAATAATAGACACAGGTACACCATGAAGTCTCACAATCTCTCTGATATATAAATAGGCTAAATCCTCTAATGATTGTGTTTTTGTGATTGCCAGAAAATGGGCTGACTTAGTAAGCCTGTCAACAATTATCCAAATAGAATCATGTTTTCTCCTAGTCAATGGTAATCCCATCACAAAATCCATAGTGTGATATGCTCCCATTTCCACTGTGGAATTTCCATCAACTGTAATGGTCCTGCTGATCTTTGATGCTCTACTTTTACTTGTTGACAAGTAAGATATTTGCTGATAAAGTCTGCTATATCTTTCTTCATGCCAATCCACCAAAACTGTCTTTTCATGTTTTTATACATTTTTGTACTGCCTGGGTGAATAGAATATAGTGATTTATGTGCCTCAGTTAATAGGTCTTTCTTTGTTTCTTCATTCCGAGGTACACATAATCTTCCCTGAAATCTGATTGCCCCGTCTGCACTTTGAGTAAATCTCGGTGTGCTAATCAATTTTTGTAACTGCTGATCATTCAGTTGTGCTTGCACAATTCGCTCAACCATTGCAGACTGAATAGTTAGTTGGGCCAGAAATAAGTTTCTCCCTTTGTATATCGGAGAATACTCCACTACATCAGATGTCATTCTCCAAGTTTGGCGCAACTGGATTGCCATTAGCCTCTTCCTGCTGAGTGCATCTGCTACCACATTTACTTTTCCTGGGTGATAGTTCAAGGTGAAATCATAATCCTTCAAAAATTCAATCCACCGTCTTTGCCTTAAATTTAATTCTTTCTGAGAGAAAATATATTTTAAACTCTGATGGTCTGTAAATACTTCAAACAGCTCACCATACAAATAATGGCACCAAATCTTCAGAGCATGTACCACCGCTGCCAACTCCAAATCATGTGTTGGATAATTCATCTCATGAGTCTTTAATTGTCTGGATGCATAAGCTACTACTTTACCATTCTGCATCAGGACACATCCTAGTCCTTTTCTAGAGGCATCTGTATATATCACAAATCCTCCTGACCCATAAGGTAAAGTAAGCATTGGGGTTGTAGTTAACCTTATTTTTAATTCCTGAAAACTCATTTCACATTTATCTGACCATTCAGAAGGAACTCCTTTCCTAGTCAATTTGGTTATAGGAGCGCTCCTGCAATAGAAGAAAAACCTTCAATAAACCTGCGATAGTAACCCGCAAGACCCAAAAAGCTCATAATCTCACTGACATTCTTCGGCCTTTCCCAATGTAAAACTGCCTCAACCTTAGCTGGATCAACAGACACTCCATCACCAGAAATGATATGCCCTAAGAATTGAACCTTATCCAACCAGAATTCACATTTACTGAATTTCACATAGAGTTGATGTTTCCTTAAAGTTTCCAACACGATTCTCAAATGTTCTTGATGAGTTTCAACAGTAGGAGAATAGATCAACACATCATCAATAAACACCACTACAAATGTATCCATATATGGTTGAAAAACTCTATTCATCAAATCCATAAATGCTGCTGGTACATTAGTTAACCCAAATGGCATAACCAAAAATTCATAATGCCCATATCATGTTCTGAAAGCAGTTTTTGAGATATCTTCTTCTCTTATCCTTAGTTGATGGTATCCAGATCTGAGATCAATCTTTGAAAATACTGTGGCAGTTCGTAGCTGATCAAATAAATCAACAATCCTTGGCAAAGGGTACTTATTCTTAATGGTCACTTGATTCAACTTCCTATAGTCAATGCATAGTCTAAGCAACCCATCTTTCTTTCTAACAAATAAAACATGTGCGCCCCAATGGGATACACTTGGTCGAATAAACCTCTTACCTAGCAGTTCTTGTAATTATTTCTTTAATTCTGCCAATTCATCTGGTGCCATTCTGTAGGGAGGGATGGAAATTGGTAAAGTACCCGGTGAGAGTTCAATAGTGAACTCCACCTCTCGGTGTAGTGGCAAACCCGGAAGTTCATCAGGAAACACATCTGGAAATTCCCTGACAACATCAATATCTGAGGTGGTTTTCTTATTTTCATTAGAAGGAATAGCCACTATGCTAGCCAAATAACCTTGACATCCACTTCTAAGCAATTTCAAAGCTTTAAGTGCTGAAACTAGTGTTTTACTAGAACGGTGCCTTGGACATTGATAGTGAAATGCCTGCTCTCCAGGTTTTTGAAAAATTACTTTCTTTCCATGACAATCTAGAAGGGCAAAATTTGTATCTAACCAATCCATTCCTAAGATGATATCAAAATCAGTCATTTCCAGCAGATACACACATGCTGGCATAATCCTCCCCTGAATCACCACATCAATGCTAGGAATAACAGAAGTCGTTCTAGCTATCTCCCCAGTTGGTGTGTTAATGGACATCTCATCAGTGTTCACAATTTGTTTATCTTTCAATAATTCAGCAAATCTCAGAGAAATAAAGGAATGTGTAGCACCCGGATCAAATAAAACTTTTGCATGCATATCATCGATAAGAAGAATACCTTCAGCTACTGCATTGGCATCTCGGGTGTTTTCCCTTGTTAGTGCATATACTCTGGCTTGAACTCTCCGCTGCTGTTGTGGTTGCTGATCTTATCTTGGCCTTTTGGGACAATCCCTTATCATATGCCCTGTCTGACCACATGAAAAATATTTACCTGCAGCCCGCCAACATTCATTACCTCTATGCTGTATCCCGCACTGTTGACAAGCTGGCATATTATCTCTCTTAACTGGTTAAACTCTCTCTGGAAAAGTCATATTCCGCTTCTTATCTTTCCTCACAATTGAACCAAGATTACCCCTTTTTGCATTATCCCTTTGTCTTTCTACTAAGAATTCCTCATATTCAGTTTCTGCAATAAAAGTAGTCTTAAAAGCTGCTGCCATAGTTTGAGGTTCAAGGATTGCAACTCTACTTCTAATGTTACTTCTTAAACCTCTAACAAATTTCTTCACCCTTCTAAGCTCATCTGAACAAATACGAGGGGCATACTTTTCCAATTCAGTAAATTTTACTTCATAATCGGCAACTGGCATACCTCCTTGAGTCAGATTTAAAAATTCAACTTCTTTCTTGTCCTTCACATGCTGAGGGAGAAATTTTGCATGGAAGACATCAATAAATTCATTCCAGCTAATGTCAATCTCTCTACCTCTAAAAGTGGTTCTAAGTGCAGACCTCCACCACTCGTCCGCACGGTCCTTCAACATAAATGTAGCTAATATCACCTTATCTTGCTCTGCACATCTAATGGCCATGAAAATCTTCTCAATTTCTCTCACCCAGTTTTTCACAATCTCCGGGTGACTCTCCCCCTTAAAAGAAGGGGGACTCATATGTCTAAATTTCTCCATCAGGGTAGCGCCTGCTGCCCTATTCGGTTGTTCTTGCACACGGTTTTATAATTGGGCTTGCATCATTGCTTGAGTTTAGGCCTGTAATTGCATAGTCTGCACTAACCCTTAAAAAATTTGTGTGAACCCTCCTAAATCTGACACACCCTGAATTGGTAACGCGCCTTGCCCACCGGGAGCAAGCTCGCCATGAATTGTTTCCCCGACAACTCCTTGTGATGTCTCATTTGAGGGCGCAGACTCCTCGGGAGAAGTATTAACCTCAACCCTATCACTCCCAGCCATCTCCTGCGAGGGAGAACTAATCCGAATTAGTATGATTCTAGGTTTGACATCAAATTCTAAAATAAATTCCTACGATCTTGTGATATGGTATATAAATTCAGATGGCTGCAAATAATTTCAAGCCTCACAACCTTGCTCTGATACCACTCTCTGTGGCGCCCCGTTCCCACGATCCCGTATCATGTCCGAGGACGTCACAGCGGATGTACGGAAGTGTTGTGAGCCGAATATTTACAAGGCGCTAAAGGCCAAACCATCACATATTCCAAAAGAAACATAACCATGCCGTTTTCATAAGATAACACACTCATAATTTACATCGTATACAGAGTACTACATATCTCTATCCAAAAGTCATATTGACATTCATTATTCAAAGGAAACTAAATCTATTTATTCTGCACGGCGGAATCCAAACTAAACCTGGGATCATCCTCCGACCTACCGCCCGTCGGAGTCAAGACGCACACCGGTCAATTTCCTCAAATGGTTAGGCAACGAAAGTGAGTCTAAAGACTCAGTATGCATTAAAACCAATCACATGCTTATCATATACTAAACTGTGTAAATCCATGATACATAAAGCTAAGCACAATTTCACTGGATTGTACATATACTATGAATGCGAAGGAAATATGAAATATAATAGAGCAACATAATTTTCATATTTATAAGCGAATGCGTATAACAAATCTTATCTGACTTACATATAAGTGGCATAATACATATCTTAGTTAAATCAGAGCTTATACAGATGAACTTATTTTCAGATCATATCAAAGTCATATATCAAATCTGAGCTTCATATTATTTGGCAACATATATTGGACAGGCATCCCGTCACTAAAAGTAGTAGCAAACACATACCTAGGCATTCGTACGTCGACATAAAGATAAATGGTCTAAACGCTGGAGCCTGCCGGCCTTGATCAACTGCGCAGGATCGGGAGTTAATACTCCACCATTCCCTGGATAATTTTCTTATTCTGGGTTCCAGATTTTTCAGAAGTCCGTTTGTCCTCGGAAATTGGCCTAATCACGTAGCGGAAGCTAACTACGGTTTGTCGCCCCACACCTCCTTAAAGTGACACAGTCCATATGCTTAATCAAATTTTTATTCTTATTATGATGCTTATTACATAGTTGTCTCAATACTTAAAACTTGACATTGAACTTTACAAAATAATTGGATCATATTTTAATATCAGGAATTAGATTTTAATCATAGGGTAGTGAGTCAAATTCATTAACTAAATAAATTACTATTATATAACATTCGAAAAGATTAGAGTAGAGAGAGAGTAGAGAGAGAGTAGAGAGAGAAAGTAGAGGGAGAAAGTAGAAAGTGATTAGAGAGAAATTAGAGATAGATTAGAGAGAAAAATAATATTTTTACAGAATGGTAACTAAATAAATAACTGATTCTAAACATAGATCATTGGGTTAAATAAATCAATGACTTAAATAAATTTCAAACAAAATCAAATCAAAGAAATGTAAATAACAAATAACATGCACTCGGTTTATCATGCCTACCTTTAGAATAGACTTTTGAATTGACTTTGTATCTCACCCGAGCTTTCGTAAAAGTCTTTGCGTAGGAAAAGATGATTTTTCCGTTCCAGATACGTGAAGAAGGGCGAAATTGTCCAAATAAGTTTCAAATCATCCGTCCAAACTTTTTATTAATTATTTATATTATTCTGATGCTGTATTATCTTCTCCGTTTATTAATAAAAGGATGAGAGTGGAAGAGAGATGAGAGAGAAAGTAGAGAGAGGAAGTAGAGAGAGAAAATAGAGAGAGAGTAGAGAGAGAAGTAGAGAGAGATATTTAAAGAGAAAAAATTAGAGAGAGAAATTAGAGAGAGATATTTAAAGAGAAAAAGTAGAGAGAGAATTTAGAGAGAGAAAGTAGATAGAGAAAATAGATAGCAGAGAGAAAGTAGATAGAAAGAGAGAAAATAAAGAGATTAGAGAGAGAAAGTAGAGTAAGAAAATAGAGAGAGAGAGAGAAATAAAGAGAGTATAGAGAGAGAAAATAGAGAGAGTAAAGAGAGTAGAGGGAGAAAGTAGAGGGAGAGGGTGGAGAGAGTAGAAAAGAAGAAATAAATGAAAATAGAAAAGAGAGAGAGAGATGTGTGTGTGTGTGAGAGAGAGAGAGAGAGAGAGAGAGAGAGAGAGTGGGGAGGGGAGTGAGATACGATGGTGGAGGGGGAAGGGATGGATGAGGTATTCATAGGAGAGGGGGGTGAGAGGATAAGAAGGTAGGGGGAGGAGGAGGAGGAGGTGAGGATAAGGAGGGAGGGAGAGGCTTACGTGGGAAAGGGGGGGATATTTTGGGGGAAGCTTCCATAGGATGAGACGAATGAGACGAATGCAGAGGATAAGGGAGGGGTGAGGAAATTTTCACAAAAGTCCTATGAAATTTGACAATAACAAGTTCGTAAGATTTCAGTTTATTCTATCATATATTTGGCCTATCAAATGTTAAAATTTGAAAAAGTGTTCAACATGAAACTTGTAGATCTTTGAATTCTCTATTCAATGGACCTAATATTAACCCTATTCTGACATTCTTATAAAAAGTTACACATTATTAAACTGAGAGGTCTATTTAATTTACTTAATAAGGTTCGTTAAATAATATCGTTCAAGATATTAGACTTTAATTAAGGTAACATAAAATTTATATGGACTAACTATAAGATATTTAACTATCTTTAGGTTTCGGACGAATTCGGGTGTTACAAGAATGGTCCATCATGTTGAGTATCTAGGGGTATTGGCGTTTGATAAACGTATACCCTTACACAGAAAGACAAATGGCACCTGAATGCCCTTAATGAAATACAATGAAAAATGATGTTCCTTCAAAAGAAATTTCATGGATGTCAATTTGTTTAATCTCAATACATGACTTGGTATCTCTTAATCATTCTTTTCCGAGTCTATGAAAGTAAGATATTTTGAAACTGAATCTCTCATGCAAATGTGATTCTGGTTTATTGTTTTATCATGCACATAAAACTTATCCATTGATTGTAGTGCATGAACTCAAAATTTATAACCTTTAAACCAGAATTCTATCTGAAAGTAGTTTCTAAATTCATATGACTGAAGACTCCGTGCTTTAGAATACTTATTCCTGAACTTCTTGTTCAGAATGCCAATCAGATGATCTCTCTTGTTCCTTCCCTTGTAATCACTTTCCCTCCTCTTTGTTGATGGCAAAGGGGGAGAATATTATCTTGTTTGATGAATTCTGAATTCATTCCAAGGGAAGTGTATGCATCATGTTATGACAAAGGGGGAGATTTTGTTAGCAGGGAGTTGCTTACATTTCTAGCATGCATTCATAGCATCTGCATGATAAATCTGAATAACAATTCATGTCTTTCATCAAAAATTCATCTGCATGACAGGTTATTGCTATTCTATATGATAGGGGGTTGCCATCATCAAAAATGGGGAGATTGTTGTGACTCCTCTGTGTTGATGATGTTGACAATTACTTTATTTCATTGGCAACACCTTGTTTTGATTGATTGGCAACTATTTATATTTTGATGAAATTGTTTTATCAGATTGTCTGTGTGTTCTATGCATTTCACAAGTCTACACACTGCACACACACACAAGTCTTCACACTCAGCATAGTCTAGACAGAAGTGGGTCGACCCCCTTCTTAGATGCGTCGACTCACCCAGAACACAAGTCTATACACTGTCCGTCTTATTTGGTGTCTCATGCAGCGTCAGCTCAGTAAGTCTATACATTGCATCGGTGCATTGCTTCCTCTGTGCATGTACTACATCAGTGCATCACAAGTCTATACATCCATTGCTTCAGTTCAATACCTGCTATGTGCATGCATTGCATCGGTGCATTGGTTCCTCTGTGTATATACTGCATCAGTGCATCCATCAGGCATACAGTCTATACATGATGAGGGCATCTCACGACACTCCCTCTAGCTCGGGTCGCCTGCACACTCTTGATGTGGATTGATTATGGCCTACACTTGTTATCTTCATTTCTCAAGTTTCATCTTATGTATTTTCCTTTTATTGAGTCCTATCTTTTGTATTTCCCTTTTATTGAGTCATGTGGTTCTAGTCCATTTCCCTTTTTATGCTTAATTGGGCCTTATTATCTTAGTTATGGGCCCATAGGATTGAGTCTAGGATATGCTCGGTTTTTTGTCTTATTGTCAGGGGCATTTTGGTCATGTAAAGAATGGTTGCCTATATATAGGCCCATCCCTCCTCATGTACTCAACTTTTGATGAATCAATTTGAATAGAAATATCTCCCACATCTCTCTCCCCCCACTAAATTTCTCCCCTTCTCTCTCTCTCTCTCTCTATCTCTTTTTCTCTCTCCCACAAGGAAAGGGGCGAACTTCTCCCTCTCTCCTCCCCCTCCCAATTACTCCCAACCCCCACCTACCTCCACTAACTCCCCACCACTCCCCATAACCCCTCTTTACTCCCCTCCTTGTCCCAAGGAAGTTCCACCAATCCAAGCCCCACCACCCAACTACCACCTACCCAACACCACTTCCTAAGCACCCCTTCCTCTCCCCAAAGTTGAAGGGGCTCTTCCCAAACCCAATTTCGAATTTCCCTCTCCCTAGGGCAGTGCCCTTCCATCTCCCCACCTCCCCAACCACCCAAGGTCGCCCCTCCCTTCCCCATCTAGCCCAAGTTCGCCCCCCTCTCTCCCTTGCTCTCTCCTTGCCCACCAAGAGCTCCACCTTCCCTCCACTCATCTCACAGCCCTCTCCAGCCATTTCACCCCCCAACCTTCATTCCCCTACAACTCTCACAACCCCTAAACACCCCACATCCCCCCTCCATAGCCATTAGACACACCTCCCACCTCTTACTCTCTTGGCCATCCCCTTCCCCACACCCTCTTCCTCTCCTCATTCTATCTCTGTTTCAGGCAGCAGAGTGGCAGCGACTTGCAGAGGCATCCACGAATGTCTCTCATAGATTCAGGTGGCAAGGCCTATATTGCTAGAATTGTCTGCGAGGTAGCTTTCCAACGGTGGTGGTCTCGCATCCATCCGAGTCTGGAGCTGTTCGTATTCGAGGATCTCGTCCAACTGCGCATTCTGTCCCTATCTGAAGACCTGAAGCTGAAAGCATAAGCTGCCACGGCCAGCTCGTGAAGGATCTGAGTGCCATTTTTGGAGGGCGGAAACTACGTCCAGTTAGCTTTCATCTCCAAGAAGAAGGACCTCATTCAGCCACCGGAGCTATCAGTTACCATTTTCTTCGCCGGAGTGTGCAGTCTGCCACCTGTGGGTCCAGGTTCGACCAGTCCCCACTTCTCCAGTCACCACTCTCTTCTCCGACCTCGGATTGTGGCCCCGTCAACTTCTGCTCAAAGCTACTCCGACCAAAATCGCGCCACCACCAGTTTCGTTCCATTTGGAGTTTGGGAGCATCCGCAGTGCCTTCTGCAACCTACTGCATCAGTCAGTGGCAGAGCGTTTCTATCCTGCTCCAATCGTCGGTCCGATCTGCCCCGCATTCCAGAGCTTCTGTAAAAATTCAGACATCATCCTATGTCAGTTGGGAAACTTTTGGCACTGGTTTCATCAAGTTTGGAGTTCTGTGGAGTCCGTGGCAGCGTCGTCATCGACACCCTGTCCAGCAAGCCTTAAGCTTGGCAGAACTGACGGAGTTCGGAAAGTCGGTCTTCTTTGCTTAATTCCCCCACCCCGATTGGCTGGATGAAGGCCCCTCCCTGCGTGGAGGTAGTTTTGGTTGTACTAAGCTTAATCCCTACCCCAAGATCACCCCTCCTACGAGAGGTGTAGTGTTGTACTTCTTTCACTTTCAGGTCAAGCGACACCGCCGCGGCGATCGGGTATATACCCTCGCCTCCCGGCGTGCCCTCGTCTCCGAGCGGGATCGGTGTTTTCACACCGATCAGGTGAGCCTCTGATACTACCCTTGATTGCCTTATTTTTGCGAGTTTAGTATTGCTTTGAATGCCCGTCGGACGGTGAGAAGAGAGCCCGTACTAGTATGCTACTTTGAAGGTGTCCACCGCGGACCGGGAGAGAGTGCCACCCGAACCCCACCCTGCGGGCCAGCCGCCCACTAAGTTGGGAATCCTAGGCCCTTTGAGGTCAGCCTAAGCCAACTAAGTGAATTAGAATCATTGGGTCTCACCCCGGACCCTTGCCATCATCCCCCGGCCCCGCCGGGTGATCGCGTGTGCCGTGAGAGTAAGACGCTATTGTGAGAATCATTGGAGTGCTTGTATGCTTGCGGGTCTAGGTCCTAGATTGCTCATTTCATGCTTAGTCATCCTTGGGCTGTTTCACATGAAGTGGTATCAGAGCAAGTTCACAACTTGTCTCTATCAAGTTGGTCCTAGGGCATGTTTATGCATTTAGAGTCCTCGATTGCATCTTTTGGTCCCTAGCATGGCCATCTCTTACCGACCTCACCAATCGATCCTCTCCATAAGTCCAAACCACCAAAGGATGCCTACCACTAACACACATAACCTTCCGGGCCATGTCTATTACCTCATGAAGGCCTTGACCCATGCCAATGAGCGGCTTGATAACATATCAGGTCGACTCAACCAACTTGGAGAAAATGGGCCCGCCCCAAAGACGGACGATAGAAGGGCATGTCCCCCACCTCCCATATTTGATGGAACTTAACCTATTGATTATTTAGATTGGGAAGTCTCGATTGACCATTACTTCACTTGGTATCCCATGTCCGAGGATGAGAAAGTCTGATTTGCCAAATTGCAACTTACCAAACGGGCCCACACTCATTGGTTGAAAATTGAAGGCTTAAGGATAATTAGAAGGGAAGCTCCCCTCACAACATGGGGGGACATGAAGGAACAACTTAGGGCTACATATATTTTCTCCTTCCATTCCGAACACCAAAGCCCAAAGAGCATTTCAACTCCTTCATTTCCCCTTGGCCAACCCAAGACCCTAATCACGCATTCCCCACCATTTCCCACCTCCCCTACTCCAACCGCAACATCTACATCCTACACCACAACCATATGTCCACATACCCAATTGGACCCCATGTCCACCCCTCCACCTAGGCCCATAATGGCCACCACCCCCAAACCAAACTCCCCTCACCCAACCCACCTTCCACTTCCCACCCCAATCCTACCCAAATTTAGGCCTCCACTACTTCCACTCCCAAGTCCAACCCACGTCCAACCTTGCTCACCTCCCCGGGTGCGCCATGCATCGACTAACACCAACCCATCCACCATAGACCTTCCTACCCCATTGTCCTTAGGAGTTGCCACCCACACACCCACCCAAGTGGAGAGGGATACCAATCCGGATCCACCTCCCAAAATCGAGGAAATCCAAGGGCCACACAACTCACCCACCACTCCTAGCCTAGCTCCTCAAGAGCTACACACCCTTCCCCATGACACCGTCACCATAGATAAGTCTGTCCTCCAATGGCTCAAGCGAGGCCTCACCATTCCTAGTTCACAACCAAGCCACCTACCCATGGGACATCAATCCCAAATCATTCCCACTCAGCCTCATGTCATTTATCAAACCTCCTATTGTGTAGAAGATTTGGGAGACTTAGTGGCCTACCTACATTGGCAAGTCCACTTGACCGATATGCTAGCCATGAGGCCGTCGGAGTCTAGCACCATTAGCCTAGCTTACCCCACCGTTGGCTCCATCACTTCCATCTACACCAATGGCCAATTTACAAGTGAGATCATACTCCTTCTTCCCATGGAGGAGGAACTCATCCTAGTCTACTCCCCAACCATTGAGATCCCAAGTGCTTTGATTGGCCAACCCATTAACAACCTTGGCCCAAATAATTTGGAGGAAGATGACTCACCATTTGAGGACCTTGAGAACATGGAGTACCCCTACCTAGATAACCCTTACCATGATCCCTTTAACCCCTTCCTAAGGGAGCCTAGATCTCCATGTAACCCACTCCCCCTATTCACCACCCCCCTCACCCTACCCAAATATCCCATGTTGACCCAAACTCCTCCCTTCCTAGAATCAGGTTACACCATGAGAGCCTTGACCATAGGCAACAAACACCTTGGGATTGATAAAGTGCCCCACCCCATAACCACCTTCTTAGACCCCTTCGACCCATTCACATGGACGTTCAAAAGTCATCCCACATCTATGCACATAGAAGTCACCTTTGGGATAAACATGCATGTGTCTAGGCCTACCATACCATTTGACATGATTCATAAGTCGGGTATATTCATTCACACCACCCACATGTCAAGTAGGCAGCATAAGTGGACCCTATTCGGATATATTGGCCCACCTTCATTCATCATGAGTCTTAAGCATGTGAGGAGCATACATGGATGTCCGGGTCCCCCGACACTTGTCACACCCATGCATAAAAGGATCATCTATGGATGTCCCGGCCCTCCTAAGACTGTCACAATCTTCATGGCATCAAAGTGTGATCGGTCTACATTTGGCTGCCCAGGTCCACCTTTGCACACCATTCGCTTCACACCAACATTGCATCATAGTGCATGGCATATGCATTCTCGCAAGCATATAGGAAAGAGCAATGAGGCTTACAAAAGGCGGGCAGATGCTCATCGGCGCCACAGCGAGTTCCAAGTGGGAGACTCGGTGATGGTGAGGACGGAGCGGCTCCTTCCGGGACCTACCTCCAAGTTGAGGGCACGGGGTTCGGGACCCTTTTGAGTTCTGAGATGACTTGGCAGTAATGCTTATGAGCTAGACCTACCTGAGGGTTTTGGGGTACACCCTACTTTCAATGTGGCGGACCTGGTACCCTACAAGGGCCCCGCGGTGGAACCCAGTGAGGAGCTCGAGCCTTTACCCCTCCTTGAGAGAGACACTCCCGGAGGGACTCCACTTTCTAGCTTGAGAGACCGACGAGAGCAGGTAGAGGCAATACTGGATGAGCAGAGTATCATTACTAGGCCCAAGGTGTATCAGTGCTACCTGGTTAGGTGGAAGAACCGTCCCCCGATAGAGGATACGTGGGTGAGTCGGGAGGATCTGCTGCGCTTGGACCCCGACATGCTGAAGCATTACGACAGCCAGGAGGACCCATACTCGACGGGGTCGAGTTCTCCCCACCCCAGGGGATTTGATGAGGGCATCTCACGACACTCCCTCTAGCTCGGGTCGCCTGCACACTCTTGATGTGGATTGATTATGGTCTACACTTGTTATCTTCATTTCCCAAGTTTCATCTTATGTATTTTCCTTTTATTGAGTCCTATCTTTTGTATTTCCCTTTTATTGAGTCATGTGGTTCTAGTCCATTTCCCTTGTTATGCTTAATTGGGCCTTATTATCTTAGTTATGGGCCCATAGGATTGAGTCTAGGATATGCTCGGTCTTTTGTCTTATTGTCAGGGGCATTTTGGTCATGTAAAGAATGGTTGTCTATATATAGGCCCATCCCTCCTCATGTACTCAACTTTTGATGAATCAATTTGAATAGAAATATCTCCCACATCTCTCTCCCCCCACTAAATTTCTCCCCTTCTCTCTCTATCTCCTTTTCTCTCTCCCACAAGGAAAGGGGCGAACTTCTCCCTCTCTCCTCCCCCTCCCAATTACTCCCAACCCCCACCTACCTCCACTAACTCCCCATCACTCCCCATAACCCCTCTTTACTCTCCTCCTTGTCCCAAGGAAGTTCCACCAATCCAAGCCCCACCACCCAACTACCACCTACCCAACACCACTTCCTAAGCACCCCTTCCTCTCCCCAATGTTGAAGGGGCTCTTCCCAAACCCAATTTCGAATTTCCCTCTCCCTAGGGCAGTGCCCTTCCATCCTCCCACCTCCCCAACCACCCAAGGTCGCCCCTCCCTTCCCCATCTAGCCCAAGTTCGCCCCCCTCTCTCCTTGGCTCTCTCCCTTCCCACCAAGAGCTCCACCTTCCCTCCACTCATCTCACAGCCCTCTCCAGCCATTTCACCCCCCAACCTTCATTCCCCTACAACTCTCACAACCCATAAACACCCCACATCCCCCCTCCATAGCCATTAGACACACCTCCCACCTCTTACTCTCTTGGCCATCCCCTTCCCCACACCATCTTCCTCTCCTCATTCTATCTCTGTTTCAGGCAGCAGAGTGGCAGCGACTTGCAGAGGCAGCCACGACCGTCTCTCAAAGATTCAGGTGGCAAGGCCTATATTTCTAGAATCTCCTGCGAGGTAGCTTTCCAACGGTGGTGGTCTCGCATCCATCTGAGTCCGGAGCTGTTCGTATTCGAGGATCTCGTCCAACTGCGCATTCTGTCCCTGCCTGAAGACCTGAAGCTGAACGCAGAAGCTGCCACGGCAAGCTCGTGAAGGATCTGAGTGCCATTTTTGGAGGGAAGAAACTACGTCCAGTTAGCTTTCATCTCCAAGAAGAAGGACCTCATTCGAACACCGGAGCTATCAGTTACCATTTTCTTCACCGGAGTGTGCAGTCTGCCACCTGTGGGTCCAGGTTCGACCAGTCCCCACTTCTCCGGTCACCACTCTCTTCTCCGACATCGGATTGTGGCCCCGTCAACTTATGCTCAAAGCTACTCCGATGACAATCGCGCCACCACCAGTTTCGTTCCATTTGGAGTTTGGGAACATTCGCAGTGCCTTCTACAACCTACTACATCAGTTCTGCATCAGTAAGTGGCAGAGCGTTGCTGTCCTGCTCCAGTCGCCGGTCCGATCAGCCCCGCGTTCCAGAGCTCCTGAAAAAATTCAGACATCATCGTCTGTCAGTTGGGAAACTTTTGGCACCAGTTTCATCAAGTTTGGAGTTCTGTGGAGTCCGTGGCAGCGTCGTCATCGACACCCTGTCCAGCGAGCCTGAAGCTTGGCAGAACCGGCGGAGTTCGGAAAGTCGGTCTTCTTTGCTTAATTCCCCCACCCCGATTGGCCGGCTGAAGGCCCCTCCCTGCGTGGAGGTAGTTTTGGTTGTACTAAGCTTAATCCCTACCCCAAGATCACCCCTCCTGTGAGAGGTGTAGTGTTGTACTTCTTTCACTTTCAGGTCAAGCGACACCGCCGCGGCGATCGGGTATATACCCTCGCCTCCCGGCGCGCCCTCGTCTCCGAGCGGGATCGGTATTTTCACACCGATCAGGTGAGCCTCTGATACTACCCTTGATTGCCTTATTTCTGCGAGTTTAGTATTGCTTTGAATGCCCGTCGGACGGTGAGAAGAGAGCCCGTACTAGTATGCTACTTTGAAGGTGTCCACCGCGGACCGGGAGAGAGTGCCACCCGAACCCCGCCCTGTGGGCCAGCCGCCCACTAAGTTGGGAATCCTAGGCCCTTTGAGATCAGCCTAAGCCAACTAAGTCAATTAGAATCATTGGGTCTCGCCCCGGACCCTTGCTGTCACGCCCCGAACAAGGCGGAAATATCGGGACGTACAGTTAGGGACACGCTGGCAAGAGAGAGAACTAATCTAAAATAATACACAAGTGCTACAAGATGGAAATACTAAATGATCATTAACAAACCACAACTGATACAATAACCTCAAGTTCAACTTAATACAACTGGAATAATCAACCACTAAAACTCAATAACATGACTGAGACTAAAAGCTCTCCAAAACACAACTAAAAGTAAGATAACACACTACTAACACACTAGAACTGATACACTCAAGACATCACTCCTGCCCTTCCCCATCGGTAAGTGCATCACCTGAATAGCCTGGAAAAGGGGGAAAACACAACTATGAGTTGACGCTCAGTAGGAAATAACAGACAGGTATAAGTGATTAGCAGTTTAATTACATTTTAAAATGTCATGCTACAACTGATAAAAACAATAAAAAGATAACGATGATATCACGAAACAAAATTCAAAGATCTTGCAAGGTCAAGAAATATAATGACTAGAATGGTAAGACAAGAATTTACTACAGGAGATAACGATAAAAAATTGGCCATATCAAGATAATTCAAGTCATGTCAAGCACGTATGTAATTTCATTTCCACGTCCAAGTAATCAGCAAGTAAAGTAACAACAAGTAGAGTATAGAACAGTGAAGAGTGGAAAGTGAAAAGTAGTAGAAAGTAATGTAGAGAGTAGTGGACAGTCCTAGATTTAACACATGTCAAGTACTGGTGCCAAATGCCACACCTAGTCATTCACCTCCCCGGGGGTACACGTAGTGTTCGGGCGCTCTTCCCAGGACTAGACCGAGCCCTTAATTGTTTGCCAGGCATTGATTTCTTTGGATCAAAGATCCCACGAATCTAGACTTCCACAGTTTATGGCCAGAATTCCAAGGTTTAAACTAAGTAGCAATAACAACTTCAAGTAGGAAAGAGATTCATTTCCAGAATTTCAAGGTAAGTATAATCATCAAGGAGATCGAAACCAAGTCACAACGAGAGTTAATCGTGCTGCGCTACTGTAAAACAGCAGCAATCAAACAAGCTAATCAACATTTTAATCCTAATCACCATGTTAAGATACCATGATTAACCATTATCATTTGTATTAGCCAAAGTGCCAACAAGCTAGAACAAGTTGTCGAGATAAAGAACAAGCTCTCACAGCGGTGAAATAGAATGCATTCTCCGGGGTTTTAGTTACACCATTAATCATTAATTATGTGAGTTTCTATTTAACCAATGTAAGTGTTGTAATGGAGATAGTAAACATCGTGTTTTGTACTATGTTTGCAAGAAAGGACCAATGCAAATTTGAAATCAAGGGGGATACATGAATAGGTCAATTGTTCTTCAAAAATATAATTTCAGTGGGTCTAAGTTAAATGGGTTGATTCCCCACTGATTCGGATCCATCTTCGGGTCGAAAAATGATAAAAATCGGGTTTCTGGTGTACGGGTCAACCCCTGGGGTCGACCCCTGAAAAATTGGGGTCTGGAAGCTGAATGGGTCGACCCCTGGGGTCGACCCCAGCAATTTCTGAAGATGGGTCGACCCCTGGGGTCGACCCCCACCATTTCCTTCAGATGGGTCGACCCCTGGGGTC
Organism: Amorphophallus konjac; assembly: GCA_022559845.1. Lineage (NCBI taxonomy): Eukaryota > Viridiplantae > Streptophyta > Magnoliopsida > Alismatales > Araceae > Amorphophallus > Amorphophallus konjac. Next base: position 211,796,685 of record CM040127.1, read on the forward strand.
GACCCCTACATTCCTGTGCAATGGGTCAACCCCTGGGGTCGACCCCCATGCAGGGAGCTAGATGGGTCGATCCTTGGGGTCGATCCCCATGCAGGAATAGGAGGGGACGACCCCTGGGGTCGACCCTCGGGCCTGCAGGGTTGCCCAGAAAACGGGTCGACCCCTGGGGTCGACCCCTGCAAGAACAGCAGCGGTCTGCACTTCCGGAAAACGTGAAATCTCACCCAATTGAGGTCCAATTGAGTTGAAATCAAAACCACATGATCTAGGAATGTTAATAGACAATCTAGGGTCATAAAACTATAATTTTGAAACACGAATTGTTACAGAAATTGATTGAATCTCAACTTATATATAATAAATTCATGAAAACCCTAGTTCTTGACCCACTTCTACTAAATCATGCAATTCTCTTAACATACACAACGGAATTTAGGGCTTTTGGTGTCAAAAGAAAGCTGACTCGATTATGAATCCAACCATGTATGGTATGCTACATGAAGATCAAGTTACAGGGCTCAAAATTAGCCCGAAATCAAGCTCTGACTTAAAGGAACACTATATGAAACATGTTCTAGATATGCTCTTACAAAAGTTCGAAATTCACGAAGCATGCTCAATAGAATTTGGGGCTTTTCTACGTTAAATGAAAGATAATAACATGCCGATTACTTCATGTAAGTTAATTAGAGTTTGGTTGTTAGATCCTACCTCAAATCGGAGAGAGAAAACTCAAACCCTAGGATGAAGAACACTTGGGCAGCACCTTAGAAAACCCGTGATAACTCACTCCACACCTGATAAAAATTGGGGCTTTCAGTCCCAATGGATAGATCTCGACGAGATGCACAACTTGCTATACTCATGATCAAAATTTGGTTGAGAATTCCTACCTCAATCGATGGATCAAAGAAGGATGAAGGGAAGCCAATGGCCTGCTGACCCACCTCCACAAATCGAGCTAGACCTCCCCAGATCTGAAACTTCAGCGAACCCCACAGCAGCCAAATGAAAGAAGACTCGTAGGGCTTCATTTTGATAGCTCATAGAGCTTCTGGAGCCTTCGGAGTTGGGAGTATTCGCTGCTGCAAGCTACGTGTTTAGAAACGGCGCCGAAATCCTTGACTTGACCAAACTATGTCGGCAGCACGTTTTGGGGCTAGGTTTTCCTCAAATTGATTGAGGGTAAATGTTCCTTACATTGTGGCCTTCCATTTGCCACTGATTTCAGTTCATTTGGTTGAGTATTCAGGTCGAATTTCGTGTTTTAATCTAAGGGTTAGGTATAGGTCAAAAGTGTGCACTTTTGGGTTTAAACTCTAAATAGATCTTACCACGGATTTACAATGGCTTAATGCCAGAAGGAAAAGTTGTTATCTACCTCGACCTTAACATATTTACTATTTTTACAGATTTTTCTAAGGTAGTCGAATTTTCACTCATACTATTTCTAACGAATTAAATATTAATAAATCTGAAATTCAATTATTAATTCAATAAAATTCTATTCTCAATTAATAAAAGCTAAATAAGAAATATTGGGCTCAATTAAATAGTTTGGGGTCTTACACCCTCCCCTACTTAAAGGAATTTGGTCCTCCAAATTCACTGCACTAAAACTGAGAGTAGAAAAAGATCGCTCACCTAGAATAGATCGGGATACCGCTTTCGCATAGTCTCTTCAGACTCCCATGTAGCTTCTTCGGTCCCACGCCGACTCCACTGAATCTTGACCATCGGTATCGAACGATTCCGGAGTTGCTGTTGCTTCCGGTCTAGAATCTTGACAGGTCTTTCCTCATAGGTCAAATCTTCCTTCAGTTCAAAATCCACTTGCTGAATGATATGAGTGGGATCGTACACATATTTCCGCAACATAGACACATGGAAAATATTGTGTACGCCAGACAAATGCGGTGGTAAAGCTAGTCTGTATGCCACCTCTCCCACTCTATCTAGAATCTCAAATGGACCAATGTACCTCGGACTCAGCTTGCCATGAATGCCAAATCTTCGGATCCCTCTCGTCGGAGAGACCTTTAAGAACACATGCTCGCCAACCTGAAATTCCAATGCTCTTCTCCTGTTGTCGGCATAACTCTTCTGTCTTGACTGGGCTACTTGTAACCGGTCTCGGATAACACGGATGTTTTGTGATGATTCCAAAACAAGATCTGGTCCAAGCCACTGTTTCTCACCTACCTCGTCCCAACACAACGGGGAACGACAACTTCTACCATATAGTGCTTCAAAAGGAGCCATCTGAATACTAGACTGATAGCTGTTATTGTAGGCGAATTCAATTAATGCCAAATGCTCACTCTAATTACCACCGAAATCAATCATGCAAGCTCGCTGCATATCTTCCACTATCTGATTGGTTCTTTCAGTCTGTCCATCTGTCTGTGGATGAAAAGTAGTACTAAAATTCAGACGAGTACCCAAAGACTCTTGCAGTCCCCTCCAGAAATGTGAAGTAAATCTGGGGTCTCGATCAGATATTATATTCACTAGGATACCATGCAATCTCACCACTTCCTTTATATACAAGGCAGCCAATACATCAATCGTCCACTTGGACTTAATTGGTAAGAAATGAGCCGACTTTGTCAATCGATCGACAATCACCCATATCGCATCAAATCCACCACGAGTCCTAGGTAGACCCATAATGAAATCCATGCCAATGCTTTCCCACTTCCATTGGGGTATGTCGAGTGGTTTCAATTTCCCTGCTGGTCTGAAATGTTCGGCCTTAACTTGCTGACATACCAAACATCTACTCACAAAATCTGCAACTTCTCTTTTCATATTCGGCCACCAAAAGGACCTTTTCAAATCTCGGTACATCTTAGTGCCTCCAGGATGAATGGTATATCTGGATCTATGAGCTTCCTCAAGAATTTTGTTCTTTATTGTAGCCTCATCCGGAACACAAGTTCTGCCTTTAAATAATAATCTACCATCATCGGTCAACATAAAGACAGGTCTGCTGCTCAAGCTTCCCTTGATCTCTACCAACTCGGGATCATTATCTTGCAAGGACTTGATCTCTATCAATAATTCAGGTTTAAGTTGAATCTGAGCAATCAAGACCCGATCATTGTCGATATTAAGATCCAGACTAGATAATTGTTCCAACAATCTCCATTCTTGTAACATGAGACTTGACAATCTAGCTACCGGCTTCCGGCTTAATGCATCTGCCACAACAATACCTTTGCCAGGATGATACTCAATCGAGAAGTCGAAGTCTTTCAAGTACTCCAACCATCTCCGCTGCCTCATGTTGAGTTCCTTCTGAGAAAATAAATACTTCAAACTCTTATGATCTGAAAACACTGTGAAGGTTTCTCCATATAAGTAATGCCTCCATATCTTCAAAGCAAACACGACTGCAGCAAGTTCCAAATCATGAACAAGATAATTATCTTCGTGCTTCCTCAACTGCCTAGAGGAATAGGCAATCACCTTCCCATGCTGCATGAGTACACAGCCTAAGCCAATACCTGAAGCATCAGTATAAACAACAAATCCTCCTTCACCAGAAGGTAAAGCCAAAACAGGTGCAGTAGTCAAACACTCCTTCAGAGTCTGAAAGATTCGTTGACAATCATCTGACCAATCAAACTTATTTTCCTTGCGGGTTAATCTTGTCATAGGTACCGCAATCTTAGAGAAATCTTGAATAAATCTTCGGTAATAGCCTGCCAGGCCTAGGAAACTTCTAACTTCTGTCACACTGGTAGGCTGTTCCCAATTCTTCACTGCCTCAACCTTCGAAGGATCAACAGAAATACCGTTCTTCGTAATGATATGTCCTAGAAAGGACACCTCTTGCAGCCAGAATTCACACTTACTGAACTTAGCATATAGTTGATGATCTCTCAACAATTACAATGCCATTCTCAGATGTTCAGCATGTTCCTCCTCATTCTTAGAATAAATCAGGATGTCATCAATAAAGACCACAACCCATTGATCAAGATAGGGCCGAAATGCATCGTTCATCAACTGCATGAAAGCCGCTGGTGCATTCGTTAGACCAAAAGGCATAACGACAAACTCAAAATGACCATACCTGCTGCGGAAAGCCGTTTTATGAATATCCTCTTCCTTAATCCGCAACTGGTGATATCCAGATCGAAGATCGATCTTAGAGAAATATTGAGCTCCCGCTATCTGGTCAAATAACTCGTCAATCCTCGGCAAGGGATATTTGTTCTTGACAGTCTGCTGGTTTAATTGCCGATAATCAATGCACAGCCTCATCGAACCATCTTTCTTCCTGACAAATAGTACAGGGGCTCCCCACGGAGAAGTACTAGGACGAATAAAACCCTTCTCAAGTAATTCCATCAGTTGCTGCTTCAGTTCCCTCAGTTCCGCAGGAGACATACGATAAGGAGCCTTAGAAATAGGAGATGTGCCAGGAATAAGATCAATAGAAAAGATAACTTCCCGCTCAGGCGGAAGTCCTGGTAGTTCTTCTGGAAAGACATCAGGAAAATCTCGGACAACAGGAATGTCCTTGATCTCTATCTGCTGCTCAGGAGTTGCACAAACAAAGGCTAGAAAAGCCTCACACCCATGCCTCAAAAGCTTATCAGCTCGAAGAGCCGAGATGAGCGGTACGGAGTTATGGTGCTTGACTCCCGTAAAAGATAAACCAGAATGTCCAGTAAAAGTCACTGAGCTAGAACTACAGTGAACATTGGCCTCATACTTGGCCAACCAATCTACTCCTAGGATTACATCATAATCCTTCATGTCCATGCAGACCAAATCTGCTGGAAAGTTCTGTTCACCAATCATCACTTTACTAGAAGGATAGAAATACTGGATTGTTGATCTAGTGCCAATAGGGGTTGAAATCTCTAACGGAGTATTCATCAAAACAGGTTCCTCAGCTAATGACTTAGCAAATCTCTGTGAAATAAAAGAATGTGTTGCACTAGTATCAAAGAGAGCAAATGCGGGCTTATCGATTATAGTAAGGGTACCTTCGACGAGTCCGCCATCATCAGAAATCCTAGTTTCATCTGCATGTAAAGCTTGAAGCTTGCCTTGTGGTTTCTTGAAGACTAGAGGTTTTGCCGGTGTAGCTTGCTCCGATATGAGAGGACAATTGGGGATACGGTGCTCCTTGCTTCCACATCGCAAACAGGCGCCTAGCTTGCGCCAGCACTCCTCTATCTTTTGACCCGGACGATCACAATAGTTGCACACGCCCTTGAATGGAACAATAGGGCCAGGCTTCTTGTCTTCATGCCTCGGCATCTTGCCCTTCCACGATCCGGACCCGCTCCACGAACCAGGTCCACTAACAGGCCTCTTCTTGGTATACCCGGGTTTGACACTCCCGGAACCCGTAGGTAATTCTTTCTTGGTGCCTTTCCCACGGATTCTCTCCGTCATTTCAAGAGTATCCTCCAGAACTTGCGCTTTCCTTACCACCTCAGAATACGTGGAAATCTCCATCGGTGCCAATTGGTTGATATAATGAAGCTTCAATCCATTGAGAAAGCGCTTCGCCTTCATCTTCTCGGTGGAAATGAGATGTGTAGCATATCGAGAAAGTCGTGCAAATTGAGCCTCATACTCTGCCACGGACAAACCTCGATGTTTCAGGGCCGTGAACTCTGCCGCTTTCTTCTCTTGCACTTTATCAGAAAAATACTTGCTGTTGAAGAATTCTTCGAACTCTTCCCACATAACTTGCCGATCACCGAGAGTTGCCTTGATAGAATCCCACCAAGTACGTGCATCATGTTACAGTTGAAATGTGGACAAAAGGACACGCTCCTGGTTGGTGCATTGCATAACTTCAAAGATTCTCCCCATCTCATCTAGCCAGTGCTCGGCTTGGTCAGGGTCGGTCGAACCAGCGAATCTAGGCGGATTCATCCCTCGGAAGTTCCGGTATAGATCACCGGTGCCATGCTGTGCCGCTCCTGCCTGAGCTACTTGCTGAAGGGCCTGAGTAAGGCCTTGAACCGTACGCTGCAGGTTCCTCCATTCAGCACGATCAGCTGCCATCTACATGAGAAATAGGTTACTTAGGTCCAATAAGATAGATAAAGCACGATTAAGGAATGAACTTAACCTAAGTTCTACCCAATCTCACAGGTCAGGTCTTAAACTTTCACAAGGTTAGGGATCTAGTGCACCTAGACACGACCAAAACTCGGTACCTGGCGGAGGTAATCGGTCCGAAGACCACTCGCGCAAGTGTGCGACCTTCCCGATAGGCGTAACCTAACGTTCGGACAACACCTTTTGATATACCGGTTATTGGGATGCAATGCAAGAAAACCTAAAACTTAGGGAACCTAGGAATGTGAAATCTAGGGCTCTGATACCAACTAAACTGTCACGCCCCGAACAAGGCGGAAATATCGGGACGTACAGTTAGGGACACGCTGGCAAGAGAGAGAACTAATCTAAAATAATACACAAGTGCTACAAGATAAAATACTAAATGATCATTAACAAACCACAACTCATACAATAACCTCAAGTTCAACTTAATGCAACTGGAATAATCAACCACTAAAACTCAATAACATGACTGAGACTAAAAGCTCTCCAAAACACAACTAAAAGTAAGATAACACACTAGAACTGATACACTCAAGACATCACTCCTGCCCTTCCCCATCGGTAAGTGCATCACCTGAACAGCCTGGAAAAGGGGGAAAACACAACTATGAGCTGACGCTCAGTAGGAAATAACAGACAGGTATAAGTGATTAGCAGTTTAATTACATTTTAAAATGTCATGCTACAAATGATAAAAATAATAAAAAGATAACGATGATATCACGAAACAAAATTCAAAGATCTTACAAGGTCAAGAAATATAATGACTAGAATCGTAAGACAAGAATTTACTACAGGAGATAACGATAAAAGTTGGCCATATCAAGATAATTCAAGTCATGTCAAGCACGTATGTAATTTCATTTCCACGTCCAAGTAATCAGCAAGTAAAGTAACAACAAGTAGAGTATAGAACAGTGAAGAGTGGAAAGTGAAAAGTAGTAGAAAGTAATGTAGAGAGTAGTGGACAGTCCTAGATTTAACACATGTCAAGTACTGGTGTCAAATGCCACACCTAGTCATTCACCTCCCCGGGGGTACACGTAGTGTTCGGGCGCTCTTCCCAGGACCAGACCGAGCCCTTAATTATTTGCCAGGCATTGATTTCTTTGGATCAAAGATCCCACGAATCTAGACTTCCACAGTTTATGGCCAGAATTCCAAGGTTTAAACTAAGTAGCAATAACAACTTCAAGTAGGAAAGAGATTCATTTCCAGAATTTCAAGGTAAGTATAATCATCAAGGAGATCGAAACCAAGTCACAACAAGAGTTAATCGTGCTGCGCTACTGTAAAACAGCAGCAATCAAACATGCTAATCAACATTTTAATCCTAATCACTAAGTTAAGATATCATGATTAATCATTATCATTTGTATTAGCCAAAGTGCCAACAAGCTAGAACAAGTTGTCGAGATAAAGAACAAGCTCTCACAGCGGTGAAATAGAATGCATTCTCCGGGGTTTTAGTTACACCATTAATCATTAATTATGTGAGTTTCTATTTAACCAATGTAAGTGTTGTAATGGAGATGGTAAACATCGTGTTTTGTACTATGTTTGCAAGAAAGGACCAATGCAAATTTGAAATCAAGGGGGGTACATGAATAGGTCAATTGTTCTTCAAAAATATAATTTCAGTGGGTCTAAGTTAAATGGGTTGATTCCCCACTGATTCGGATCCATCTTCGGGTCGAAAAATGATAAAAATCGGGTTTCTGGTGTACGGGTCGACCCCTGGGGTCGACCCCTGAAAAACTGGGGTCTGGAAGCTGAATGGGTCGACCCCTGGGGTCGACCCCAGCAATTTCTAAAGATGGGTCGACCCCTGGGGTCGACCCCTACATTCCTGTGCAATGGGTCGACCCCTGGGGTCGACCCCCATGCAGGGAGCTGGATGGGTCGACCCTTGGGGTCGACCCCCATGCAGGAACAGGAGGGGACGACCCCTGGGGTCGACCCTCGGGCCTGCAGGGTTGCCCAGAAAACGGGTCGACCCCTGGGGTCGACCCCTGCAAGAACAGTAGCGGTCTGCACTTCCGGAAAACGTGAAATCTCACCCAATTGAGGTCCAATTGAGTTGAAATCAAAACCACATGATCTAGGAATGTTAATAGACAATCTAGGGTCATAAAACTACAATTTTGAAACACGAATTGTTACAGAAATTGATTGAATCTCAACTTATATATGATAAATTCATGAAAACCCTAGTTCTTGACCCACTTCTACTAAATCATGCAATTCTCTTAACATACACAACGGAATTTAGGGCTTTTGGTGTCAAAAGAAAGCTGACTCGATTATGAATCCAACCATGTATGGTATGCTACATGAAGATCAAGTTACAGGGCTCAAAATTAGCCCGAAATCAAGCTCTAACTTAAAGGAACACTATATGAAACATGTTCTAGATATGCTCTTACAAAAATTCAAAATTCACGAGGCATGCTCAATGGAATTTGGGGCTTTCTACGTTAAATGAAAGATAATAACATGCCGATTACTTCATGTAAGTTAATTAGAGTTTGGTTGTTAGATCCTACCTCAAATCGGAGAGAGAAAACTCAAACCCTAGGATGAAGAACACTTGGGCAGCACCTTAGAAAACCCGTGATAACTCACTCCACACCTGATGAAAATTGGGGCTTTCAGTCTCAATGGATAGATCTCGACGAGATGCACAACTTGCTATACTCGTGATCAAAATTTGGTTGAGAATTCCTACCTCAATCGATGGATCAAAGAAGGATGAAGGGAAGCCAACGGCCTGCTGACCCACCTCCACAAATCGAGCTAGACCTCCCCAGATCTGAAACTTCAGCGAACCCCACAGCAGCCAAATGAAAGAAGACTCGTAGGGCTTCATTTTGATAGCTCATAGAGCTTCTGGAGCCTTCGGAGTTGGGAGTATTCGCTGCTGCAAGCTACGTGTTTAGAAACGGCGCCGAAATCCTTGACTTGACCAAACTATGTCGGCAGCACGTTTTGGGGCTAGGTTTTCCTCAAATTGATTGAGGGTAAATGTTCCTTACATTGTGGCCTTCCATTTGCCACTGATTTCAGTTCATTTGGTTGAGTATTTAGGTCGAATTTCGTGTTTTAATCTAAGGGTTAGGTATGGGTCAAAAGTGTGCACTTTTGGGTTTAAACTCTAAATAGATCTTACCACGGATTTACAATGGCTTAATGCCAGAAGGAAAAGTTGTTATCTACCTCGACCTTAACATATTTACTATTTTTACAGATTTTTCTAAGGTAGTCGAATTTTCACTCATACTATTTCTAACGAATTAAATATTAATAAATCCGAAATTCAATTATTAATTCAATAAAATTCTATTCTCAATTAATAAAAGCTAAATAAGAAATATTGGGCTCAATTAAATAATTTGGGGTCTTACACTTGCCATCATCCCCCGGCCCCGCCGGGTGATCGCGTGTGCCGTGAGAGTAAGACGCTATTGTGAGAATCATTGGAGTGCTTGTATGCTTGCGGGTCTAGGTCCTAGGTTGCTCATTTCATGCTTAGTCATCCTTGGGCTGTTTCATATCAATACACTAATGCATGTGAGGTACTGTCTGCACGATAACGTCTATACATTGCTGCATTGTTCGCACTGGCTAAGTCCATATATTCGTCAAGTCTATACAGCGTCATGCATCATTCTTCAAAGTCCATACACTGCACTGTTGCTTGCTCGAGGTGAAGTTTGTACATCCGTTAGTGAACTTCGAAGTCTATACACTGGGATCTTTACGTACGTTCAGTTCTGCAAGTCTGTACATCGTTGCTTTGCCAAAGTCTACACATTGTGAACCTTCAAGTCTGTACAGACTTTGCTTCGCTCAAGTCTGTACATCGTCCAGTTGTCTTTGGCAAGTCTTCACATCTTGAAGTCTATACACTCGATTGTCTTGCATTGCATCAAGTCTGTACAGCCTTTCCTTTGGCAAGTCTGTACATCGTTCATGAAGTCTGAACAATGAGCAAGCATGTACATCGGACTAGTCTGCATCGGCTAAGTCCATACATTGTCCAGTGCATTGAATGCATCATTCATGAAGTCTATACATCGAGTTGAATGCTGACTAAGTCTTCACATCGTCTGTCTTACTTAGAGTCTCATGCATAACATGAAGTCCGTACATCGCACAGCATTCAAGTCTACACATTGTGCATCATTTTAGTTGAAGCGTGTACATCGTGCATCTAGTGTTTCAAGTCTATATATTGTTGCACGTTGTGTCTATCTAAGTCTTCACAGTGTGTCTTCATACATTGAAGTCTGCACATTACTGCACGCTCATCAAGCCCATACACTGGCATGTCTTTACATTGCTTAGTCTATACATTGGCTGCTGAATATTTGTCAAAATCTGCACATTGCATTACACTTCAGCAAGTCTGTACAGCGGTTGCCTTCATATAAGAAGTATGTACATCGCACAGCACTGCATATATGAAGTATATACAGCAGAGTCTATACAATGCATTCGAGTTCACAAAGTCAATACAGTGAAGTCTATACAATGCATTACATCCCACAAAGTCTGTACAGGGTTTATACTTAAACTGATAATTCTATTTCGTCTATCTGACAGGGATTCTTTGCAGGGATTGATGACTTGGCTCGTGATCCAAGGAAGGACGAGGTGATCAGATGGTGACACGTGGAAGCAGCCCATCACAAGATGCTGCCATGTGGATGAAATTGCCTCGGATCTGGCGAATTCTTTGGGCGGGAAATGTGGAAGCCACGCACCCTTATCCAATCTGCTGCTGGTATATATAGGAGTCTTCTTCTTCAGGAGGAGACAGATCGAACAGTGGCAAAGTATATACAGAGAGAGTAAAAGTCTGAAGCAGCAGAGAGCCACCGATCCACAGAGTGAAGAAAAACAGAGAAGAAGAAAAAGAGAGAAGAGAAGATTGAGAGAGATGTGTTGAGAGAGTAAGATTGAGAGAGTTTTGTTTGAGAGCTTTTCTGATTGTATCTCAGACTCTTGGTTCAGATACCAGAGCTGAGCTTTGCTCATTCCGAGCTACATTCCCTGTTGGGTTTTCTATTTTCGTTTGCTTCTGTCTTTTATTTCTGAAATTATTTCTTCAAGCTGTAAGTCAGCTGTTAGCAGAGGTGTTGCCTCTGGACGGGTAAGCTGTAAACCCCAGCGGTTGCAGTGGAGGTCTCCACTGGACAGGTGAAGCTGTAATCCTCAGCAGGCGAGACTTGTCTCGGACAGGAAGCTGTGTTGCTCAGCGGTTTGTAGGCCAAGCTGTAGTGCCCAGCAGACGCAAGCTGTACTACACAGCAGTAAGCCATACTCGGTTGAGTGTGAGGTGGACGTAGGTCTCTGACCGAACCACCTAAAAATCTTGGGTGTCTTGTGTTTGTGAGATTGCTTGTGATCTACTGTGTGGTTGCTTGTGTCGACACTCTTCATAGTGTTCTTTCTATCATTCAACAGTTGTTTGTTTTAAATTTCGCATTATAGTTCAACTGAGTTTTAAATTAGGCAATAGATCTATTCACCCCCCTCTAGATCCACACTTCGTGGAGATAGACTGCGTCCATCTAACATAACATTGCCGACCTTTCCTTTCTTCTTTTGGAGCTCGGGGCATTCTCCTCGCATGTGCCCCACTTTCTTGCATTCATAGCAAATGATTTCGGCTGCCTTGGATGGTTCATTTCTTTGTCTTGGCTGCCTCTTCCCTTTCCTAAACTTCCCTCCAAATCTTCTTCTTTGGCGCAAGAATTGTCTCACTTTCCTTATCAGCATAGCAACTTCTTCATCGTCGGTGGTTCCCAACGATTCCTCTTGGCTCGAGATACTTTCAGGGAGTGCTTTTAAGGCGATTGGCCTTTTCTTCTTCGGATCCTCTTCCATCCTTTTGATCACATTGATCTCATAGGTCATTAATGACCCTATGAGTGCATCCACGGTGAGTGTTGTCAAATCCTTGGAGTCTTCTATCACTGTCACCTTGGTGTCCCAACTCGGTGACAGTGACCTCAACACCTTCCGCACCAATTCCTTGTCGGTGAACTCTCTTCCGAGTGACTTCAGTCCGTTGGTGATCTCCATAAGTCGTGTGAACATCTGGGAGATATCTTCTTCATCTTTCATTTTAAAGAGCTCGTAGTCACGGGTCAGCATATTCGCCTTTGTCTCCTTGACTTCTGTGGTACCTTCATAGATGAGCTTGAGCTTGTCCCACATTTCCTTGGCGCTACTGCACATGGAGACATGAGCATACTCGTTAGGGTGAATAGCACACTGAATTATATTCAAAGCATTAAAATTCACAGTGGCTTTCTTTATAGCATCATCATCCCACATATCCTCATCGGGATTTACAACATAAGGACCATTTCTAATAACAGTCCATATTTCATGACTTTGGGCTCTAAGAAATACGGTCATCATATTCTTCCAATATGGGTAATTACTCCCTTCGAAGAAGGGTGGCCGTTGAATTGAATGCCCTTCGGGCATCATCCCCTTGTTGAGGTTTTTGGCCATTCCTAACAGATCACTCTAAAACTACTAGGTTTTCTAAGAAGCAGAGCAGAGGCTCTGATACCAATTGTTGGCCCGGTTTGGAGGCAATTGAGAGGGGGGTGAATTGATTGCCCACCCTTTTTGCAAATATAAAAACAACCCACACAAGACACAGATATGAGGAAAAAATCTAAGACAGAGGCTTGATTAAAACAACTAAAATTAAATCAAGCAAGCTCTCACAACTCTCCAGCGCACAGATATACTCACTCAGACAACAATATTTGGATGGACAGTTGTGAACACTCACGCCTCACCAACTCACACTCGTATAACAAACGAAAAAATAGATATCAACAACCACCAGACAATCAAACCACGGCACAGTATTTTTATGTTGTTCAGACGCACCAAGTGCCGTCCTACGTTCACCCCTCTCACCTCGAGAGGATTTCACTATAAACGCTACTCGACGGCAGCAACCACACACACACGGGCTCGACGGCCCACACACGCGGGTTCTCGTACGATGACGAGACAACCCACACACACTCGGAGCAAGCTCCGAAAATGTCTAGATAGAGAAATAGTATGAAACAAAATACAAGCCCAAATATGAGATGAAATTTCTAAGCACAAGATGACTAAGAAGATGATGAACAATATGAATCTTCCCCTATATCCTTCAACTAAAATTGGAGATATATGAAGTGTGGCTTAGAATGATGAAACCGATAGAAGAGGGAGCCAATATTTGAAGCTTCAGGCGCCCGAAGCAAGGATGAAGAGGACGCAGCCGCTGCCTCTCGACCTCTCAGCTCGGGCTCGTGATGGGACGTCTCTGGCGTTCCTTCCCTTCTCCTCCAGCAGACCACACACCGTTCCTCTCCTTCTTCCTACAAGATGAACACGTTAGAGCTCAAGAAGGATTGTTCGATCGGAAGGAAAGGGGCGGCTATATACAAGGGGATTTGATCCCCCAAATGACATAAAAGCCCACTCTAAACCCCCTTCATAACACATACAAAGAGTAATGGATGCCCTAAGGTCATTAGGGTAACAAAGCAAGTCAAATGGATCCATGGTAGATGGGTTCGTAGAGAATCCGGAAAACCCGATCGAAAGTTCAGAGAAAGTGTCGACCCATGGGGTCGACTCTTTTTCCTGAAGGTTCAACCAGAATATATATAAAAGCAAAACCGCAACACGAGTGTCGACCCATGGGGTCGACACTTCTTACGAAGTGTTCTAGACTGTTAAAAGAACAAAACATTCGTGATGAAAAGTGTCGACTCACGAGGTCGACACTTTTTCACGAACATTCTATTTTCACAGAAATAAACATACTTACCTGAAAGTGTCGACCTTCAGTGTCGACACTTTTTCACGAGAGTTTTGCCTTAGCAAAATAGCAGACTCCTGGTGAAAGTGTCGACCCCATAGGTCGACACTTTCTGCCAGCGTCCTATATTTCAACGCAAGGCAGAGACTTCACAAATAAGTGTCGACCCCATGGGTCGACACTTTTACTGACAGTAGCAAAACTTCAGTAAATGGAATTGAAACCTTCATCAATCATAGACAAGTATCACAATTGATCAAAGGAGTTCATACAACTTAGATAAACATGGTTAAGCATGAATTTTTACCCAGATCATTCCATTTAAACTTAGATCCAATTAGTACAAACATTCTCACCATTGGCCTTCAAATTGTGAGTGAAGTCTCACAATAAACCAAATAAACCTGTATTCTCCAGATTTAACCATTGCTCTTCCATCTACCTTGTGACCAACCTTCAAAAATGTTCTTGCCATTATTTGCAAGACAAATCCATATCGAACCTGCACAGCACATATTGCCATTAAACTCAATCTCAACCCAAGCAATGAAATTCTCATATCAATCCAGATGATGTAGATTAATCAAACCATCCATTCAATCTTTAACCAAAGCAACTCATTCAACCAAATTAGTCCAAGTCAGACTTTAGCGATATTGAGCATTTTGCTTGGTATAGCCAAATCAATCAAACACAGACTGAAATTCATCAATCTCATCATTCATCAAATATGTATTTCAATGTGAATCAACCACAACGAGAAGTCGTGACATTTCATACATGATCTCCATCAAAGCAGTCCGGGGAACAACAGTATGCCACGGGGGCTAAACGAATGCGCAGACGTAAATGAACCGACAAGAATGACAATCCATAATACGGGAGTGAGAAGTAATCCCGAACACGCAGTTCAAATTCATTCACCGTCCGGAATCCTCGGTACGCGACGGAGGGCATCGGTCCGAAGACCCCCTTCACGCATAGTGAGAGCTTCTGGTCAAAGCTAGTATGACCTTCGGTAGATCACCATTTGATATAACGGGGCCCAAGGTGATAACAAATATTCAGGAAGTATGCAGGTAGACAGGCAAGCAGGGAGGCAAAGATAGATGCGTTCAAGCATGAATGCATATATGAAAATAAGAAAGTAGGCTCAGTTGATTAATTTATTAATTTTGAAGATGATTATTGATTGATTTTTTTATTATAATGATGCATCAAATTCTTATGATGATTTATTATTATTATTATTGTCATTCCATTCAATGGTTCACAAATGTTAAGCTCATTAATCATTTATTGGAATATTCTATTGGGCTTTGATAATGGCTAAATATGAGGTTGATGCATGTATGAGGTGGCCAAAAATGGCGCGGGGCATTGTTGGGGTAAAACAGCGCGCCCTGGCCGCGCCGGATGGAGGCCAAAAGGGTTTGAATGATTTATGAGTGTGGGGCTAAAGCGGCGTGGGGGGTACCGCGCCAGAAAATGGCGTGCCGGATTAGGGGCGCACCGGATTAGCGCAGGTTTGGTTGATTTGGGCTATATGAGAAGCCAAATGATTTTTTTGAAATTTTTGATGTTAATTAGGAGTGTTAAAGAGTTAAGTTAGGTCCCAATTGCTCTGCAGACATGGTAAATCTAGACTTATGCGAGGTTCTTACTCAAGCATAGTCCAAAATAGACTTGTAGCTGAAAATCCATCATGATTGAGACTAAGTGTTCAGTAAAAAATTGGGCAGCACCTCCCCATGCCCATAGGGTTGCGGGGGGAAAGTGGAGACAGTCTTACAGCATCTGGGGTACGCTCCTTAAAGCCGAGAATGCCAAACGGTGACCGGCAGACTTCGATGGAGGGGAAACCCTGAGGGCTAACCTACGAGGGGCATCAACACTCCATGAGTCAAAATATTGTTTAGAGGGACGGCCGAAATGGGAAGGAAACCTCGAGGGCTGGCCTACGAGAGGTACCTTACCCACAGCCACCACCATTCCTGAGGGAATGTGGATTTAATATTGGGTCGAGGACCCATTTCTATGCACCTTCAGGGACTCGTTGTGCTCCACACCTCAGAGGGGTGGGATCCTACGACCGTATGGTGATTAGAGGAAAGATAGCGGAACGTTTGATGGGGAATGTCCCCCTCCCCGGTAGGTGGATCAATACTGACGGAGAAAACGTAGTATTCGCATTAAAATTCCGATGTCACCCACACGATAGGGGTGGGAAGCAGGTCACATTGGGCAGACCCTTCCCCAGCTATCTCAGGGTAAAGAGATCGCAATAATCCGTTGTGGGTTTGTTAAGCCATTGGCAGTAGATTAGATATGGAGGGGGGTTAGCTAATTAGCATTCAGAGGCCGGCCGTGAACATACGACTTGCAGAGATTGAAAGGGGCAATCACTCGAACAACTGGTGGGTAACATATAAGAGAATGATCACACCCAAAAAAGGACTTTATGCCCAGGCTGTTGGGACGACCCTATTCTCCCTAGTTCATGATTATGAACGGGGTGATGGTGACGGACCTATCCCGGAGATGAAGGGAGTTGCATACACACGTAAGCCTCTTGCAGGGGAGAACGCGATAAATACGCGGTGCATTCGAGACATTTGACCCACTGAGGAAAGAAAGCCCCGGGGAGGGGGGATGATATTGATGTAGCCCTTGGTTCATCCAGGGCGTGGGATCAATCAACGATGACAGACGGTATGGAAGCAGATGCAACATAGAAAACATGCGAACTCAAGCATTCACCCATATTCTCATTCTTACCCGGATGCCATCGTGTAGATAACAAAGGAAGGAAGAATAATAACACGAAACTCAAGCAAGCATGAGCTAACGCTATTGGCATTATCACACGAGCGCCGACCGCTTACATCTTCTCACCAGGGAAGAAGAGCGACTACATATAGCACTATAGAGAGCTAAGATGCTCAAGAGAAAGGACATGGGGAAGGGACTGCGGCCTCATGCCATCGCCCGTTTCATTACAAGACTCAGGACGCTGACAGAAGGGGGAGACAGGAGAAGGAAAACCAGACAATGACCCTAGCACCCACCTCTGCTATCTTCAGCTGAAAAAAATAGAGTATCGAAAAGGGCTCTCCTCTTCGCTTTCTTCCTCCCCAAGCTTTCTCTCTTCCTTCTATCTTCTCCTCGTATGCTCCTCTATTCTCTTCTCTCCCTCTTTTTTTTCCACACCTTCTTTGGTCGCAGAAGACTTGCTTATATGGACCAACGGCGTGACCTCACCCGGCGCGGAAATGGCCCGCCAGATAAGGGGTTCTCATTTTTGCACACCGAAAATGTGGATGCCAGAAAGGGTAGCGCACCGGATTAGGGCGTGCCGTCTTAATCGCATCTTTCATGTTCGTTTAACACGGGCCAGACGGTGGGCCCCGGAGTGGCTCCGAGAGTCATTGTGATCCTTCATCTCGCCATGGTCTTGCCAGAGTGAGTGTGAGGCGTCGATAAAGCTTTCAGGCCATTGAACGGCCGCTTTTGGAATCTCGTGCGTCTTCAGCTCAAACACGTGGATTTTCCACTAACACGGGTCTCGGCACTGTAGTTTGTGCTGTCGGCTCGGCTTAACTCGCCTTTGTAGCTTTCTTGGGGAGTGGGCCACCATCCGTGGTGCTTTCGCCTTGATTGGGTGGTCATCCGGTCGCTAATGGACCCAATTGCTGAGAAGATGTACCCATGCCGGGTTATCCGAGTCTTCTACCGATGGAGCCTTCGGTCCCTTGTTCTGAAGGGCCAAGGATGTTTTATCACCTCGGGAGGATTTTTCTTTTAGGTGGCGAGCCACCAGGTATACTCTTGTCCTTGGTCGGACAACGGATGTTGTTTGTGCGACACGATCGAGTCGATGCCGGTTCATTGGGCAGGCTTGTCGACACTGTCGATTTGTTGTGAGTTCTTCTTGATTCTCCTGAGGTGAAGTCCCTGGCGTTCATACTGGGTGACCTGAGACACTCGCAGCATGAGGAGGCTTCGGTGCATTGGTTTCTTTCGGCTTCTTCACTTCAGCGGCCGCATCATTTCTGTCATTTAGGCTTGGTCACTATCGAGCATATTTTGAGTGCCAACAAATGCCCCTCAGCTGCGGGTGTTGCGAGCAAGGCACGAGTGATGCAGGACCGGCGGATGAACTTCGACTGAGCAGATTATTCATCTGGCTGGCAGAGACCCAGAATGGCCCTTAAATCGGCGTGGTGGTTAATCCGACGCGACTAGGGGTCTTGGTTAATACGGTGTGCCTCTTCCTGGCGCGCCATTTAGAATGGGGGAGGGTTAATAGGGCGCGCTATTTAGCGCGCCAGATTAACCCAAGAGGGCACCCTTGGGTTTGAATTCGGGTAGGAGATGCAAAAATGACGCGCCCTTTTGGCGCGCCGGATTAAACACATCGAAGGCCCCCTATAACTTCCCTTCTTCTTCTCTTTCTTTCCAACTTCAGCTCAGTTGCAACTCAGTTTTCTCTCTCTTACTCCCCTCTTGAGCGCGGCTACGACAGTGGAGAGTGGTGAGTGGGGATTTGGGTGTTAACCCCTTATTTTCAGGCCCCGGGAGGCTCCTTGTAGGCTTGCCCTCGGAGCTATACCCCTGGGTGTCCTATTCGGCCCCGGTGTGACACCCACGGCCTTTTTCAGGGACTGTCACTTAGTGGACGAGTTCCCACTCCCTTCTTGCAAACTCCCGGGCTGGGGAGACTCTATCGGATTTTTGTCAGAAAGACTTTATCTTCAACAGCTGCTTGTTGACTTTGTTTGCTTTCTTTCGTATTTGCTTTTGATGTAGATACCATGGCATCTGGCTCTTCTTCCTCCTCCCGTGCTGTGGTGACGTGGAGGGATGTTCATTCTCTGGACAGAGGTCATGGCAAGCTGGCCATAGTGGCAGAGTCCTCTGATTCGGAGACCGAGACAGTGGACACTGATCGCCTACTGATCGTTGGGAGTGACTCTTTGAAGTATGATCGCCCCGACGGCTGCAGAGTAGATCATCCCAAGGACAAGCACTTGATATCTTTTCTGAAGTGGTTCAATCTCCAGGGAAAGTGGGATCTGTTCCTTGTTCGGAAGGTTGAGCAGGCGCTGCTTGTAGGGCGGGACAGTCTTACAGATTTTGTTGTGAGGGGAAGACCCATATATCTGCCTGGTGAACCCAGGAAGTAGGGTGTTGTGCTTGGACTCCAAGAGCTGTCCCCACAGGATGGGCTATTGACCGGGGCCCCTGAGTTTGTTCCTGCGAGGTGGAACGAGACTACGGGTCGCGTAGATCGGGAGAAGCCGTCTTTTGGTCTATTCTTGGCCTCGCTAAAGTGGGGGTACCGAGATGAGCCGTTCTTGTAAGATTGTTTAGCAGTTCGGTTCAAGCACCAGATTTTTGTGGGATGGTTTACTGATTTGAAGGCCACCGACGCCCATGCTTTCATGCCAGGAGCAATAGAATTTACAGATTTTGTCTTGCGACACTATGCACCTATCTTAATCAAGGCAGGTGTGTATCACAGCGTATATGCATCGAGATACCGCTATCCCATCTTAAAGGGTCTTTGCTACGGTATGATTGAGGTGTTCTGTCCGGAGTACAACACCTTTTACACCTCATAAGGAGAGACATCACTAGACCTTTGGAGTCTCTCATAGTTAAGCGGCCTCCCGATTGACGGTGAGCCGTGTGAGGAAGTCTACTGGCCAGATTGCCTGAAAGATCAGATGGATGGTGAAGGGCAATATTTGACTGGTTTTTCCTACCGCTATCTGATGAAGGCATATCGTAGCCTTTGCTGCTCCTCGTATGATGCCAAGGGGGTGTGGAAGCCTAGAGAGAAGAGGCGTGTGCGGATGGGCACATGGCTTCAACATTTCTTTAGAGGGGAGCAGAAATACACAGATTTCCCTACGGTAGTGCCGGCTCCTGTTCAACGGAAGAAAAGGGTTCGGCGATAGGCTGCTTTCCCCTCGACTTCGGAGGGAGGACAAATAGGAGGGCCCAACCCTAGGGGCATTGACACAATTACTCATTGTGCTGCGTTTTTGACTTATTGGATTTGCTCCTTCGCTCTCCCGCAAGGTGATGAGAGCATGATCAGGGCAGAGGCTATCTATCCTGCCTGCTTGATGGCCTGGGGCATGAAGCTCTCGCTTTGCCCGATCGTGCTATGTTTGATATATAAACTATTGGGAGACTTGCATCGCTCACGCCTTCCCACTAATCTTTGGGGGGTTGGCCCACTGCATTTCTTTAATGCCTGGGTCTACACTCTTTTCCCGGAGGCTGCTCCTCGGTCTCTTCAGTCAGTGCAGCTGGTTCCCAGGATGATAGAATTTGCCAGTGTTGAGCCGACCCGAGTGGCAGACCAGCTCTTTGCTATTCGTGGCAAACTGACAAAAGTTCCACTGGATTCCCCGGGGGTGCTGCACTTTTGGAGTCTGGCTGCACACTCTAGTCCATTGGTGAACAGGATGAGGGAGTGTCATCTCGGCGAGGTGGAGGAGTACGTTCAACCCATTTCTGACGCCAAGTGTACAAAGCCAATTTTAGAGTCAAAGCTGACTGATTGGGCGCTGTCCATAAGGCTGAGCATCCTGGTTTTCCGCAAGAGCGGCATTTTATGGCTGGAGCCTTACTACCCATTCAGATTCAGTCAAAATTTCGGTTATGACCAGCATATTCCTACCACCTCCACTCAGTTTGTGCTTCCGAACAGGGCCCGGGCTGGCCAAGTATCGAATGATGAAGCTCGCATATGGTGGGACTATTTTCATTGCCGAGAGGCGGCTTCATTCAGAGTTCCGGCCCCTGCACGCTTTCCCCGTGTAACTCCAGAATACATCAAATGGTGGAATGCATGCACGGGCTTCTATAGGAACTCGAGGAGAGAATGTTGGGACGTTGTAGAGTGTAAATTCCTGGATTCCCAGTTGGTGCCTGCTCTAGATATCGACCCGGCTTACTTGAAGAGGTTGAAATCTCGGACGAACATTGCAGTGGCGAGCTATCTGGAGGTGCGCAAAGCTGCCAAGCAACGTTCATCCAAGATCGAACCGAAACTGCTGGAGATCAGCAAGGATGGTTTCTTGAAGACACTTCACGGCCTATGCCATGTGAGCGGCGAGCGACTGATCCTCCAACAGATTCCTTTGCCAGTGGAGGAGCCGATGCCTTCTGCAGCTTCTTGGTGTCTTGAGAATGATCAGCTTTATCCCTACAGGACTTTTATCAGGAGAGAAGACCGACGGCCGGCGCTTTACGAAGGCACTCCTTGGTTGTTCGCATTGATGCGCTCTCATGGACTTTCAGTGGGTGGCCCTAGTGAAAACATATTGGGCCAATCCATTCTCCTTTCTTTCAAGTATGTCGACGGATGGGGGCTAAACCACCTCAGCCTATATTATCATCTATCTTCACGCAGCCATGCAGACCTTGCGTTGTTGGCCAAACAGTGCGAGGTGATAGGGGACATATGCTGGTTGATTCGCGAAGCCGCCTCTAGGGACAAGGAGCCTTCACTGTTCTACTGGCCACTTTCTCCTTTTTATACAGGACCAACAAGTATCTTTCTTTTTCTTGTCTTTAGCTTTGGGTTTCCCCGTTCGCTATTGTATATGTCACCTCTTTTCTTTCACCTTCGCATATGCACAGTTCGGCTCTCTTCGGAGTAGACCAGACATTTTAGGGAGCTGATAATAAAAGCTCATAAGCCGATGTATTTTGAAGTTCCGAAAGCTGCCCCGACCATGACACCGCTTCCTCCAGGTGATTCACGAAAGCAGACGAGGTCCCAAGTCCGGGAAGCAGTTACTCGAGCGAAGTGGGCCCGTCGGAAGAAGACTGTAGACCCAGCACCAACGGTTGTCCTTTTGAGTGTGGTCTCCTTTGAAGAATTCGAGGTTTCCCATCTCTTAGCTCACGTAACCCGAGATATACCTCTCATCCTATGCCCCGCCATCACCTTGGCAACATAGGTCAATTCTTATTCTTGCAAATGCAGCTGCTTCGTCTGCAATGGCCGCGCAAGCGGCTGCCACCTCTGCGGGAGCCGAAGAGAGAGAGGATGTGGTGCAGCTAGATCTGCCCTCCCCCACTCCCAATCACGAGATAGAAGGTGATTAATGGTCTATCTGGTTATAGATTTCTATAGTTTATTATCCCCCGGGTTCACATGGGTGCTCCCCTTTTCTCAGCTTCAGTCGAGATTCAACCACCTTCTCCCCCTATCGTGGAATCAACCGAGGGAGCTTCTACGGAGCAAGAGGTAATTTTAGGGAGTCAATTTACTCCTGAAGCTCGCTCGCCTGTCATCCTCGTCACAGAGTTGGCTGAGTAGGCTCTCATTGAGCAAGAGGCTCCGGCAAGAGGCCTCTCAAGTGAAGGACCATCTGCTTCGAGAGAGAAAGAACCGATGTTGGTTCAAAGCTCATCCTCATCGGAGTAGGTGGACTATGGCAGAGGCTTGAGTGACGAGGATTTCCCCTTGATGGGAACAGAGGCCGAGGATGCCGAGGTGTCTTCCGCCTACGAGAGCGACTTCACGACTTTTAGTCCTCCACGGCTAATGTGGAGTAGCTTTGGGCCGCCGGGTCCTTCGGTGGGAGAAAGGTCAGAGGCGACGGAGATGGTAGCTCCTGCTGCCGCAGACTTGAGCTTAATGTTGGCTGAGGTAAAAGTTGCATTTTTAGTCTCGTGCTTATTCTCGTCTGGCCATCATGCTGGCCTTCTGAGATCCTTATGTTCTCTTTCTCTTGCAGGCTTCTGCTAGTCAGGCCGAGGTCACCTTGCCGGTGATCACCATGAAGATACCTCTGCCGCCTCTCTGTACAGATCCGCCATTGTTCCCGCCGGTTTTGAGGCCCATAGCCCTGCGGTATCCAAAGGATTGTATCATGGTAGCAGGCTCAGAAGTGTCGGGGATGGTTGCCGGGTCCGAGCCGTCAACTGTGACTTTGGAGCAGCAGCAACTTGTCATCGCTAATAAGCCGCTTCAGAGTGGAGAAGGCCTCCCTGGGATAAAGGAGGGTGAGATTGTGGAGGAAGTGACCGGGGGCTCGATGACCCCAGCCCTTGCCACCAAATCATCGCTGGTGGTGGCTAGAGGGGCCGGAAGTAGTGAACAACCGCTTCTTGCTATTGAGGGTCGAGACACGGCGCTCTCGCCAGAGGTTGGGAGAGAAGTCGCTATCATTGACAGGCCCCCTGTTGCATTGTCTGGTGGGGCCAGTCTTGACGTGGGCACCTTGCAAGACATACCATCCTCGTCTTCTACGTCGAGTGATGATATTTGGGCTGCGATTGACATCCGTGTAGAGTTTCATCTCCCAGACACGCCATCACTTGGTTTGCAATCATCGAGTGACCTAGTGTGGCAGTATCTGGAGACATTGCGGGAGACTGTGACAGTTCGCCCAGAGCTGACCTATGTGCAGTTAAGGGGCCTTGCGGAACACCTCTCCTGCTCCTTGCTGGCTTTTGGCTGTCCCATGGAGGATTGGGTGCAGCGAGTAGTTCTGCTCTTGAAGCAAGTGAACAGACGGGAATTCATCGGCCATAGCTTGATAGACCAGACGACGGCCACAAGATTCGAAAGGGCAGAGTGTCAGACTACTCTTCAGTCATCTAGGGGAACTGCCCGACAAATGCGGGATGGTGCGAACGACTCTAGTCAACGTCGAGCTTTTTTGAAGGCTCGGATAACTAAGCTTCGTGCCGAACTTGACCGGGCCGAAACAGAACTGGAGTTGTCAGAACAGCTGTGGGTTCAACATATAGAGGCGGCTGAGCTGGCAGAAGGACAGGCCGCATCGCTTGAGGAGAAATTGGCGTGACTACAGATCGAGGAAACCCGCTTACAGGACCTGGCCCGTCACCCATCTTTAGGGCTGTTGGAGTTCGAGGACATCTTCCGTCGCTCCCTGCAATAGCTTTATTATTTTCTCCCCTTTTTGTGAACCTTCACGTATTCTGGGGGGGTGCCCCGAGTAACATGTATCTTTCCCTTTATATTTAAATGGAAAACTTTTGTTGTCTTATTTCTCACGTCTGCTGCCGAGCCAATTTATTTGATTCAAGGTATATCAGTTGCTAGGGCAAGAGAGCGCTCACACCTTCAAGGAAGGGGTGAGGGGTTTGCTCCACCACAGCGCAACTTCTCCTTGGGACCACTGATCCGCCTAGGCCGAGCACCAAGGGATAAGAAGAGAGCTTTACAGGCCATCAAGGGCCGGAGGGTAGAGCCAGAGGTTTATTTGTAGACCTTGCCGTAGGCGACGAAGGTTGACGGCAGGTTTGTTCGTCGGCACGGGTTTAATGCCGAGGCAAAGGGAGGTTTGCTCATTAACACGGACGTAAGGCCCGGGTTAAGGGGATATTGACTGGTCTTGCCGATGACAACAAGGGTCAATGGTAGATTGTTCGTCGGCATCGGATAAACGCCGAAGCAAAAATAGGTTATTCATTAACGCGGACGTAAGGCCCGGGTTAGGGGGATGTTGATCGGTCTTGCCGATGATGACAAGGGTCAATGGCAGCTTGTTCATCGGCATTGGATAAATGTCGAAGCAAAGATAGGTTATTCACTAACGCGGATAGAAGGTCCGGGTTAAGAGAATATTGACCGGTCTTGCCGATGATGACAAGGGTCAGTGGAAGCTTGTTCATCTGCATTGGATAAATACCGAAGCAAAGGTAGGTTATTTATTAACGCAGATGGAAGGTCCCGGTTAAGGGGATATTGACCGGTCTTGCCGATGATGACAAGGGTCAATGGCAGCTTGTTCATCAGCATTGGATAAATGCCGAAGAAAAGGTAGGTTATTTATTAACGTGGACGGAAGATCCGAGTTAAGGGGATATTGACCGGTATTGCCAATGATGACAAGGGTCAATGGCAGCTTGTTCGTCGACATTGGATAAATGCCGAAGCAAAGGTAGGTTATTTATTAACACGGATGGAAGGTCTGGGTTAAGGGAAGGGAAGATCTCCAGCGGGGTTGCATGATGATTACCCTTTTCAGAGTCTTATTGGGGTAAGGGTGAAGAGGATCTTCAAATTACCACATTACTGACTTAAGCGCCCTTTCGGGTTTTTGCCGAAGCCAGCCCTCTCTTGCATTTGCCCACGCGCCCTTTCGGGTTTTCACGTGGCGGGATACCCGATGTTGCCTGCAGCGACCTTTCGGATTTTCGCCACAGCCGGGTTATAGCCGTTCTTGCCCTTGCCCTAGTGTAGGAGCAAGTCTGGCGAGGCACCTCTATTTTAAGCCTCATTTTTATTTCTTCTCTTTTTTTTTGAAACTTAATTCACGAGACGAAGCCGGCATAGATGAGGGCTTTTTTTGTTAGCAGCGGACGGGAAGTCCAGGCTAATGAGATGCTGACCAGTCTTGTCGATGGTGACAAGGGCCAGGACTGGTTTGTTCATCGACATTGGTTAAATATCAAGGCAAAGGTATGTTCGTTCATTAACGAGGATGAAAGGTCCAAGTTAAAGGAAACGTCGACCGATCTTGCCGATGATGACAAGGGCCGAACACCGGTTTGTTCATCGACATTAGTTAACTACCGAAGCAAAGGTATGTTTGTTCATTAACGAGGACGAAAGGTCCAAGTTAAAGGAGAGGGTCGACCGATCTTGCCAATGATGACAAGGGTCGAACATTGGTTTGTTCATCAACATTGGCTGAATGCCAAAGCAAAGATATGTTTATTCATTAACGAGGACGGAAGGTCCAAGTTAAGGGAAGGGTCGACCGATCTTGCCGATGATGACAAGGGTCGAACACTGGTTTGTTCATTGACATTGGCTGAATGCCGAAGCAAAGATATGTTTATTCATTAACGAGGATGGAAGGTCCAGGTTAAGGGAAGGGTCGATCAATCTTGCCGATGATGACAAGGGTCGAACACTGGTTTGTTCATCAACATTGGTTGAATGCCGAAGCAAAGATATGTTTATCGTCAACGGGGACGGGAGGCCCGAGTCGATGGTCAGGGAGAAGCAGATCCTCGGCGGGACTGGTGATGCTTTTGGATTCATCAGGATGCGGGTGAAGAGGAACTTCAAATTACCACATTACTAACTTAAGTGCCCTTGCGGGTTTTCACCGAAGCCAACCCCCTCTTGCTTTTGCCCACGCGCCCTTTTAGGTTTTCGCGCGGCGGGGTACTCGATTTTGCCTGTGGCACTCTTTCGAGTTTTCACCGTAGCCAGGTTATAGCCATTTTTGCCCTTGTCCAGAGAATCTGAACAAGACTGGCGGGGCACCTCTATTTTAAGCCCCATTTTATTTCTCTCTCATTATATATATATATATATATATATATATATTGATAGAGGTAGGAGCATGATGATGGGTCGATGTGCGACGTTCGACCCTGAGTGGTGGTATATGACCATTGGCTGGGACATGGGACCCTGCGCCGATAGAAAAGTGGTTTATTCGTTGATAAGGACAAATACCAACGCAAAAGAGTTTTTGCGCCGATTCGGACGTAGGGTCCATAATGGTGATATTGTATGATGGTAGGCTGGGACGCAAGTCTGATGCCCTGAAAGGGGTTTATTCGTTAGCAAGAGGGTAATGCTAACGCAAAGAAGGACTTCTGTGCCGATTCGGACATAAGGTCCATAATGACGATATTGTATGAAGGTCGGCTAGGACGTAAAGTCTTACGCCGAAAGGGGTTTATTCGTTAGCAAGAGGGTAATGCTAACGCATAGAAGGATTCTTGCGCCGATTTGGACGTAAGGTCCATAATGGCGATATTGTATGAAGGTTGGATGGGACATAGAGCCTTGCGCCGAAAGGGGATTATTTGTTAGCAAGAGGGTAATGCTAACACAAAGAAGGATTTTTACGCCGCTTCGGACATAAGGTCCATAATGGTGATATTGTATGAAGGTCGGCTAGGACATAAAGTCTTGCACCGAAAGGGGTTTATTCGTTAGCATAGGATAATGCTAACGCAAAGAAGGATTCCTGCGTCGATTCGGACGTAAGGTCCATAATGATGATATTGTATTATATTTTTTTGAGAGCTCGGTCAGGGCGGAGTGTCACTAGACCAAGGTGGGTTTCGGGCATTCTGGGGATGCCGGTAGGGCCGTATGGTACAGCTTCAAGTGTTTTCCATTAAGGGGAGAGAACTGGATGACTCCCTTGTGATCTACAAGAATGTAGGCACCCCCTTCATATGCTCGGCAAACGACATATGGCCCAACCTAATTTTCAACCAGCTTCCCCTTGGGGTTGGAGGCCATCACTTCTCTTCTTTTGACCATTACCAGGTGTCCCTTCTTAAATTCTCGTCCTTTGACCAGCTTATCGAAAGCACGGGTCATGTGAGCCTGGTAGAGTTGGATATTTTGCTGCGCTCGAAGACGCTTTCCTTCAAGCTCGACAAGCTCTTCTAATCTTCTTTCCACATTAGTCTGCTCGCTGCTAGCCAACCCATGTTGAATGGCGACTCGTAGAGAGGGAACCTCCAATTCGATCGGCATCACAGCCTCTGACCCATATACCAGGGAGTAAGGTGAGCAGCCAGTTGTGGTCTTATAGACTGTACAATAAGTCCACAGTGCTTTGTACATCCTTTCTTCCCAATCTCTTTTATTGGATTTAACCGTCTTCGCCAGTAGGGTGCATAGCGTTTTATTGAAGGCTTCTGCAAGTCCATTAGCTTGAGGGTAGTAGGGGGATGACGTTCTCCAGTCGATCTTGTACTTATCAGCCAGTCGATAAACTTTCTGGTTTCTGAAATGGCTGCCATTGTCAGAGATAATTCGGCTGGGGACTCCGAACCGAAATATTATATTCTGTAGGAAGAATCTGGCGACCAATTCTCCTTTCACTTCTTTTAGCGCTATTGCTTATGCCCATCTGGAGAAGTAATCAGTGGCTGCTAAGATATATTTGCATCCTAACGAAGATGCTGGCAGTGGCCCTACCACGTCCGTGCCCCATTGGGCAAACGGCCAACTTGGGACAATGGGGTGTAGTCGCACTGGAGGCCTTCGAAACACATTGGTGTGTTCTTGGCATTTCTGGCAAGCTTTAGCGAACTTGCAGCAGTCGTCAAACATAGCGGTCCAATAATAGCCCAGCTTCTTTATTTCAATTTTCATTTTCGGACCACCCTGGTGTGCCCTGGCTGACCCGACATGCACTTCTTGCATCACTTTCCAAGCTTCTGCTACAGACAAGCAATGAAGCAAGATTTTTCTTCGGGCATCCGCCATTATTCGAATAGGGTTCCGCTTCTCATCTCATAAGAATCCTTGATCCTGAGGAGCTTCATCCTTTGTTCTTTTTCTTTCGGGAGCTATTAGTGTTGAAACCAATGTAAGAGATGCTCCAGCCAATCGGGCTATTGGATTTCTTCCGCCGCTGCCACTTCATTTTCTTGTTCATCGTCCAGGACCTCTGTCATGCTGGGGACATGTCATCGGTTGATTACTGTTATGTTCAGGCGGGTATCCGACGGAACTGCCAAGGAGCTAGCCAGCTTTGCGAGGGCATCCGCCTGAGCATTCTTTCCTCGGTTGATGTGCTTGATGCTGATGAAATAGAACCTTGCCATCAGGCGGAGTGCCAGCTGGTAGTAAGGGAGGAGTTCCTGCTTCCGCACGTCGAACTCTCCTTCCAACTATTTTATAACTAGCATGGAATCCCCGAATGCTTCCAACATTTGGATCTCCATGGACAGAGCGATCTACAGCCTGATTATTAGGGCTTCGTATTCCGCTTCATTATTTGTGCAGGGTTTGTTTATTGAACATGATGTATATATGATTTCTCCTTCTGGAGCTTTCAGAACTATGCCTGCCCCTGCTCTGACTCTGGCCGATCCAGTTGCTAGGGTGTCAATTATGGAGGCGCCATCAAAGTATAATTGCCACAGGGAGGGCTGCCCTTGGCTGACTTCTAGGGTTTCATCTTCAGGGAGCTTTGTCCCTAGCGGACAGTCATCAGGGACCAGGTGCTCAGCAAAGAAGTCTGCAATAGCCTGGCCCTTGACAGCCTTTTGCGGCACATAGGAGATATCAAACTCCATAAGGGTCACTACCCATTTGCCTAGGCGAGCCTTGAGTGCCGGTTGGGACATGATATATTTTAGCGGATCCGCCTTGGAAATCAGCTTGATTTCATGTGACAGCATGTAGTGCCGGAGCTTCTTGACTGCGAAGACCAGTGCCAGGTAGATCTTATCGATAAAGGTGTATTTCTCATTAGCTCTGACTAATCTCCGACTGAGGTAGTAGAGGGCTTGTTCTTTCCCTTCTTCATTGTTTTAGGCAAGCATTGCCCCCAGAGAGTTGTATGTGGCTGCTATATAGAGGATCAGTGGCCACCCCTTCACCGGTGCACCCAGCACTGGAGGAGTCTTCAGATAGTCCTTCAACTTTTCAAAGGCCGTCTGACATTCTTCATCCCAATAAAAGGGAACATCCTTCATCATTAACTTATGAAAGGGGTGACATCGCCCCGATAAATTAGATATGAACCACCGGATATACGACAGGCGGCCCTGGAGAGATCTCAGCTCAGAGAGGTTCCTTGGTGAAGGTAGCTCTTGAATCACCTTGATCTTTGCGGGGTCTATTTCGATTCCCCGATATCTGACAACGAAGCCCAAGAATTTCCCGCTCGACACTCCGAACGCACACTTCTTGGGGTTCATCTTCAGTTCATACTGCCTGAGCCTCTTAAATACGACTCGGAGGTCCTGGAGATGATCTTCTTTCTTTCTGGTCTTGACTACCAGATCATCTACATAGCACTCGACCTTGTGGTAGAGCAGCTCATCAAATATTCTGGTCATTACCCACTGATAAGTTGCGTCGGCGTTCTTCAGTCCGAACGGCATCCTCTTGTAGTTGTAGATACCCTTGGGAGTTCGAAAGGCAGTGTGGACCCGGTTGTGATCCGCGATCCATATTTGGTTGTAGCTCGACGACCCATCCATAAATGATAGGGCTTCGTGGACGGTTGTGGCATCCACCATGACCTCCATTATTGGTACCAGAAAGTCATCCTTGGGGCATGCTTTATTCAGATCCCGGAAATCAACACATATCCGGATCTGCCCATTCTTCTTCTTCACGGGCACAATATTAGCCAGCCACGTGGTGTATTGATTTTTTTCGACGAAACCCACATCAATGAGTTTGTCAACTTCTTTGCATATTTGAGTGATGAGTTATGGCCTCATGCATCGTGGCGGCTGCTTCACCGGCTCGGCTGTAGGATTTATAGCTAGTTCATGCTGTGAGACTGCAGGGCTGAGTCCTGGCATTTCCTTGTAGGTTCAGGCAAAATAGTCCCAGTATTCTTGTAGTAGCTGGACATACAGCTTCTGTTCTTCAGCGGATAACTGGGCACTAAGGAAGGTTGGCCTAGGGTCATCTTCATCTCCCAGGTTAACTTCTATCAGCTCATCGACTATGGCTTGGCCTCCGTCTTCTATCTCCAGAGGTGCAGGCTGGAGGTCGACGAAGTCTGTAATATCATCTTCAAGGTCAAGGACCTCAATCTCCTCCTTCTGCTTGGCCTGGGCTTCGTCAGAGATTTTTGATTCAGCTAGTGGCGGCTGTACAAAATGTTCTATTAGTAGATCTGCCACTGTCGCAATCTCAAGAGATGAACCATCAGCTTCAGCCTTTGCAGATGTGTTTGTAGTCTTGAAAAATAGATGGTTGTTTCATGTTGAGATGGAACAGCATCGCAACTTTGCGGCAGAAGGTAAGCGTACCCCGCCTCCTTGGATCACCATGTCTTCGATAGAGGTGGCCTTTTCTTTTCTAGCATCATGCTTCTCATGATCAGCTTCGGTAGAAACCTCCCTGATCAGTACGAGGGGCGCTAATGCCATTATTAGAGGAGGGCCATTGGAGGGAGATAGCCCTTCCTCTTCAGCATCTTCGGCTTCGCTACTGCTGGCCGTGTCAAATCTGGCGTGAAGAGCCGCTTCTTCAGGACATACTTGCTCCCAGCATCGGCAAGATGTTATAGCCTCTGATCCTGAGTCTCTTAGTTGAGCAGGTTCAGTATGTTTGACCTCCGTTGGGTACTCATCGAAGGTTGCCCCCAGTGAGCTATCTTCAGCAGGGTAGAAAGCGGAGATGGTATCCACTTCGTATCGCCCACTATAATAATATTCTTCAAGGGTGAAGCCTAACCCCGGATGTTGAGAGACACGCCTTAATTCTTTGTCCAGGTTTGTGGGATACCACAACTTCTGGAATGCTTCTTTCTCCTTGCAGGGCTGGCCGGAAGGGATGTGCTGCTTTTGGAACATCTTGACCATTCGATTTGTTGTGAACGTCAACCCCCGAATGAGGACAAATGAGTTCTCCATATTCTCAGGAAGATGGCAATTAGTGTCTTCCTGTGTAGGATGCTCCTCAGCCGTGTAAAATAAACTGTTGAGGCCTTCAGACTGAGTCACCTCTCATGCTTTGAAAGGCTCGACAGTGCTATTGTCGAGGCCGGGAATTGGCTTGGTGAGGCCTTCCGGGACCCCAATGTGGTCGTGCTGCTGGTCGACCTTGGTTTCATTGTCCTGAGGATAGGTGGCAGGAGGTGTTGTTCTGCCCACGTCCCCGGTGACGGTGATGTGTGAAACCGTCTTGGGATTGATGTACCCGGGCGGCGGCGGTGGGAACCAGTCGTTGCCGGAAGTGCTTCTTGTTGCCCTAACAGGGGTCTTGGCTTCAGAGGTCTTCTGTGACCGTTCTGCATATAGAAGAGCGTCCAATAAGTGACACTCGAATACTTCAAATGGGTGGAGGTCAGAAAATATCCTCCCCTCCTTCCCCTCCTGGGTGTATTTGAGGCATTGGTGTAGCGTGGAGGGCACCACCATGTTCTCATGCAGCCAGGGGCGGCCAAGCAATGCCTTGTACGAGGTGTGGGAATCGATGACATGAAACCGCACCCTTGTAGTGAGGTCCGCCAGAGTAAGTGTGAATTCTGCTACTCCCAGTGGCACTTCAGATTTTTGGTTGAAGCCGGCGATACACATATCTCTGACTTTATCGAGGCGCACGTTAAAGTGGTACCTCTGATATATTCTGTATGGTAGGATGTTGACAGCTGCTCCGGAATCTATCAGGATTCTGCTTAGCTCCCGACCATTCAGTTGTCCTCTCATATATAGCGCCCTGTATGGCTGACGGTGGGGAGTAGCATGTCCTCCTGAGTGAAGGTCACATTGGCTTCCGGAAGTGCTTCAGCTAGACATGCTTCATATTGGAGAGGCATCTGTAAAGCAATGATGATTGCCTGTCGAGTCTCTTCACTCAAGGAGAGGATTTCCCAAACAGTGAACCTTGCTAGAAGCTTCTTCAACAGTTTCACTACCCAGCTTCCTACTCGGACATTGGATAGCTTCATTTCTTCTGCCCATCTGGGCTTGGGAGAGTTCTGGACTATGGCCCCTGATGGGCCTGCTTCACCAGAACCCGCACCTGCACCCTCCTACCGGGTGGCATTCTCTTGTTGTCCCTCATTGGCTGCCGTCGGGCAAGCTTCATCTTCATCTGGAGTTCCAGAAGACTGTTGGAGCAGCATGTGGGTATCCCTGACTGTAGGGCTGGCATCCTGACATGACTGCTTCCCTTTCGACATCTTCAGAAATTCCAGAAAGGAGGGAGAGGCAGTGCTGCCCCCACTCTGGTTGTATATTGCTGACGGAGGAGGGATCTAGACTCCCCTGACCTTGGGAGGAGGTATCTTATAGGGCAACTCTCCCCTGAAGATAATGTTGTGGTTGGCGGGTGGTTGATGCCCCCATTTTTGGCCTGAGCGGGTTGCATGGGTGGTGGCTTCGGCTTGGCTTGCTTCGGCCGCGGGCGTAAGGCATATCTCCTCCTCTTCTTCCCCACCGGGGAGATTGAACCGAGAAGAGAGGGTGTTACAGGAAAGGACTGTATCCTTTATGGCCTTGTTGGCTCTTCTTTTCTTTCTTCGTCTCTTTTTCTTTTCTTCGGCTGGCGCCTGCCCCCAGAATAGGATGCCATCCTTGTCTGACGCTTGGCCAGCTTTATGTTCCTACTTCAATGAAAGTTGTTCCAATTCCTGCCACGGGACATGGTCCCTTACTAGCAAAGGCTTCAATTCGGGTTGCCTGTATTCATCTAGCCCATTGATGTAGTCCTGAAGTCGCCGGACCTCGGGGCTGATTTCTTCCTCCACCGGTAACGGGGTTTGTTTCCTCCGATTGAACATGGGTATTCTGATCACTACAGATTGTAGACACGCCAAAATTGACGTTACTGTGAGTACATTTCATATTACCTTATAATGCCCCAATTTGACCCTCAAATTACCTTTGTTTGAGTGGTTTTTCTCATTTTTTTAGATTTCTCCCTTTTTTCAACCTTTTCTTATTTTTTCCTATGTTTCTAGATTTTTCTGGATTTTTTGGGCATTTTTCTCTATTTTTATGAATTTTTCAGAATTAACGACTTGAAGAGGGGCGTCATTTCTTTTTAAGAAAATTAAAAGAGAATAAAAGAAAATTGACGACACATACATTAGGCGTCCATTCTTTTAAATTCCCATTTTTCTGGATTTTTCTAAAGCTGTTTCGGATTTTTTTGAGAATTAACGACCTATCATAGGACGTTATTTGAATTTTAAATAAAATAAAAAAAATGAAATTAACGACGCATGGACAGGCGTGACTTTTCATTTGATTATTTTAATAATATTTTTAACCCTCTTTGAGAGGTGATTTGGTGGCCTTCGGGGTGTCAGAAAAATACGTAAAAATAGTCATTGAAATCAGCACATTGAGATGCACCTCCACCTAAAAAATGGGAAAATAATATTGAGGAATGAAAAATAGCCCTATTTTGATTATTTTTGAATTAACGACCCTTGGTAGGGCGCGTTTTTAATTAACGCCTTTGGTTGAGGCGTGTTTCACAATTTTCAAAAAAAAAGAAAGATTTATTTCTAAAAATGATCCTTGAATTGACGCCTTGTTCCAAGGCGCGTTTTAAATTAACGCCCTGTGGTAGGTCGTCAATTTCAGAATTGACGCCCCTATCCAAGTCGTGTTTCATCTTTTGGGTTCTAAACGAACGCAGCCCTTTCCCAGAGAGTCATTGCTTTGTTTGGTCACTTCTCCATCTTAATCTTTCCCTCTTTGCGCTCTTGCCCGTTCTTATCCCTTCTATCTTTTGGTTCTCCCCTATAAATAGAGCCCTTCGGCTCTGTTATAGAGGTTCCCTTCCCTCTTCTTCTTCTCCTCCGGAGGCTTCTTCTTTCCTTTTTTTTTCTCTCTGTGTTTTTTTTCTTCTTCTAACCTGCACGCAGGAAGGTGCTGTTGCTGCTGGCTCAGGAGAAGGCTTCTGCACTTCACCTCTGCATCTATTCTTTGGAAGATTTCTCCCCATCGAGCATTCAAGCCAAAGCACAGGCTCCTCTTCTTATTTTTATTCTTCTTTTATTTTATTGTTATCATCGGTTCATATATGCATGCATGACCATCTCCTGTTAATTTTTTTTTTCTCACTCAACCACGGTTGAGTATCTCCTTTTTAGTGCAACACTTGCACTCTATTCATCTATTCATATTTTCAATATAGCGTTCATTCATTATATTTCCCCCACACCCTTTTACATAGGGGTTTAAGGGCAACCACCCTTAAGGTGTGTTCTTGCACATACTTTCATGCTCATATTTTTATTAAGGATTTGATGCTACACTCACCATATTTCTAATTCCAATCTTTATTGGTGTTGTCTTTGGTATTTTGCAAAGGGTAATCAAATCGAAGAACTCTCTTCATCGGCCGGCCGATTGGAAGAGAAAGGAGCACTCACATCCCCGCGCTTTCAAGGTATTTTTCGCGATCCCTCCTCCATATTATTATTGATTATATTCTTTGAGGCCCTCGCGTCTCTGGCGATCACATCTCCATATTTGCACCTCGTGCATGCTTTTGTGCTTCATATTCCTCCATCTCTCTCTATTTATTTTTTGTTCTAAGTGGATTTTTAATTAGGATCTACAAATTGGCGATCACGATGGGACCCCTTTCGTTTTTCTTTTGATTACCCTTTCCCTTGGGCACCCACGTGTGCCATCTCCCCTTTTGCACCCACGGTGCGCTTCTTTGTGCCCCACGAGCACCCTCCTCCGTGCATTGCACTCTCCCCGTGTGATCTGTCAGTTTGATGGGTTTTTTTTTTAGAATTTCCACTTATCCAAAAATTTTTGATGAGCATGCTAATATTTTAATTCATATATTTGTTGATTGCCTCTGACTGTAAGTGTTTGATATTTCTGGCCGTGGAGTTTTTCTGGAGATAGAGGAAATTAACGCCTTAGACAGAGGCACGTTTTATTTTAACGCCCTGATCCAGGGCGTCTTCTTTATGTGTAACGCTTCTGCCAGGGCGTCTTCCATCACATCACTGTGAATTCACGCCCTTCCCAAGGGCGTCTTTTTGTTGTTTAGCGCCTCACATCAAGGCGCGTGTTTACATTTGACGCCCTCACCCAGGGGCGTCCTTTTATATATAGCGCCTCACTCCAAGGCGCGCTTTTCACTGCTTCTGGGCCCTCACAGCGATTCACGACAGCCACGCTGTCGTCTGTTTCTTGGTAGCGACCCCTGCCAAGGCGTCTCTTTCCTGTGGGTTTACAGAACCCTCCCGTTTGTGATTTTTCATGCTGATTCATGCTTATATTCATTGATTGATCATATTGCTGTTGTTGGTTTGTTTACCCTGCATTCATTCATTTGCATTGGTTTGGGAGACCCCCTCTCTCTACACTAGGATTCCACACACCCTCTTGGTGAAGGAAGTACCCTCCATTGAGCACTCCGTCTCTTTGGATTTGAAATTCTTAAACCAAGCCTCCGTAAGTCCCCGCACCCGTGGATTCCCTCACGGACGCCGTGCAGGTTGTACCCTTTGAAGTCCCGAGTTTAGTTGGCCATACACGGTGAGAGAGTGTTCCTAGTTAGCACCGGAGTTGAAATCACATTTGAAACTAGGTTCCTCCCTTGGGTGAATCATAATTTTGTTAAAAATCCTTAATTCACCAAGGTTCAAACATAAGAAGTCAAAGGTAACCATCCCAACTTGTTTGCTATTTCTGTGAACTGTTTTGATTGCACATTGAATTATTTGGATTACCTTGATAGAAAGTCAACATGTTCAACTCAATTAATGTTCATGAGGGTGATCAACCGAGCACATCTTATTCCCCTCAATTTCAACATGTTCATCATTCTCACCATAATTCTTTCAAAGGACCACGTCCTCATTTTTACGGTGTTGCCCGACCCATGGACAATATCCAATCCCATAGTCCTTCAATCCAATCGCGAGCCACTACTCCTACGGGACCGTCTTGTCCCAATGATGAGAAGGTTTCCCAAATCATTCATGCATTAGATCATCTCACCCCTCAACAAATTCAAGCCCTTAAGGCCGCTGTTGAGGGTACATCTCACTCATCGCATTCTTCTCATCCTCCTTCCAATCCTACATGGGTGGCCCATCACCCACCTCCCTCTCCTACTCATGTTCCTAATTGGGTGGCCCATCACCCATCTCCTTCTATTCACACTCCTCCTCGGGTGGTCCGACACCCGCCTCCTTCTATTCCTCCTCCACCACGGCCCCAAGGCCCATTTATTCCCTGCAAGCCGGCCCATCCGAGTTCTTCTATGGGTCGGCCCATTAATCCCCTTCCACGGCCTTTTTATACGGCCCCTCCTTCAAGGCCCTACCAACCCCCTGTTGCTCAAGTCACACCCCTCCAGCAAGCTCTTATCGACAAAGTCGCTTCTTTGGAGGAACAATTAAAGAGGGTTACAAGCCCACGGCCCGCTCCTCCTACTCCAGTCAATCCCCTTCATGCTGCTTTAAATGACATTACAAAGATGGAGAAAGAGTGGAAAGACAGGAGAGACGATTACGGCATCGACGGTTCAAGCAAGCAAGAGCCGGTGATTGAAGAATTTGAAGCAATATACGATGATGAAGCTGCGCAGGCACCCCTTCCGAGTTTCCTTCGTTTCCCTCTCCCCCCATTACTATTTGATGAACCCCCTACTCAGGATGAAGCCACCATACCCAATCCAACCTCCGTTTATGAGACTAGTTGGTGTTACGATGATGGGTCGATACTCCAATCACCCACGCCGGCACATCTGGAGTCTCCTCCTATCCTTAACGCCCTCACCCCGTTCGGCATTTTCTCCGCACCGAACCTCCACCAATTACACCTCCACCAACTATACCATTAACTTCATGACACCAGCCTTCCCTGAGCCTTCCACTAAACCTCCACTCATTAAGCCATTAACCTCCACACCACCGCGCTCCACCGAGTCCGCCATCGAACCTTCCCCAATTAATCTTCCGTTACCGCCACCTCAACCCTCCATTACACATGTAACCCCAAACCTGGCCACTCCCATTTCACCACTTAACCTATTACCCTTACCCATGGTTAATCCTGAGCAGGATCCACCCCTTTTTGCACTCAAGCCAATCCCGACTGCTTCCGAGCAAAAGGAAGAGCTCGATGTGTTTGAACCTCCACTTCCACTCACCTTTTCTCCAACACCTTCCATTATACCCCTACTAACCATGGAGCCTTCCGCCTCCGCTTCACCTTCCCCTACCACTCGGAATGGGAGGCTTTCTACAAGCACTTGTGCCGAAGATCATCCGGAGCCGGGCAAGAAAGATTTGGCCATGGCTGCGCTATTCAAGATGCAAGAGTTTATTTGACGGATGCCAATCCGGGTTATTGTGCCAAGAACGATTGAAAAGGCCAAGTCGCCGCCATTGCTCAGAGAATGTCAAGCATTGATGCTGTGTAAGGGCCGGGCAGGGCACCCCTTGTCCCAACTTCCGAAG
The DNA here is from genome assembly GCA_022559845.1 of Amorphophallus konjac. Classification (NCBI taxonomy): domain Eukaryota; kingdom Viridiplantae; phylum Streptophyta; class Magnoliopsida; order Alismatales; family Araceae; genus Amorphophallus; species Amorphophallus konjac. Next base: position 211,834,542 of record CM040127.1, read on the forward strand.
CTTGAACTCATTCTTCCATACAAGGGGCAAAAGACCATTTTGTTCAACACTCTTTATATGCCGCAATCCTTAGGCAACACAAGACTTTCTATCCCAACTTTCCAACTCCCTCACATTATTACTTTTCACTTTCCAAGGGAGTTGTCATTTACTATTGAAGCTTCGTCATGGGCTTGTGCTTCATCCATTGGGCCAATTGGCTGTACACTTTCACTGCCATGGAAGGGCGGTTACCTTGGTGCCGAAAGGCATTCTTCTATTTCATCCACCTTCTCCTCTGTCACATCTTCCACATGCGCCACCCCAAGGGTAAAGAGGAGGATCTCATCCTCTCGCCCTTCATGTTCGTCATATTCTTTGCATCTCATGCATTCTGTTGCATCCATGCATTCATCACATCTGTTGCATTGCATTCGTATACATTTGCACTTCTTCTTACCCGGGTTTCCAAACCCGTATCTTCCCCGCCTTCCGGCACCTCCGGATATTCCGCATTTCCCATCCTATTCATCTTCATCCTCATTGCTCGGGCATTGTCCCCTTTCCAATCTCTTCTCAGGGCATCGCGCCCCTTTCCAACTCCTGCATCCGGACCCTCCGGATTTCTCCTTTATCCTGCTAGGGCATCGCACCCTTTTTCATCTCGTTCTCCCGGATTTCCGGACTTCCTCCTTGGGCATCGCGTCCCTCGGTATTTACTTCCTCCGGAACCTTCGGATCTTGCTCTTTGGGCATCGCGCCCCTACACACCCTCAAGTCCGGATCTTATGGGCTTCTTACTGATTCTCCCAGGGCATCGCGTCCCTCGGCATCTCATTCCTCCGGAACCTCGGATCTTTCACCCCTTCTTATCCCTTGGGCATCGCGCCCCCTTTCCGTCTTCTTCCTCCGGAACCTCCAGATCTTTCTCTTCTCCTTGGACATCGCGTCCCTTTCCACCTCATTCATCCGGAGCCTCCGGATCCTCTATTTCTCTTTCCATGCCCAGGGCATCGCGTCCCTCGGTATCTGCTTCCTCCGGAACATCCGGATCTTTCACCCCTCTCTTATCCCTCGGGCATCGCGCCCCTTTTCATCTTCTTCCTCCGAAACCTCCAGATTCTACATCTTATTCTTTCTATCTTCTTTCAGGGCATCCCGACCCTTTCTATCTTCTCCCACCGGAACCACCAGACCCCTCCATCTTTCTTCCGATTCATCTTTCTGCTCCTTCATGATATCGCATCATTTTGTCCTCTTTTTCCTTTTTCATCATCTTTTTCCCTATCTCTTCCCAGGGCATCGCGTCCCTCGAAATTCTTCTTCTCCAGATTCTGATTCCTCCTATCAGGATTCTACTCCACAACCTCAAGACCCTCCGGATCCGCCTCTTTCCATCTATCAATTTCTTCTTCTAATTCCCCCTAATCCTGGGTCTGACCCAACTTCTTCCACGTCCACTACCTTGGGCATCTGCCCATTCTCTCACTGCTTTCGAGGCTTTAGTCCTCACTCCTCCTTCTAATTCTCCGCTTCTTCTGTAAACTGTTCCATGTGATCAGGGTCTCCGCGCCTTAGTGAGATAGTTCTAGCCCTCGCCTCTCTTCCTTTTTTCCTTATTCGTCTGAGTCTGGTCTTGGTACCACTCCTTCTTGTTAAGCCACTTTCAAACCCTTTGCTTCCAATCCTTTTGACTGCCAAAGAGGACTATCCCACGATGATCAACCTCGCCTCTGACAGCTGCCCACAATCTCCCGCTACAAAGGTTGCAAGGTAACATATTGGCGTAAGTACTCATTTCATGATATCATTATCTCATTAATTCACCCATGATTTTCAAAATGAAGTGCTTCTTACAAGATTAAAAGTGGTGTTTTAGACCTTTATCTTAGGCTTTTGTTTAATTAAATCATTCTCAAAAGAGTCTTTAGGCTTGCTTCTGCAGCACCATTGGGTAATAAGAACCCCGCGCTGGGGAATTCGACATTCTTTCCCCGCTTGTTAAGAGCAACCCTTAGCTGGGCACCGCACACACTTCACGGCGTCCTTAGCCGGCTCCTTTGGATAAAACACCGTTGCTACTTTGGCCATGCCATGAGAATTCCTGAAAGTCTTTTCTCTTCTTTACTCGGCCGCGTGCAGGGACAAGAGGTTGACGGATAAGATGACCAACCTCGGTAATCCCCAATACGAGAGGAGTCTCAAATAGGGGCAGTCTTGACCCAAAATCAATATGAGTTTTCATAAGTTTTAATGATATATATCTCGCCAAAAGGGCTATCATGAAAAATCAAGTCACAAAATTTCGATAAAAGTAAAATTGTGAATTATGACATGTCAAGAGTGGCAAAGTCCCCGCAGGGAAAACCCTGGTCGTATGCATGTCAAGGGTCTAAAAATCAAAGGCACAAAGCCCCGGCACAACAGACTACCTCTTTGAGGGGAAACACCTGGGAAGGAATTCAAGTCCCGACATCTCCCATCCTGCATAAAGCTTATCCTCAATTATTCTTCTCTTCTCCCTCTAAGACCGAATGTTTCTCGGGTATGGCCTTGGTAGGAGCACCGTTAATCAAGGGCAGTCAGTTATAGGGCGCCACCCTTCAATGCACGCTCGGCTTTGGGTAATTTTAGCGAAAGGGGAAGAAACAAGGACCCCTAGCCAGTAGTTCAAAAACACCCTTTGATGCTGCTTTAGCAATGTCTAAACCAAAATCTAAAAAAAATATTTCTGGTGAAAAAGAAAAAAAAGTTGAATATTTCCTGATCAAAATCTAACAAAAATTGAATATTTTCAAAATTCAAAAAAAAATTCAAATATTTTTCAAAATCCACATAAAAATTCAAATATTTTCAAAACTCATAAAAATTTGCATATTTCAAAATCAAAAAAAAAATTGCATTGTATTTTTCTGATGGTGCTTTTTGCAGGAACAACAACTTTGCAAGGGCCAAGAGCACGGGATGAGTCCTCTCCATTCATTGCCATCTACCTTTTGATTCTCCCCATGTTCACAATTGATTTGCTACGCATTACTCCGATTATTCATCTCCAATTTTTTTTTATCAAATCTTGCTGATCACTCCGCCGATGGGCATTATCAGATCTTGATCATTCAACTCCAAATCTTGATTAGCCAAGTTGTCATCCTCATGACAAAACAACAAACAATGATGCTTTGCAATGCTATGATTTAACACATGCTATTCATGCTAAACATGCTTCGTTTTGATTCATGCTTGAATGCTATCCACACCAAGCTTTGGTTGCTTTGATGACTATGTTGTGATTGCTATTAATGCTATGTTTCATGCTAAGGCTTGCTATGCTTAAATGCATTATTCATTGCTTGTTATCTTTTATATCTTGGTTGATGAATCTTTGAGCGCAGGAAGAAGCTCTTGGTCCCACCGATTGGGCATCATCATCCAAGCCCCACGGTGCTTGCACCTCATTTCTCTGTTCCCCCATGCTTATTGCTATCACCATCCCCTGTATGCATTCTACTATATGTTACATACGCTATTAGATTATATCAAGGAACTTGTGACTTTGGTAAATCTGGGATTTGAGTTCCCCTTCATCAAAAATAATGATGATTCCAGAGGAGTCTTAGTCACACGGATAGGCCGTTGAGCTGTCACAGACTGGGGACGATGGTTCCCTTTTGCGAGTCGATGCGTGGATAAATGGGCTTCGGCTTAGTATCAGCTCGCAAAATGGGTTTCTTGACTCAGTCTGGATATCTTAATAATATTATCCTTGATTATCTTATATTTTAATTTATTTTAACTTTTTCCTTTTAAACCCAGCATGCATTCATGTAGGACTTTGAATTAACATTGAAATCACTCTGATAAGCTGATTTTGAGAGTCAAATTGATCACTATTTTCCAAGATATGAGATATTCCATGCTGAATTGTGTCCTCAGTTCGTTTTGTCGCTGTTTTGGGTCATTTTCTCGAAAGCTCCTTGTTTGGATTTCTATCATCTTATTTTAATCATTTTCCCTTTGATCCACCTTGGCTGCAGCACATCCACATTGGCTGGTAACCGCTCCCCAATGGTGAAACTTACAGGTTTGTGACCTGGGGTACTTCCACCGCGCTGGAAGTTGATCATTCTTTTATCTCCTTCGTGC